>CM053791.1:765704788-766304788 GCA_028749045.1 Cupressus sempervirens
CATTTTGCAAAATTAACATCACCATGGCCTCCAGAGGGCATCAAAACCCAAGGATCGCTTGTCCAAATACCAAAACCTAAGTCTAGAAAAATCAAGGGAAATTCTTTTGGTTACTAATATTTTTGCCTTGAAAATGTGTACAACCATACAGTTTCTACATTGTTGTACAAATCCTTTTGTACCATACCAAGCCCTCTATCATTGCTATACACACTATAAAAATCCCATTCTGATCTGCTATATCCAAGAGTAGGAAATTTCAAAAATCTAATGCTAAAAATATGTGGCAATGTAGAATTTCATACAATGGACAAATTAATAGTTTTTATTAATTATCCTATGGTTGTGCTTTCACAACATTGTCAAACAATGTCCAACAAATTTCCCAACAACTTTTAGTTCGTATTGAGAATTAGGGTTTTTCTTAGGGGCAAGGTCATAGTAGCACCCAATCCTTAGTCATACTTGGCTAGGGATAGGCTTAATCTGCTAGCACCAAGACCGAAGTTCTAGCTATTCTTCCAACTCACCACCATCTGTCAGTTGTTAGCTCAATCAACCGCTGCAACGACCACTCAGCCAACAACACCACTGTTTTGCCACCTTCTAAACACCAAAGGAGCACCACCTTGCCTTTTTCTCACCCTAGAGGATCTTTTATCTTTTCCTGCAACATAAGCACATGGTATCAGATTTTCCAAAAAAAAGAATCATCAAAAAGCTGGTTCCAAGCCCTTTCCAATAGTGCAGGTATATTTTCTAGATTTTGCTTCTAGTGAATTCCATTTCCTATTGAATTGTACATCCTTTTTGGCTTCCAAACTCATAAAAATTTTCCCGAGTCTTTGATTTTTGTCATGTTGGAAAGACAATGGGGAACTCTTCACAACCATTCTTGCACTTTTTCCAGAATCTATCCCAACTAACTTTTATTCAATTTGTTATTCTAATTCATAACTTATCTACCTGTGGAAACGTTTTATTTTCATGAAATGATTTCATTTCAAAAAATTGAAATATATTAAGATTATTGGTCTCTAATTTATTATACGAGGATAGTATCACAGAATATTCTATTCATCCTTTTGTGGTAATCTTGAATAAGTCTTATTGAAACTGCTTCCTTAAACATCTAAGGTGGTTTAAACTTTTGCCTTATCATTAGAGACTCGTACTTGAACCAAACACACATGGGAAGTGTTGTGTGCTTTTCACACCATCACCCCATTGCAAATGGAGGCCCCCTCTTTCCATTTTAGCAAGTAGGAGTCTTTGTCTTAGGCAGTTTTGGTTAGCAACATTTTTTAAGTCTCCAAGTCCAGGGTGGGTTTGAGCAATTTTGGCTTATTGGGAAGCAAGTTTTGCCCACAGTTTGTGTGAGCATTTTGACAAAGGAATTTCCATAGCTTAAGCCCAAGTGGAGAGTGGAATTTTAACCAAGGAGAGAAGGGTTTGCACATTTGACGAAGTTTGTGAGAGAGCTAGGTCCTGGGGAAATTTCCCATCTTCGAAAATTTCCCTACCTCCTCATTTCTCCCAAAAATATCAAGACTCCCCCTCTGGGAAAAATGAAGTGCAAACGGTTTAGGAGGCCTTTATTCAGTGGCAACTTAAGCATTGCAATATTAGAATGATGAGGGGAAGAAATTGTTAATTTTCCAAAGGGTTTTCCTTCTGGGGAAATTTCCCATCTTTGGAAAAGTCCCTCTAGGGGAAATTTCCCATATTCGAAAATTTTCCCACATTGAATCTCTACCCCCTAAGGTAGTAGAAGCTCGGTTTATGGCATGGGGGCAACACCATGAACAAGAATAGAGCAAGGAATCACCAAGGAACATTCAAGTGAGGAAATTCTAAGAACACCATGTCCTGGGGAAATTTCCCATCTTTCGAAATTTTCCCTAGCCAACTCTCATCCTTCGTTAATCACCAAAACCACCTTACCTTCTCAAAAAAATTGAGAAAGTGATGAAAATTAGAAATAAAAAATAAAAGTAATAATAATAAATGGTTTTGGATTGTGATGAGATTAAAATTTGCCTCGACTTTGCAAAATGGTTGGTTTTAAATTGGGATGAATTTTGTTTATTATTGATGTGATTTTCCACACGCTTAATGCTTTACTCCTTTATTTTGCAAGGTGAATTCAAGAAGGAGAAGGGTTGAATTGAAATTCATTCATGGAACATCTTGGAAAATCATAGCGTTGTTGGTGCACATAGCCTCCATTGCCATGCCAACGAAATTGGAACTACAAGGAGAAGCTAGAGGGCAAGGTGTTGATCAAGGCCTCAAAACTTCAATAGGGTACTACAAGGGGATTGCTCAATCCCGAGGACTCAAGTGAGAAGGAAAGATTCATGGTCAAGCTATCAACCCGCAAAATCAAGTTGGAATTAAGAAGAAATTCGGGAAAGCACAGAGGATCCAGCTACATGAGAACATATTCAAGGAAAATCAAGAGAGATCAAGTTCACAAGATCACAAAGATGCAAGTGATTTAAGTCGATACCATGAGGAAAATTTGAAGGATGGAGAAAATCACAAATGTTGGGGATACTCTACAAGCCAAGACTCCAAGCACAGGATAAGGATGATGGCGTGACAATTGTTTGGTTCCTCCAATTAGAAAATTTCAATTTCAAGCACAATAAATCACAACATGCCAAGTGTCCAATTTTCTCATTAGTTATCCAAATCAATGTAATTTTCTCATTGGCCTGTAAATTGGTGCCTTCATGTAATTGGTTGCAACTTTGACAACCCTAATTAGGGTTTGTGGGGAGAAAAATCTCAGCCCTTGATCTTGAATCAGTCTTGGCCCTTCATTGTCATTGAACTACTATAAAAGGCCAAGGCCTTCTCATTTGTAAGGGATTATTAGTTTAGAGATTAGCTGAGAAGGAGCTTATTAGATCAGCTTAGGGATTAGATAGCTAGAACAAAGTAGGATAGCTAAGGGAATGACGATCAAATTGTTGCTATAATGCTTGTCAAAGTAATTGATAATTTATTGTTGGTTCTTCATGGCGGATTACTTAATGGTTTCCTCAATCTTTCACTTGGAATAGATTTATTTCAGGTTCAAGTAGTTTAGTTGAATGGAAGTTATTGTGGATGTTTTCTTGTTTGACTCGAACAAATCCAAGCCACTAGCCTCTTGCCGATGGTAAGGGTGTCTTTTGTGGTAAGTCAATGAAAACACTTAACTTCAATTGATGTTTAATCCTTGGTTGCATCCAAATGATCGGATTGGAGAGAGGATATTGATGTGAAAATCATCTATTTATTCCTTAGAAGCTTGCACTAGGTGGGTGGAGTCACTGGCAAGATTACATCTAGTAAAGTCCAAGTCATCCATGGTTACTTGTATTCATAGTAGAAGTAGAAATAGAGGCTAGAAGTTTAAGTTGGAGTTGAAGTGGAAAAGTTGAAATATATTTTCATTGAAAATTGCAAAGCCAAATCTTTAGAAGTGCAAGATTTGATATCTGTTGAATGAATAGTGTAAGTCCCTCTGTGATAACCAACATATCACATCATGAAATTGAGTGAAGTCCACAATTAAGAAGGAACCTTGAAGTCACTTCATGATCTTACTTTGCAAGCTTGGCATGAGAGACGACCTTACATCCAGAGAGGATTGAGTGGTTGGTGTTTCTCCTTGAAACCTTGAGTATTTGATTTTGCATGTTGTATTCCTTGAACATTGAGTATTTGATTTTGCATGTTGTATAGGAACAAAACTCACGTCAATGGGGAGAAATCAGTCTGGAGTAATTATAATACTGACCACGTTGTAGAATTACTTTATTCCAATGTTGATCATGATAATGAGTGCTATATCAATGCTTACTTGACCACACACACTTTGGACCAAAACTTGGGTTTGAAAACCCATCTCTCCATACCCAAAGGATTCTACTATAAATTGCCTCTTTCCCCTTGATGACACAAATATTTTATTATATATCCTTTGATGACGATAATTAGAGAAACTTGAGTATATAATAGGCCTTATATGCTCCAATGGTACAAAGACTTCTCTTGCTTCTTCTCCTCCTATCAAGATAACATCTTCATATTCAAAGTAGCTACCATTCACCATCTTTCTAAAACCACCTTATTGGCATTCCTATTTTTCAGACATATCATCTTTGTTTGTGGAGATTCACATTCCTAATATGATGGATTCATTGGAGAAAATGCATTTTCTTCTTATGGCAATGATTTCATCACAACTTCCATGCATTCATTATTTGTGCATCTTTATAATTCGTTACACTCCCTAAGTTGCATTTAAAGGGGAAAATTATTCTGAAAAAGGTGACTACCTAATTAATTATTAGGCCCATATTGATACAAGCATGCTTAAGCATACAAAGGTCAATTTTTTTGTCTCAAGTCATAGGATTAGAACATATGCCATGATTTTCTTATATCTTCATCTAAAACTTCATCATTATCTTTATAAGAAAGGTTTCAATACATATTGTAATCATAATTAATTTTGCATCCAATGAAATCTCAAGCTTCATAGTGAATCAGTTGTTTTTCTTTTATACCATAGGGCATCTTCATCGTGGGTAATCTTTATTGTGTTATGTTTTTCTTTTATACCATAGGGCATCTTCATCGTGGTTAATCTTTATTGTGTTATAGGAGTTCAATCATTTACTCCAACATTACATACATGATAAAAAAAACCAACCAAAGAACAAAACAATGTTGGTTATTTCTCCATTGATGGACTATAATCAATAAATGAGTTGTTAACCGACCAAAATATATATATATATGAGTTGTAAAGCCCGTAAAATGTCTCACGACTACTATTTACCTAATACACATCAATTTTCGTCAAGTTTGACACCAATCTTTACATGCCATCCTAACATTCTCAATCAACTAGTCAACTAGACCTATCATAGTTAGCAGCCCCACTCTCCAACTAAATACAAGTAGCATTAACAAAACTAATGAAGACAGAGAAATAGATGTTCAGGAAAAATATACATACACGAACACACATGGTAGGATAAACTTGGGTGCACTACCAACATAGGATATTTACTCATGTTCAGTTTTTCCAAATTGATGTAGACATCAGTAATTATTTACCTAGTTGTTGTCACTTTTGTACTCTTAATGAAATCAGTAATTATTTATTTTTTAGCTCCATTTTCAGATTTTTAATCTTATAGAACAAAAATATAAACGATGAGAATTATATAAACTATTGCTTATTAGTATATAGTACAAATTACATCATATCACAATGTTAACAGGTAGAAGTTATTAGCAAGCAATTTGATTGAAAGGATTGCTTCCTTGATTGTAGCTTGAACAAGTATCCCTAAACACCAAGTCCCTCATATTATGCACCATCATGCATGTCAATGCTTAATCTCTCATCCCCTCTTCCAAATGTACCCTTCAACATGTGAATCCCTAACACCTTAATCCCTCTAAGATATACACCCTTTGGCATGTGAACCCATTGATTCCCAAACCCCTGGAGCTGCATGCTTGTCCATGCATATCCCTAAACCCATGGCATTTAAAGTAGAAACCCCGCCTCCCATCATGAACAATCAAGGATGTCTTTAATATCCAAAAGTATATGTGATACAAAAACTTCCAATCGTCTATCAACACATGTGAGCCCCATCCTAGGCTTTCAATATTTATATAACACCAATTTCACATCTTATTGCCATTTTATCCAATAAACCCTAACCCTAACTTGTCTGGTTGAAGCACTTTGCATTGATTTGTGGATCAGAGGATGGGAACACTAGGGTTTGACGATCAAAGGAAAAAAATTACTTGGATTTCTTAAAGTTAACTTCATTTCAGAGATTGCATTTGCACTTCAAGCTTGGAGAATTTCAACAGTGTTTTAGGCATTTTGCACTTCAGGTGTTCTAATTATTTATTAGTATATTTGAAATTTTTCAAATGCTTCAGCATTATATAACTTTTGGAAGCAAGACTTTGTAATCATTTGAAATTAAAATGTATTTGAAGGAATTTGATTGAAACATTTAATGCCAACCAATTTTATACGTGAAAATATATTTTATTTAATGTAGGTGTTTCATATTTAACCAAATTTCATATTCATTTTAGTTGAAACCATTATAATATTCATATCAGACGATTGCACATGAATATTTCTGGTTGTGATCATCACAATAATATCAAAGCTTTGATATTGCTAGCTTGCAAGGTACACATAATCATTGATGTTTCCTAGTGAAAGGGAGATTCAATATCAAAGGAGAGAAACAAAGATGGAATAAACATTTGATCAAGCATAGAATCCAATTAAAGAGGAAGTAATAGATGTTGTAGATAGGCAAAGATAGAGTCTGCCTGTCCTAAGTGTTATTTAACTTAATCTGTCAAACTGACTTGTGGCTTGAGTGTTTATTTAATGTAAGCTGCCACACCAACTTGTGGCTTGTTTGGTGTAAGTGTAGAGTCTTGTGATGTCTAGAGGAATTAGTGTTAGGATGGAGTAGCTAGGAGCTTCCTGAGAGGTGATAGCTAGGAGGTGGATCTTCACATATGAGGATTGAGGTGTTTCTTTATTTGTATTGATCGTAACCGGTAAGGCCTTACAGCCCGAGATGCTGGATGTAAATCTTATGTTGCTATTACGAGAATAAGTGTCTTTATGGATCTGAATCTATGTGTTATTGTTCATTTTCCATTGTGTGATTATTTGTTGGGGCTAGGTCACCTCCAAGAGGGGTACACCCAGCCTTGTACTGCATCAAATGGTATCAGAGCAGAATTCGATCTTGTGCTAGTTGTGTGGTAGATTGATTGTCTGTGGAGCCCTAGAACTCTTTGTTGTGAGGTAGCAGATTGTGATTTTGGCTCATAATTGCAGAGCACTCGCACATGGATCATTTCGGTTATGAAACTTTGATGTGAGAGATGAAGTTTTCCTTGAGTGAACAGATCCCCAATTAAGGCAGGTTGCGAAGATGGAAAGCAGATCACCGAGTGTGAGGCAGCTGGAGTCTTGCAATCAGATCGCTGATGTGAGGCACTTGCACTTTGAGAGGAACCTAATGGATAAGTTGGATCAGTTTTGGGATAAATTCAATAAGAGGATGAAGAGATGAGGCAATCCTGTTTGATTTTGCATCTACCAATCAGAAAGAGAGTTGTTTGGCCGATTAGAAGGATTGTTCGAAGAAGAAGACAGTTCATGGATAAAGAATAGTTCGAGGTTGCAGAAGTGCATGATAACTTTGCTAAAGATGATGAAGTATCTTTTGGTTTTCATGACGAGATGGATGGATCTGACATGGAAATTGCAAAGTATCTTATTGTGAGCAATGAGATCGCTGACTATGAGATTTGCATTTGTGATAATGAGGATTTATATATGATTGCTGATATGGACATGGATCTACATGTTGATGAAATGGATGTTGTTGTTGAGATGATTGAGAATGTACAAGCTACTGCTGATATGGCTGATTTCGATTTACATATTGGTGCTAATGTGAATATGGTTTTGGATTCAGATTCACATGTTGCTGCTTATTTGGTTGGGGATTTTATTATTGCTGATGTGGAGTTGGATTTACATGCTGCTGATGTGGATTCGCTTATTGCTGATATGGTTGAGGGTTTACATGTTACTACTATTGTGGATTCGGGTTTGCATATCCATGATGTTGCTGACATGGATTTCATATTGAGGATGTTATTATTGCTGGTTGTGATCAGTTGCAGAAATTGTTGGTGAAGTATTATGTTTTTCAATTTGTTCCCGAGATGCTGATTGGGTTGTTGGGTTTCATATGACTTTGATGTTTGCATGGATGAAGCAGAGATGTTGGATTTACAGATTTGTTCTCTTGCCCTTGATGAATTGGAGGCCTTTGGTGAAGATGAAGTTGAGTTCAGATATTTCTTTTAGCATCAAAGAGTGGGACACACTTTTCTAGATTTACCTCGGGAGTCTGATGCAGAACCATCGAGATTGGTTTTCGAGGACCCTATGTTTTGCGAGCTTGGAGTTATGTTTGGGCCTCCCTGTGCACCTTGTCCTCTATTCAAATAATGATTGGACTGATCGTATTGGAGTTAGAGCTCTTTCAGTGGCTGTTGGTAACATGTTCTTTATTTCCTGGGCGGACTTTGAAGATTATTTCAACAAGCATCAATCATGTGGAGTTAACTTATGCAATCTTGGATTTGGATCGTTAGACAGTGTGTGGACCTATGTCTAAGGTCGCATAGTATTATTTTATCTCATGAGTTAGTTATGTTTGTAAGCTTAGGGCCTGTCCTAACTGTTATTTAATTTAATCTGTCAAGCCAACCTATGGCTGGAGTGTTTATTTAATGTAACCTGCCAGGCCGACTTGTGGCTTGTTTGGTCTAAGTATAGAGTTTGTAATGTCTAGAGGAATCAGTGTTACGATGGAGTAGCTAGGAGCATCCTGAGGGGTGATAGCTAGGAGATGGATCTTCACATATGAGGATTGAGGTGTTTCTTTGTTCGTAATGGCTGTAACCGGAAGGCCTTACAGCCCGACATATTGGATGTAAATCTTATGTTGTTATTATGAGAATAAGTGTTTTTTTGGATCTCATTCTGTGTGTTATTGTTCATTTTCCTATGTGTGATTATTTGTTGGGTAGTGCTAGGTCACCTCCAAGAGGGGGTACACCCAGCCTTGTACTGCATCATCGTGGAAACCACGAGATCTATCAATAACATGCAGCAACAACTCATTAGTTTCTTTAAAGACACTTTACATCCCTGGTGATGGAAAACGAATGGAATCTTCATCTCTTAGAGTGAATCAAACACCTAGAGTAGCCAATAGTTATAGGTTGCCAAAGTCACATGTCATAGAACGAGATAGAGCATCAATGGAAGAATCTTACAGATCAACACACCTATGCATCAACAGGATGATGATTTGGTAGTTCTCCATGGTGAATATAGTGCCCAGAGTGATGATTTTCGTGCTGGTATCCCTTTTGACTATATTTTGCACTTTAAAGCTGTTGGGCACCAAAATTGCTACTCAAACTTCTACTGGGTTCAATCCACTTCAAGGCCAAGGAAATGTCATTTTTAAAGGTGAACAAATCAGCAAGTCAACAACAAGTGAGAGATAACAGACCAATTGCTGAAAGTGAGTGAATAAACCTCCACCTTAAACTCGGGTGGACAAGAGGGTGTTCATAAGAGTACTCTTAAAACATCAATCAACTGATTGTCTTATGGAAATCCCTCTTAAAATATAATCTACAAACCAAGCTTGAAAGTAAACAAGACCTTGCGAATCCAGCCTCACCATGTAAAGGCAATATAATCGGGGACTTGTGTCCGAATTTTTCTAGGTTAGTTCGTATAACAATATTGCCCACCAGTCCGTAAGCTGAGATTTTACCGAGCACCCATCGGCAGATAAGAGGCGACCAAATATAAAGCAATGTAATAGGAAGAAATTATAAAAGAAAAAAACAGATGAAATTTTGCGCAGATGCATTTATCTTTACCTTCTATTAGCTGTTGCATATATCGTGCATCCTCGTCAACATCATGGCTGGCCTTGTAGCCCTCGTAGACATCAGGTTCCTCCCAGTTATTATGGAGATTTGTCTTTGAAGGCCTTACTTTGTCTTTCTGCAAAGCACGAGTGTTAATCTTCGTATGGGTTGCAAACAGATGGTAGTGAATGGGATTCCCATTTTTCAAAGCGCGTGGTCTTAAGCAGCAG
Source organism: Cupressus sempervirens (assembly GCA_028749045.1). Taxonomy (NCBI): domain Eukaryota; kingdom Viridiplantae; phylum Streptophyta; class Pinopsida; order Cupressales; family Cupressaceae; genus Cupressus; species Cupressus sempervirens. The sequence continues at coordinate 765,714,553 of CM053791.1, forward strand.
CATGTAAAAATGCCGCTGTGTGCCTGCACTTCAGTGGACTGGTTGCGGAGATGAGTACTCAAAGTGAAACTGGAAGATTTTGTGAACAAAATCATTAGTGCTTCCGTTCTCTGTCTAGTTTGGTTTGATTTCACATTCGACTCATGGTAAATTTCGATTTTAAAGCTTCTCTTCTTCAGAATCTCCCAATTTAGATTGTAGAGCTTCTCTATCTTCAGTATCTCCCATTAGCCGTTAGCCGTTCCGTTTCAGGAAACCCCTGATATTTACTGATACGTAGGAGATAGATAGATAGATAGATAGATAGATAGATAGATAAAATTTTAACGTTTATGAGGCTAAAAATAGTCTATGGGACAGCAAGACAATTCAAGCAGACTTAAGTAACAATGTTCGTTGCTTGTGTAGGATGATGATGAGTCCACCCAATTGCTCAATGTACTCTTCATTGAATAGGTTATGCCAAGAACTGTCACATATAGTGTCAGCAAATTTATCTCTACTACTTTTGTAGGCTTCACATTCTAAAATAAAGTGTTGTTCAGTTTTCACTTTCCCAGAATTGCAGAATCTGCAAATTCTTTCTTCTCAGGCCTCTTTTGGCCTCTTCCAACGTCCGGTCTCACAACGAAGTTGGTGAGAGTTGGTTCTCAGCTGAACAATAAGAATTTTAGCCCTCCAAGAAATGTTGGCTCCTATGTATGCTTTTTGGAGTTGATCACAAGCGGGGTTGAACTCATTTATATAATATAATTTCTTCCTTCCGATCTCTCTTCTCCAATTTCTCTTGTAGAATTTCTCCATGACAAAGACCTTTATTTCTTTATTATTTGTGGAGCACATATTGAATTGAATATTCCATTTACTCATCCATTTGATGTTTTGTTGCATCCATGTCCTTTTTCGTTGACATAGTGTGTCACTAAAGACCACTTTAGGCCATCTATCCTCTTCCATTTTTTCGATTCTTTTTAGATAACTTAGAAGGCAAACCATAGCAAGTGTCTCAATAGGAGCAGCTCTCATTTCACTTAGCATGATATCATATGGAACACTGCTTTTGATTTTAAACTTGCTTGTGGTCAAGCGCTTTTGGATTCCTTCGATTTGTTTACATTGTGCTATAGTAGTGTTGCTGGCGTATAATTCACATCCGTAAAGAACAACTGGCAGCACAAGAAGACCGAACAAAGTTTGAATAGTTTTCCAATCCCACAACTCTGCTTCACGGCACCTATTCTGAAGAGCATAAAAAGCCTTCCACCCACCTAATATCCTTTTATCCCTGCAGCTAGACCAGCTTAGTTTTTTGTTGAAATCGATGCCAAGGTATTTATACTCTGCAACTTCTTCAAGAACACTTCCATTGTAATAAAATTCATGTTGGAGTTGTTTTTTATTATTAGAGAAAATCATAACCTTAGTCTTGTTGATATTGACCTGCATCCCCACCATTTCGCAAAAGCGCTCAAGAGAAGATAGATGATCTTGCAAACCATAGGCAGATTTGGCAATTAAAATGAGATCGTCCACATATAAGAGCAGCTTTATAACAAATTCACCTAGCTGAATGCCTTCACCCTTTTGTATGTTTAACCACTCTTTTCCATAGAGTAAGTCAAATTTCTGATATTGCTATGACGATTTTTAGCGAGTGATTTTGAATCAAACTCATTGACCCATGTTTCATTTCATGAGTAGTGATTCAATATGAATCCATCTCTCATGAGAATAAATAGAACACTTAGCACTCATTTACTCCTGTGAGCATCACCTAGATCCAATTGAATCACTACTCATGAAACATGGGTCAATGTTTTAGTCAAAATCACAAGTAAAATCTTGACAGCAATATCACGATACTTATATTTATCTTCATGATGGTCATTTTTATTATCACATCAAATGTTTTTTTATCCCTCCTATTTCTTTCTCCTTTCTTCTTCCCTTTCCTTGTTTTTGAACGCAGAAGGGATGGAATTATTCTTGTTTTTTATATTTTTTATTTAGTTTTATTGTTGTTTTAGAGAATATTTTAATTTAATTATGTATACATATATGTTTTTAAAAAATTCAAGTTCAATCTTAATTTCTATTTATTTTTATTAGTCATATTTTCATATGTATATAATATTTCTATTTGCTGTTTTCATATGTATATAATATCATATCATATCATATCTTTTAAAGTTTATTTTTCTATTAGAAATGTTGTCAAAATATCAATTTAGCTTTTTTTTCTGTTCACAATTAGTTAGAAATATTTCTATGATATGCAATTTAAAATCAACATTTCCTAGACTTCCCTATAAGTACTCTCAAATTTGGCATGCTTTCATATTGAAGATTTTATTCACTATATGGAAGGACTGAAATATTGTTGTGTTTTCTCACAGTTTTCTTGATATAAATGTTTCAATGTATACTAAAGCTTGTGTGTGCAACAATGTAATGATGCAAATTCAAGTACAAACCAATAAAGTGGCTCTGGAGGTGGCCTACTTGCAAGAGCTTTTAGCTCATTGGGGGAATGTTTACTATACGATGGTCAGGATGTCACCTGATGTTATTTCTGGCAATCGTATGCCTCCTTGAGGTCATCTACTAGGTTGCAGCTCTTCTACCCGTCGCTCCTACACCCACAGGTCGCAGCCTCCTCGTCGCTCACCCAGTGGTGGTTTTGGAGGTCACTAGCACTTAGTTTCTCCTCCCTCAAAGCAAGGTTCTAACTGGTCCTTGGTGGCTCCCCTTGTTGCTCCTACTCCTGCACAACCTTCCTCCAATCCAGATCGTAAGTGGTCTTTCCCCTAGCTGGATCTAGGGATCTTGCCTCCTAGGTCGGAGGGAGATAAAGATAAAGAGAAGAATGGTGATGTTGTTGATAGGTGGGCTCCTCCTAAACCCCCCACCAACCTCGTTGATGTATGGGGCTATGATGATTGTGAACCTCCCCCCTTAGTTGGCACTGCTCTAGCAGCCTGAGGGTTGCTTTCTCTATTTTTTTAATGAATAGCTAAGTGTCCAGGCTCTAGCCATTTAGACTCTCACTAGGTGACCTTGTGTACCCCAACCCCTTTTTTGTGAATATGTATTTTTTAAAAATTAATAGAAAGGGAATATTCATAAAAAATCAACATTTTTCAAGTTCATTTGATCTAAAATAGAAACAACTAACAATAAACTCCAATAAATTTGGAAAGAATAAAAAAATGTAGCAAACCTAAAAAGGAAAATAAATGGGAAAATAAATATATATATATATATATATATATATATATATATATATATATATATATATAACAGTCTTTGTATTTTGTGAATCAACAATCGTATAGTTGACTATATAAACATCATGTCATTTTCTTGTGCTTAGTAAAATCATTAAAAAGAAATCCTATTGGTTGCATGCACAAAAGCATCCAATTGCTAGTTCTTATCTATATTTAAGTTGATAGGCTTATATGTGGTAGCTTTGCTCCCGGATTTTACAATTTCTCACTAGAAAATTGTCACCCACGCAGAAAATATTATTTCCGATTATTTGATGAATTTTTGTTACATACAAATCTTTTTCTTTCTAATTTTTTCCCAAAAAAATTGAAATTTTTTATATTTTTCCTCTATCCAATTTATCAAAATAATTCTAAAACTTATGGATTGTATCAAAATTTTCATTATATTATATTCATTGAATTGAACCCTCATTTGGAAATTTTCTCACTATTCAAATGATTTAGAAAGTTATCATTCAATGAATGTGCTTCCTAGCCCATATCTGGTTGCAAAACTCTTTTTCAATGGTGGTGTTTCCCTCTATAGCAGCGCTTCTATTCACCTCCTTGTTTTTTTGGCTTAATCTTTTTGCTAAGGCATTTGGTTCATGGATAATACAATTATTTTTTCCCCTTACCCCTGCATGTATTTCATTCTACAAGATCAAATTGTTGTTGATTTGCAGGGAATTTTTTTGTTTTTATACATGTATTATGCCTTGGTGAATCTGATTGTTGATTTGCAAGACAATTTTTTCACTTTCATGCATATATTTTTCCTTGCCAAATATGATTGTTAGTTGATTTGTAAGGCAATTTTTTCATTTACTTTCATATATTTTGCCCTGGCAAATATGATTCGTTATTGATTTTTAGGGGCCCTTTGTTTTTGCATATATATTTTGCCTTGCAAATATTTTTTTTAAGAGTTGTTTGTTTAATTCATTGTTTTAATCTCACAGAAAATAATTCATCCATTCAAGACAAATATAATTGTATATTGTTGTAGTTCGTTCTCATTCATGTAGAAACATATTCTTTTGGCAAATTTTAGGTTGTCAGTTATTGAGTTTGAGTGTCTAGGGGGCCATGGCAGAGACTTTCATATGTATTTCCTTAATTTTTATGGGCAGCACAAACTTTCATAGCATAGTTCATTACAGTTCAACATGAATGGACTTATTCCCAAATATTAATTTGTTAAATCTATTTCATGATGTTTAAAAGAAAACTTTAGAAACTTACTTTTTTTAATAATTTTATTACTTTTAGTTTTAAATTTGTGGCAAGTTTCTAACTTCTATGAGCGTGCAATTATTTATTCGCAAAATTGTAATTGTCTTGCATAAGATAGAAGTGGGTTTTAAAAAAATTGATGTAAATATTGAGTGTAGTGTGTTTAATCTATAACTGAAATGTTGTTACTTTAAGTTTCTATGGTTTTTGTTATCCATAGGTTGTTCCCTAATTGTAATTTTAGTGGAAACATCTTTTCATTTTCATTGTAATTTTAGTTCAGTTTTGTATCATCTTCTTTTGGGTGCAAATAAAGTTCAAAGTTGTATTCTAAATGCTAAATATATTGAATATTTATTTCTTTATTTGATTTGAGATGGGAAAATTCACTCCAATCTTTATTAAAATTTAGAACTTTCTCAATGCATCAAATTTAAATGTAGAATATACATGTCATTAAACTATTTGAAATAATGTCCTTTACCATGTTGCAAATCTCCCTTAGATTTTTTGGACATTAAATTTCCAAATAAATAAAGTTATTATGTATACTTTTCTAATTTTTTTATATTGCAAACTATCTCACTTTCTATAAAAAAATATCTTTCCTATCGGCGCATGTTGCATGCACAAGAGCATGTGACTGCTAATTATATAGTTTCAAATATAATTTTTCATATGTTTGTCATTTCCCTTCTATCAAGACATGTATTTCCTATTTACATTTTGGTATTCCACTAATTTATAAAGTATTATAATATATATCTTAATGTTGCATTAGTAATAAATATCTAAATTTAACTTATCTAATTTTTTATTTATAGTTGGATAACTTATTCAAGCAATAATATTTTAAAAATTAGAAAAAAAAAAAGAGTGAATAAATACAATATGAGAAAGGACATAAGACACCACAACTCTTTTAGAGACAAAATCTTGTACCTTGTAGCAAGTAAGAAATGCATATATAGTCATGGAGGTCTACAAATATGGTTGGCAATAGACAAACCTTTGTAAGGCTTGATGTATCTGCATTGGTCATTCTTGGGGTCGAATCACTTAAAAACATTGTTGTTATCAAGAAAATCTTGGGAAAAAATCTAACTCAAGACAGGATCCAAGAGGGGATACTATAAATTTTGGATGCATTGCTACGAATATCCACTTCCTTCCTAAACAATTTTGTGTGATGGATCTCGGTGCTCTAAACATTCATGGTTGGGTGATTTCCCAAAGCTCTTAGATGATTGAGCATTTCTTCTTGGGCTACCAAAATATGAATTTTAGCATTCACCAGAATCCTAATTCCATTTCCTTGGCTACAACAGTTGGTGATTGGACTCAACATTTGGAAATAGAGCATCAAGGTTTCTCTTGTTTCACTGCAGGAGTTGCAAACATATGGAGGTGACATGTTGCATTCCCCCAATTACTAGATGGACTCCAAAGAAGACTTATGTGGTTGTCAATAGGGACTCTTTGTCCCTCCCTCCAACTTTTGTTGTCTCTCCTATATGCATTATCTTTGATCCATCTCAAGAGATAAGTGCACCAATCCTAAATCCCCTGAAGAGGATAAAAATACGAAAGTAAAAATAGAAATTAAATTTAATTAGATAAGTGCAAAACACAAATATTATGAGACACCAGATTTATCATGGTTTAAACACCACAATTTGTGACTACATCCACACTAAGAAGAGTATTGTATTGATGAAATTAAGCTATTTCCAATGATACAACAATAATGTATTTAAAGATACCAATTACATAACTAAATGAAGAGTTTCAAAAATCAAGAGACACATAATTGGAAAGAAAAGGTAATTGATTATTGGCCTTCACTTCAACAATCTCCTGCCTAAATCTCAACTAATGCTACAATGGATCATATAATACCCTACTCTAACAGGTACTTCATTATTTCTTAACAAACCCAAGAGAAGTTCTAGCACATTTGAACTTCTATTTAGGAACAACATTTTTCAAGATGTCTATCATATTGGCATTCGTATCTATCTTTACAATATTCAATTTGCCTTCTTCACTACATGATAAATAAAGTAAGCATGTATGTCAATATGCTTATGGTGACACTAAGAGGAATGGTTATAAGCCAAAAAAATGGTGCTCTGACTATCACAAAACAAAACATAGTTGCTTTGTTGACATTTTAAATCATTGAAGCCAAATCATTTCCCTTGCACCTTTAGAGAGAGCCAAGTACTCATACTTAATTGAAGAAAGAGTAATAAAATGTTCCAACCTTGAAGCCTACATAATAGCAACTCCAACAAACACAAAATCGTAACCAATAGTAGACATTTGTTTATCTAAATTTTTGACAAGATTGAAATCAATGAAGCATTATAGTTGAACACTATTGCCACCAAAACATAAAACATAATCAGAAGTATCTTTTAGATACCCTAATATCCATTTAACTACTTCCCAATGAGCCTTCTCGAGATATTTTATGAACCTTCTCATAACTCCCACTGAATGAGCAATGTCTAGGTGAGTGGAAACCATGACATACTTAATGTTACCAAGTATAGTTTTATAAGGAACCCAATCCATAAATTCCTTTTCTTCTTGTGTTTTTGGACACAAATCAGAAGTTAAATGAAGATGAGTAGTGAGAGGAATAGAAACAACCTACATTACTGGGTTTGGATCTTGTCACCTAGATTCAGGTCTGGGTCCATGGTGGGTGTAGATTTCGGCATGTGGGTCCATTACGATTTGCATCAATGCAGACCCCAGTAGACTCATATGAAAAAATGCAGACCCTATGGGACTTGCCAAGGATCTAAGTTAAGTTAGGCAGACCCACGGAGAACCCACATAGACCGTGGTTGGGACAACATAAAGTGAAAAAAAAAGACTTAAAACAATTAGATTTTTGTTATTATTATTTGGTAACCCTAAAAGGAGCCTAATAATTTAGACATTTCACTCATTTAATCTATCATTTACTCTCTCATTTTGGTTTGTCCATTATGCAAGTTTGAAAAAAAGGTTGTAGAGTCTCAAATCCTTCTAATATTCAATGTTGACTTTGTTGAGTGTTCCAAGTATGCATTTGATCCTTCCTTTTTTCTTCTTTGATAGTTTGTTTAAAGTTTTTGTATTGTTCTAAATTTTATCAAGCTTTTGCATAAGTTTGAAATATATTTATTTCTTTTGTTATAGATCAAAAGAATGAGTAGTCAGAGCTCAGTGGGTGAGGAGTGTAAGGAAACTCAGGTGCGAAAATAGCTTCCTACGCTAATCTCTTAAGAGAAGTATGGTGCAAATCCTATAATGATCTTTTACACTTACATATTCAATATCATGCAAACAACAATATTTCAGCCAAGAAAGCATAAAGAAAATAGACAGAGAAAGAAACACATAACACAAAGATTTTTCGGTGGGGAAAAACCTTTCGGTAAAACAACCCCACCCCTCCAGAACCTGCACAATGTATTATCTTCAACACAAGGTTACAATACACTTGCAATGCAAGTTCAACAGCGACAACAGAAGACTCCAATAACAACTCACAGTACCAACAATACACTTTTTCGCATCCACCTCTTCGCAACCCTAAAAAAAATGCTTATAACATGCGCTTCACTTTTAGGGCTACTCCCAAAGATAACCGCATTAGGGTTTTACCATTCTCTGAGAAAATAGGAACCCCAAAAAAATCTTACTCAAATTTATCAGTTGCCACATGTCTTCACCTATCATTGAATCTTCCTAACATAGCTCTTATGTGTCATAGGAATCCATCATAACCGTTTTAGCCATGATCTCCTTATACACAGTTCAAGATGCCGACACATCAACATTATTTGCAAGAAATACATTTTACAAAACAAATAATAATGAATAGGAATTATCCAAGGTTGAGACACCTTATTCCTAACAAGGAGGGATCCCAAAAATTTAAAATTGATAAAAGGTCCCCTTGTGGAAATATACAACAAAAATTTGGCAATGTATTGGGGGCTGGTATATATAGAAATGCAAATTTTGTCAAACCCAATATAGAAGCTCCTATTACCAAGTTAAAAATTATTTCATAGGCTCACAAGGTAAAGGGGTCAATATGTGCACAGGGCTCATATATAGAGAACAAGGGGTTACCGGCTACTCAAATAGCATCCATGTTAAAAGAATAAAAAGATGTTGATAGGTTAGTGTCAAGGGGGAAACAAGAAAAATCAAACCAGAAACCACCAATGCCACCCTCTGAAACAACCACTAGACATCATCCCTTCTTACATGTTCCTTATGTAGATGAAGAAGATGTAGAAACACCCCAAAGAACAACCCGCAAGAGAGGCCCATTAGATAGGGCATTTCAAAATGAATTGAGAGAAATTGTTGATGTAAAGGTTGGGTGTTACCTCTTTGGGAATGGTCTTTCATTCAATCTAGTGAGATCACATTATTGGAGAGAGATGGTGGAAGTAATAAATGAAGCATCATATGGTTACCGAGGTCATGGATATGAAAAGGTGAGAACCACCTTATTGCATAGTGTGAGAAAAAAATGTATACATCCTCCTCAAACCATTAAGAGGTTATTGGGTCCAAATGGGGGGGGGATGACTATTGTCTCTGATGGATGGAAAGATTGCAAAAACCATCCATTAATAAATGTGATCATTGTCTCCCCAAGGGGGCAATATTTTTGAAGGTGAGGTAAAGGATGTAAAATTTATTGCTTGGATCCTCATTGAATCCATAGAGTCCATCAGAGTTGATAATTTTGTCCAAGTAGTAATGGACAATGCTAAAGTTTGTAGGATTGTGGGTGCTTTGATAGAAGCATGTATGATCATATCTTTTGGAGACCATGCAACATCCACTCCTTGAATTTGGTGATGAAATTAATTGGCACCCAAATTTAATGAGTGAAAAAAGCATATGAGGAGGGTGAGGAGATCCAAATTTTTGTGGCAAATCACCATATGTCACAGGAAATTTTCAAAACTTTCTCCCCACTTGGAATTATTGAAGGTAAATTTTAAAATTTAATTTAAACATTATTTAGTTTACATAATTGAATAGAATGCTTGTGTTGTCTATATATTTGAAATGTGTTATTAACTTATAATTAACATGTTATTAGGTGGTTGAAACTCATTTTTCTTCACACACAGTCATCCTTAGACAACATATGAGGGTGAAAGATGCATTGTCTCATATGGTTATTAGCAATCAAATTCAGTGAGGGCCCAAAGGTAAAGGAATTGATCTTGGATGATGATTTGTAGGCTCTAGTGGATTATGTATTACAATTCACTAAGCCCATAATGTTTATGCTTTGGTTTGCCAACACTGATGAGCCTTGTTTTAGGGACATCTATGATGTCATGGACTACATGATAGAGAGAGTGAAAATGACAATTTTAAAATTGTATACACGGAAATGCAAATTTTTCCAAACTCAATATCCAAGAGTGGGTTACTGCAAATTAGGGTTGCACTGCTGTGAATATCCATTTCCTTCCTAAATAATTCTATGTCATGGATACTTACAATTAACATGTTATTAGGTGGTTGAAACTCGCTTTGCTTCACACACAATCATCCTGAGATGACTTGTGAGGGTGAAAGATGCATTGTCCTAGATGGTTATTAGCAATTAATGGGGTGTTTGGAAGCAATCAAATTCATGTTTGGAAGCAATCACATTCAACAAGGGCCCAAAGGTAAAGATAATGATCTTGGATGATGATTGGTGGGCTCAAGTGGATTATGTATTAGAATTCACCGAGCCCATCATGTCTATGTTTCAATTTTTTAACACTGATGAGCCTTGTTTATTGAGATTTTTTAATTTTTAATTTTAACTAAAACTACATCAAGAAAACTACATGAATATCATTTTCTAGACATTCATGGTTGGGTGATTTTCTAGAGCTCTTAGACAATCGATTTATAATTTATTTTTGTCTTGGATAGGATGCTTCTCTTTAACCCTATTATTGTCAAGCCTTACTTTGGTCTAATCCAGATCACTCTTTGCAACCTCCTATTTGATTTTTTGTCTAAGTCTATGTTGGCTACTATTGGAGATTCAATTGGTTGAACTATTCCCATCGATTTTAGATTTGATGCTTTTTCTCTAGCTACCAGAATATAAATTTTTGTATTCACCAAATTCCTAATTTCATTTTCTTGGCCATGACATTTGGCGACTAGACTCAACATTTGGAACTAGAGCATCAAGGTTTCTTTTGTCTTTGTTGTAGGAGTCACAAATACATAGTGGTGACATGTCATATTCCCCCAGTTACCATATGGACTCCAAAGAATGACATATTTGAAATGTTTTATTAACTTACAATTAACATGTTATTAGGTGGTTGAAACTCGCTTTGCTTCACACACAATCATCCTGAGATGACTTGTGAGGGTGAAAGATGCATTGTCCTAGATGGTTATTAGCAACTAATGGGGTGTTTAGAAGCAATCAAATTCATGTTTGGAAGCAATCACATTCAACAAGGGCCCAAAGGTAAAGATAATGATCTTGGATGATGATTGGTGGGCTCAAGTGGATTATGTATTAGAATTCACCGAGCCCATCATGTCTATGTTTCAGTTTTTTGACACTGATGAGCCTTATTTATTGAGATATTTTAATTTTTAATTTGAACTAAAACTACATCAAGAAAACTACATGAATATCATTTGACATCCTAGGTCATTCATAAGAGAGAGCATGATCCGAAGGACACCTTATACACAAAAGTGGAGTCAATTGTTCTTCATCGCTAGAACAAGATAACTTCACCTTTGTACCTCTTAGCATATGCATTGTCCCTTAGTTATTATAGCAGTGAGATACTTTCTATTCATAGTAGAGTGTCACTATACAAAGATCCTGAGGTTGCTAGTGGGTATTAGAAAATATTAAGAAGACTCTTTAATTATCTTGAGGTGGCATCAAATGTCAAGAGAGAGTTTGCAGACTTTTTCTTTGGAAAAAATACAAACCCTGATGTAATCAACATGACTAAACTAGAACGGATACCATTAGATGGTAGTAACTATGTGAGCAAGATTATATGCACCTCCAACATCTTGCCATTAAGATCCTATCACAAGTAATTTTTAATTTATTTTTCCTTTTTTATGGCCACTTAGCTTGTAGAATTAACACTCTTAAATTTATACTGTATTACAAATTTTAATTTTTTTAAATTTTGTTGGTTGCCTCCCTAGGTTGCAAGCTCTTATCACTGGGAGAAATTGGAGTACATACTGTAGACACCTAAAAACCTTTAGAAAATAAAGTATTTTTATTTTCTAAAAAAATTTTGATGACATCATCATTAATTAATTAATTTTTATGCCATTAAATCCCTTTATCTTAATTAAAAATATTTAATTAAGGAATCCCTCCCAAAAATGTTTAAATCTTATATAAACATTATTTCCTTATTTATTAATTATTTAATTAATAAATTGACCAAAAAACCCAAAATAATAAAAATTTATTTTTTGCCCAAAACTTGGCCAATTTCCTTAAGACCACTAACCTCTTCCAAAATCTTCTAATCCTTCTTTAATTTTGATTAAAGGCTAATCCCATCATTTCCTACCCCTAATCCCAACTCAAAATATTTAATTAAGATTAAATATTAATCCTCATGTTTATTAAAAAAGTTTTAATAAATATCTCCTCAACCCAAACCCTTGAAATAAATAAAACTTTATTTATTTCCTAAAAAACTAATTTATCCTCATCCTAAGAAGTTCTAGACTTTTCTAGAAAGTCTTCATCCTCATCCTAGAAAATTCTAGACTATTCTAGAAAGTCTTTATCCTCATCCAAAGTCTAGACTCTTCTAGAAGATGTCTTTAAACCTAATCCTAATCCCCTCCTAACCTTGTCACATTCCCTAAACATGGGTTAAAACTTACTAACCCAAGCCAAAGTTAACAAATATCTCCTCCTTCACCCACCCTCATTAAATGCCATCCACTTGCCTATCCCTAAGCTAATCATAAACCATCCTAATCCATCCTCTAATCATTTGCACAATCCTAAGCAAGCTTAAAACCCTCCTAATCAAGCCCAAGTCGAAATTGCTCTCATCTCCCTCAAAATATCTCAACCATAAAACTTTATGAAGCCCACTAGGCCATAAATGACTCTTCCAAGCCCTTTTATTGCTCTTACAAGTCATTATGAGGGTCTTTATGAAGATTTTATCCCTTGAGCCTCCTTTGTTGACTCATCCTTCCCCTTTCCTCCATCCTCTCACCATGTGACATGTGTCACTCCTTGATTGGCTGTAAGGAAGCACAATCCATGTGCTCTCCTCTCATGCAATCTGAGCCCTCCATGAGCTTTTTCCCATCCTTGCATCTTAGCCCTCAATCCCTCAAGCCTCTTGCCTATAAATTGGATCCTTCCCCTTTGCAAAATAACACAATCCATGAAGTAAAGTCATAATGCCATTTTAAGAAGCCATTTTACATCAAAACCATACACTCACACCCAAATTCCAACTCCATTTAAAGCCCTTTTTGAAGCATAAAGCTTGAGCATACATCCTATCTATTTAGACAAAGCTACTCAACAAGAGAGCTTCTCATTGAGAGAGCCCATTAATGGCTCATATTCTCAATTGAGAGCTCATCTTAGTCTATCTTGAAGTTTATGAATTTTGTTTAGTTTGTAGAAGCTTTATTTAAATTTAGTTTCTATTAGCATACTAACATTGCTCATATACACATACTCCTTTATCTACTTAGTGAAGCATAATCGGTTGGGTTCCAAGAAAGAAATGGACTTGGTATATATTCACAATAACGTACGCCTCATGTCACCCAAGGATCCAAGATATGAGAAGGGGCCATAGAAATTGTGGGATGTAGCACTGAAGTCTCCTATATTGAATATGACCATCCAAGGTCTAGCTAGAGCTACCTTGATAGATATTGAGGATGATAGTGATGATATGATAGTATCTGGGGCTAGTGGAACTAGTTTAGGTTCCAGTGATGAGGATCTAGATACAGTTGTAGCCAGGGATGAAGCAATTGATCCCTCTTTTTTTGATGACCCATTTGACCCTTGAAGGGCATTAATACTATGATCATTGATACTCTATTAAACACTTACCATTATGAATTTCAATTTAATTTATCATTATGTTTCAAAATATTGTTATTTGATGAACTAGTCTATGTTTTGAAATTTCATTTTGTAATTTAGTTATTCAATGTATGATTTTCTGTACAATCATACATAAATTAATCGAGTATTTAATGTTTATATATGACATTTGGCACTAATCAATGATCAAGAAACATATATCATACTACAAAATGACTTGCTTTTTCAATTGTGCATATTTCTCTTTTTCCTTTTTTGTATATATATCATAAGTCTTATATTTCACGTATACATTCCTACTTCAATATCTCAATTGACTTGACTTTTAAGAACTTGATGTGAGAGAGAGAGAGAGAGAGAGAGAGAGAGAGAGAGAGAGAGAGAGAGAGAGAGAGAGAGAGAGAGAGAGAGATATGCAATATTTGGAGTGCAACATATAGTCTTTCCATGCCCAATCCTAAGGCTCAACACTCAAAACCATATGGCATACACAATATGGTTTATAAAGGACCAATAAGATGAGTGACAAATTTATGGTTTCATGTCTTCGTGCACTTACCCTATTAGAAGTTTTTACTAGCACATTTTATTATCTCATTTGGACATTCAAGTTCATAAAAAAAAATCCAATTTTCAAAATCCTTACATAATTAGACATGTCTTAAGGAGACCTTTTGATCCATCTATGTATTTTTTTTCTAGATTTAGCCTTAAGAGCATATTATTCATTTTTACAAATACCACACTTGGATTAATTACTATTATCTTAAATCGTAAACTTATTGTCAACTCATCAAAATCCCAACCACGATCCTGGAATATATAAGAAAATCAATAACACAAATATAAATCTAAATCAAATATATGTAAATAAAACACACAATATATGCCTTCACACAAATGATAAGTTTCACTCCATTGTTCTTCAACTCTTTAAGACCTTATGAATAATAATATTTACTCTTAGTACTAAGAATTATAACAATATGATTTAAAAGAGTAAAGTGTGGTTGATTGGTGATGCAAGTATGATAGAAAGAAAGAAATGATAGCTATTTGAACCCTACAAAGCTCTAAGCAAGTACTTTATATGCATACGAGATATATGAAACAAGAGGGAAAATCTATTGTTGTAGAAATATTCAAGAGAATTAAAGGCTTATATTAAGATATTAACAATGTATGGTCATGATTAAGAAATGGAATGAGAATAAATAAGAATAAGAGGTTAATGAATGAATGATGTGATTAAGAGGTGGATTAATTTTTTTGGAAAAAAGTGTCTAAATTCAATGACTAGGTGATAAGGATTAAGTTGGACATGTGAAGGAGAGAAAGTGAGATGCTTGTCTTATGATTATACATTTAGTGTATGATCCATGCAAAGAAGATGAGAGGCTATAATTAAATAGAGGAAAATAATAAATAAAATAAATAAATAGATAAGATAATTAATTTACAGTTTAAAATGTGGGATTAGAAATAAAAAATAGTAAATTATTTAAAATTACAAAAAAGGTTAATGAAATAATTAAATAAACAAGAAATATTTGTTTAATTAAGTTAAGATATTTTTATCTGTCTACAATTACTTGCACATTTTGACAACCAAAGAAGTTCTATTTAAGGGCCCTTCATTTTTATCCTTGATTTATATTTGGGATATTTCATAGTTGTTT
Source organism: Cupressus sempervirens (assembly GCA_028749045.1). Classification (NCBI taxonomy): domain Eukaryota; kingdom Viridiplantae; phylum Streptophyta; class Pinopsida; order Cupressales; family Cupressaceae; genus Cupressus; species Cupressus sempervirens. The sequence continues at coordinate 765,729,873 of CM053791.1, forward strand.
TGGAGTTTATTGTCTATTTTCTCTCTATGTGTTTGTTTCTCTCATAAACACTTCTCACAATCATCATACATAAAAAGCCAAAATCAAATGATTACTTCAGCCTAGGTGTTTATGGTCTTTTGTAAATAGACAAAATTGGCATCTCTTTCTCTTGATACAATTCCTACCATCAAAGATTATATATTTAATTTAAAATCATTAATACCTTAATTTGATAAAATTGGTAAAGATAAATTTAATGAGGATGTGTATTCTAGATTTTTTATAAGTTAAAAAGGCCATCTAAAATCTTTCTTCTACATTATATCAACCATGCCAGGTAAATCATTTATCATGTCTTATTTAACTTTACTTTTTGTCTAACTCCAAAATTTTAGTTTTTTCTCTTCCTTTGGCATCAATAGAAAAAGAAAAAATCCTTTTTTTTTCTCTCCCCTTCTATAATTCAAACCATGCACCATTCATTTTTGTACTTCATTACAAAGCCATCATATCTACTTATGAAAAGGATTCAATGCTCCTTTAAAACTATACTTCCTCTTAATTTAAGAGGGGAAATATTTCACTTTCATCTTTTACTTTCAATATTCAAATATTACCTTTGGAAGGGTTTTTGTCAAAATATGGGAATCTACTCTTTTGTCTCAACACACTCTGTCTTATTTCTTTACATATAAATTTCTCTAAAATAAAATGATATTAAACTGAAATATGATTTTTCCTTGAATGCATCATTGAATCCTTGAGATGTTATGGTATGTGTAGCATCATAAAGAACATGAATGAGATAATTATATTCCATTTTCATATCCTTTAGGGTGTATTTAATCCAAAGTACTTGAGCACAACATGAACAAACTATTACAACATATCTTGCATCTATTATAGAAAGGGATATTGGATTCGACTTCTTGCTCAACCACAACACAATAATTTCACCAAGAAAGAATGCTCCAATAATAACACTCTTATGATAACCAATACATCCAAATCAATCTACATTTATATATGCTTCCAAACTAAATATCTTGCTTTCTAGATACCATATATTAAAATTTAATTTAACTTTAAAATATCTAAAGTTCTTTTTACTACCTTCAAATAAGTTTCCTTAGACCCATACAACTTTAAGTCTTGCCACCATACCTACTGATAACATTATATAAAGTCTAAAAGTATTCACGTACAATAATAGATATTGATCTAAACAATGTCTAATTTTTTGGAGAAAACACACCATCTTTACTCAGCTCACACCCTATCACCATAGGTGTGCTAACTAGTTTGTAATCTTCCATTGTAAACTACTTAAACATCGATTTTTTTGTTTGGTTTTAATATAAATATGCCTTTATCCAATTGAGAGATTCACAAACTAGGGAAAATGATAATTTTACCAAAAAAAGGACATCTCAAATTCATGTTTGTCATTTCATTTTTAATTCCATTCATATTTTATCATGAATTCCTCCAAGGATAATATCATCAACATAATAAAAAATAATTAACATATGATTTAACCTTTAGTTTTTGTAACACTTTACGTAGATTAGATCAATAAAAAATAATGAAAACTAAAAGAGGTAAAAATAAAAATTCACAATAACACACTAGTTTAACATAGTTCAACCAATGTGGGTTGCATCCATAAAGAAATGGTCATCTACTCTCTTTTATTATCAAGAAAAGAGAAAATTATAATATGATTATATTTCACATGACATAAGTGTTTATATATGAAGCCCTTTTTGGTAATGTAAACATGAAATGATATTTGACGACTTTATTAAATAATGTTCAATTTTTGTAGGAGGGGTTATATTTCCTTCCATTCCCCAATTAGTTCATTTGGGGGAATATGTGGATAACAAAGTCAAAAAAATTTGAGCCAACAACATGATAAATTTCCATGTGCCAATAATTTTGATGTAGACATTATTGTATATAATGTCTTTCTTCAAGCCTTTCTACTACATATACTTGTCCATTCTTCAATTACATTGCCTAGGCGATTTCTTGAGTCCATAAAGAGATATTTATAATCTACATATAAAATTAAATTTTTTAAAAAGTGAAAACCTTTCAAATGCTCAATGTACATGTCTTCTTTCAAAACAACATTTAAAAATTTTGACTTAACCTCTACCTGATATACCTTGAAATTATTGAAAGCTTATGAGGCTAATTTGTTTAGTATTGTCTTCAATATTTCTACTGGATAACATGTCTCCTCAAATCCAAATCCTTCTACTCGTCATAGATAGCCTTTGCATACTAATCTAGCCTTTTTATAAACACATTTGTACATTCTTTATTCAATTTATTTATAAAAGACATTTAGTGCTAGTCACATTATTCTCTTTAGATTCTAGACCAAAATCCCAAGTCCCATCCTTCGCAATCTAATTTATTTCTTCTTTCATTGTCTCCAACAAATCCTCATCTTTTATAGCTTCCATAAAAGTACTTGGCTCAAACTTTTGTGATAAAGAAAAGTGTACCTACTAATTTTCTCGTTCTAACCTTCTCCTAGATTAAACTCTGTTATCTTTTTGAACAAGAATTTGATCTTCAAAATGATTTTTTTGAACATATTGTATCAGGGTCTTTGAAAATGTATTCTCAACTTCACTTTTATTAAAGTCTTCACTATTGTAGAACTATCTATCACTATCATCACCATGTGAAGTTTTAGCAGAGCACAATGTCTTATCAATTATCTCAATATAACTTTAAAAACTCTTCTACAACCTTTGTAGATAACATGAATGTCTCACTTCTCATAGAATAACCTTCAAGTATGTATTTGTTATATCTTTATTAAAAATTACACAAGTTTCCTTTATCCCTTCTAATACAACATTTACTTATGAACATCATAAATGTTTTACTAATGTTCTTGTTATCTCTTGAACTATTCTAGATTCTCTCTTTTCACTACTTCATTTTGTTGAGAAGTCCTTGTATTAGAGTATTATTAGATCCTATGCTTGTCAATTCTTCAAAATCATCCCAAGTAGAATATCTCACTTCTTCAAATCTCATATGATTTGATAGTTTGACTAGTCTCATTCTCTACCAAAAAAATGAATATTTTGAACTTCTAAAAAGATTCTATTTTTTACTATAAGAAAGTAACCCATGACATTCAAGTAAAATCCTCAACAAGCATCATTAAATATTTATCACCTTGTACACTCTTTGTCCTTATTGATCAACATAGGTCTATATGAGCTATCTTTAATGGTATTGTAGCCAAATATTCCATTGTTAGTTACCTAACTCTTGTATGCTTTTCTTCGTGACATTCCTTCCAAATATTACATGAGGGTTTACTGATATTAGGTGTGCCTCTTATTTCTTCCTTGGATCTTATTTTAACTAAATTATCATAATTGATATAACTCATCCTATTATTCTATAAGTCACTTTCCTCTTTCTATATTTCAAGATAATTTATAACATTTATTTCATTGGGGTTATATACACTACTTTTTGTCCTTCCTTCCACAAATAACTCATGAATGCTTCTTTTTTTTAATCTCACATCTATTAGAAATGAATGAAGTATCATAACCTTTTCTAAACATCTAAATTATGCTCATAAGATCATGTTTCAAATCTTTGACATATATAGAACATCATAGCTCTTAGTGTTTGCACCATCAACATGTGAAAATTCTATTTCAATTACTGATTAAATCTCCTAGCTTATATTGATCATTTGACTATGCAAAAGAAAATATTGAAAAATAACACAACTAAAAATTCACAAACAAAATAATGAAAAATATTATGCAACACAAGGAGCACAATAGTTTTGGACAAATTGTCTCTAAAAAAAATCCATAGGGAAAATCAGTACTATAGATGAGGAACTATATTAAACTTCAACAAATTAAGAGACACATAAACTACTTGCCTCTTATTGGCAAAAATCCAACAATCTCTCAATTTCTTCTATTGATATTCCACCATTGCTATACCTAACACAGTCACTGCACCCCTTTCTAACAATGCAAATTCATTTGCAATCATTGCAAATGCTTCTCAAATTTGTTGTTCTCCAAATGCCCATTGGCCCTCTTTTATACTACTTTCATTCGAAAACAAACAATTGAGATTCATTCTCAATTAATGACTGAGATAAATAATAACTTAACAAACCCTAACCAATTAATTTCTAGTTGTTTCTAAAAGATTCATTTGATCTTAAAATAATATTTATCCCCATTCCCAACAACAAAACTATTATTATCTAATTTTTGGGTTTGGAGAAAACAACTGTCTAAGCTACCCCAGCTAACACAAGACTCAAAGTCTATTTTCCATGGCTCTTTTCAACTAAGTTGTTATCAAGTGGTTACTATTCCACAATTCAAATATTTCAATCTCATGAACTTTCTTTTTTCTCAACTATCATGGGTAGAACATTTATTGTTTTTATATTAAAGCAACAAAGACTAGGGTAATATTAGAACATATGTTAGCAATGATCCATAGGTTCTTTTTTTTTTTTAGCATGAAGAGTGTTTTGTGCAACCATTGAACTTTTTGACCCATGTTCCTTTTATTTTATTTCCTACACTTTTGGACTCTTATTCTTTTGGTTATTAAGATATTCTCTTTTATCTCTAACTTAGGAGGATTCACAAAACCATTTTTCACAATGTCTAACAATGTGTCAAAAGTTGTTTGTCTTATACACATTGAAACTAAACAAAGATTAGAATATATGTTTTCTCATAAAGTTATTCTTTCTTAGAGGATTCCTTCTATAGTGTATGGTCCTACAACAAAAATGGTTGCAATTAAAATAATAGTTCTAGAAAAAGAATAATTAAATTGGGTGTTGTATGCTTTTTGCCCTAGATTTTGTCTTTTGGATCTCCCCTTCTATCTGTGGACTAAGATGAAATCATCATCTTCTTTCATTCTTCCTTTCTTCAACCACCTTAAACTACTCAAGTCTTGAACTTCTGGAGCCTTGAATTGATTTGGATCCTTAATTGTTGTCTTCAAGGTTTACCCAATGGCCTTACTGTTATGATTGTCAATAAATCTAATATAGGTCTTAATGTGCAATGGTATCACATTGTTCATGGTTTCATCTAAAACCTTAATGCTTTTATTGAACTTCGAATTCTTGCTCATTTAAATATTTAATTTCTCCAAATCCTTTAGACTCAAGTATATCACTTTTGCTTCAAGCTTTCCACATTCCTTCCATATATTTTTATAAAGAAGACACAATATATATCTCCAACAAGTCGAAATTAAAAATATGTGATAGAAATAAAAATTGAGATATGTGATAAGATGGATTGAATTGTACAATCACATATCATTTTTACAATAATTATTACATTTAAATCACTTAAAGTCAACTACAAGATGCAGTCTAAAAGAAAATAAACATATAAATTTTCTATTGTATTTAAAAAAATAGTATATAAATATTATCTACTTAATTATTATAGACTATAAATATTTAATATTTTAAATACATTAATTAAAAATCAAAATATGTATTTATTATATTAATATTTTGAAATGTATACAACAACAATAGATTCAATACATTATAGATTAATACAAATAAATATATAAATACACTTGGATTCATATAAATATGTACATACATTGAAAAATAAATGAAATGTGGCCTACAAATAAACTTAATTAAAGAACATACAATATATCTCTATTAATAGATAATATATAGTTTATATTTTTATATTTATGTGTTATTTATAGTTTATAATAAGTAAATAATGTTTATATCTTTGTATTGTCTCGGTTGACCTAATGGTGGAGAATTTGTGGTCTTATGTAGTTAAGAATTATGCTTAAATCAAAACTGTTAGAAGTAGTAAGGATCAAACCCATAAAGAAGGTTGGATATCTAGTCTTTATTTATTTCTACAACCACTCCATTTCAATCTCATTATACTATCTCACATCTTAATAATATATTATATATAATGTAATCCAAAACATTGGTATAGAAAAATCACACAATCTAATTGAACAACAACAAGGATTAAATTAGAATAGTAAGACGGATTTTGGTGGTCTTGTCGAGAAGCTTGTTAACCTCACTTTTATCCACAAATTGAAAAGTGATATGGTGAGGATGAAGAATTGGCTGAGAGATGTGTCCAAGTTTGCACTTAGAGTCATGCATGCATCCACTAGCACCCTATGCATGCTCCTAGGAGAAGATGTCTAGTGGTAACTTGGCTAAGGACGAGAATCCTTAGGAGCTATTCAAGTGCTTGTAGGATGAGTGGACATGCATCTTGTTGTTCAAGTGCTTAGGATAGAACAAATGATGGAATTTTTTTCAGAGTTAGGCTAGCCTTAGTGGCTCTTTCTTATCTTGCAATAGTATTGATGCTAAGACATACAAGTATATGTGCAATCGTGCATGGCTTATTATGTTAAACAATTTCTATTTTGCTATTAAGTTATTCTGGACTTTACTAACATAGACTATGGCTTACTTGACAAGTGTTGTTAGTGCTTTGTCTTTTTGAAACTTGTTTTTGATAAAGGTAGAAATTGTTGTGTTGTTCTTACTTGTATGCTAGATGCCTCTTAACGAACAATTAAAATGTATCTAGTAGGTTGTTATTGTACCACTAACCAACATTGTCTTCATACTGCTATTTTAAAAAACAAGAATAATTAAATTTTATGAATTGTAGAAATCTACTAATATTATTATAAACTATATATACATATATAATTAAATATATAAAATATCATTATTTGATTAAAAGTTCAATCGACTACACTCTTAAACAAGAGCTCTTGGTGAGCTAGAGTCACTACCTTTAGAAGAAATAGGAGCAAGGCTAAAGTTGGAAAGTGTCATAAATTAAATTGAACTTATAATGAAGGCTTGAAAAGGTAATGAAAAAGAAAAGAAGAAATCAATTGAGCAATAGTTCAAACATGTCAATCATATTCAAATGAAAAAGGAAAATAAGAAAACAATCACACTAACAATTCAAAGAACACCTCAAGTACAAAGAATAGATTAAAAAAATATTGAACCAACCCCATAGAAGCCACAAGCAAGTGGAAAATAGAAACTTATGAGTTTTACAACTAGTATAGATATCTTAAACAAATCTAACTAGTATAGATATCTTAAATAAATCTATCTAAAGAAATGTCAATAGATATCCACTACAAAATAATTATAATTTAATTTACTACATCTAAAATTATTTATATTTCTTTTATCTTCATTTATTTATAACTTAAACTTTTAATTTTAATTTCTAAAAAATGGACGATTTATATCTTCAAATATTAAAATTTAAACGAATATTTTATGTGGCATTTATTAAATTATTTTAGAAAGTATATTGTATTTATAATAAGATTTAAACTTTTGACATGTAGATGGTTGTAAAATTTAACCTAGAAGAATAAAAGTTAACACACTCACACCATTCCACTCCACCCATTCTACCATTGTAGAATGTCTATCGTCATTAATAATGTGAAACAAAATTTAAATTTAAATTTGTGATTTAAAAAAATGAATTCTATGACATTGTTCAATAAAATTAAATGAAGAGTAATTAATTTGCTTTCAGAAGGTAAGATTTCAATTACATATATTTCTATTTTGAAAATTTGTAATAATTTAGAATATTTATTTAATACTAGCATTGTAAAATACTCTGTGGTTACACTTAAAATACATTTTCTTCAAAAAGCTTATTGAAAGCTCCAACCGCATTTGTCACAACCTTAATGCACATCTAAAAACACATGGCATTTTATAATTTGTCAATGGTTCATAACAAGAGGACTTCGCAAGTCAAATCAATAGTAGATGAACCCATATCTAATAAATCTTTTTTGATCGAATTTGTCGAGTAAATATTTGTCAATGGTGTCACACCTGATTAAATACATCCTTATCCCTTCTAATTTTGAAAAAAGAGATTTACTCCTAGACAAAAAAGAGAAATTTGATTGGTATAATTCAATTTAAAAATACATATCTAAGAACCTTAGCTTTTAGTATTGTGTTTTCCGCCGTTAAATTAATGCTGGCATCTAATGAAACAAGTGATGCATAGCGTCATAGTTCCTGCCATATATGTGATAGTTGTATTGTTGTGGAGGAGGGAGGGAAGGGGTTGTGATTAGGTAATAGTTAGTCAATTGTAAATTGAACATGAGAAAATTACTAATGTTTAGTGTAACATTGTAAAGAGAAATTGTTCCCAAAATTGTCACATATTTTTTAACACATAAAATTAATAAAGTTGGAAAATAATTTTGTATAAGTTTGATTTAATAAATTTTTAGTGCTCACATTCTATATTTTAACAAATACATGCAATTTCTTTGAATGTATTAAATTTTTGAAAATGTAAAACAAAAATTAAGCATAAAATTTTCCTACTCATAACAATATTGGAATGTGTTTGTATCTTTCAAATGAGAATGCCATGGAACAATTGAGAAATAAGGGAATGGAAAGAAAAACCAAAAAGTATTTAAAATATTAAATAAATTAAATATTTATTATATTTATATTATATATATACCAATTGCACCCTAAATTATTTTTAAATGTGTATTATAAATTCCAATAGAATAATATATTGACAATAATTTTTTAAATTTATTTATATCAAATATTATCTAATTCTTACAAATATCATTAAATTTGTAAATAGAAGTATAATATAAATAATTTTAAGTATTACATAAATAACTATATAATATTAATGCCACAATTTTATATTTGATAAAATTAGGACGTTACTCTAAATAGTAATAGCTGACCAACATTTAGGGAAGAAGAAATCTGTTATAGAAATAAAGTATGTTTTCAAAATGAACATCTACTGAAAAAACAACCCTCAATACTCACTGTCTTCTATATTATTTGATCCATCAAACTAAACAATAGAGCATTTGCTTATAACTATATATTTCAACAAGAGCATTCATAATAGAAGGCATCTACATAACTAAAAAAGGCCTCAAATTACAAAACAATTATGACAATTCATCACAGCATCCAAGTTATAGTCTCTCAAATATGTCTTCTATGTAAAATTTTAAACCTGAAGTAGAGCACATTAGCAAACATCAAAAATGATGCCACTCGCTCATTGAAATGGAAAAATGATCTGATCTAAGCTAAAATTTCTGGCACCACATAAAATTTTGAACCTACAGTCAAACAAATTGCCATACTCCCTCTAGCCAAAAGGATGAGGTCACGTGCAAAGATAGAAATCTCACAGTCCCATAGAGAAGCTCCCATCTATCTTCCTTCTTTGAGAAATTGAAAGGGCCATGTCAGTTTCAAAATTTAGCAACTATGTTTTATTGTTTAAGATCCTGCCATTTTATTTTGCATTAAAATTCGAGTAAAATTGGAATTATTTGGACGATACCATGGGAAGTGAAGATGCAGAAGAATGTCGAGGCTGAAAGGGGGAGTAAGCAGAGAGGTCGTCCTGCTCTGATGCAGTAGCTTCTTCATCCCCATCCTTGGCGCTCTCTTCCGCCATTCTGCCCTCAATCTTTAGCATATACCTTACTATAATCACAATTTTTTCAGCGTAGCTAACGCTTATTTGAGAATATTATATCTAACCGTGAAATAATAATTTGGGAAAAAAAAACATTTACAAATTCTATTGCCTACAACATATTTGGAAAGAAGCTTTTAGAAATGCTTCAAATTAAAAACAATATATATCATATATATTAATAAAATTCCATCTAATATATACTCTTGTACTCAAAATTAATAAAGAAAAGATATTAATAGAAAAATCTCGAAATCTCTAATTTCTGTCATATTCACAAATTTCCAACTAAATTCTTTAAAACCATGGAGCAAACACAATTTTCACAAATATGGGTTCAATTCAATGGGTGAATGAGGTGCTTGGCCGTTATGCAAATTTGGCATATAAGAGACCCCGCTCAGGAAACCCACTAAAAAACTTCCTTCCATAACAATCGATCAAGAGTGTGAGCTGGAGCATCATTGACAGAAATTGTGCAGTTCTCCACCAGAAGCTCCATGCGGATGAAAATAAGAGACAATAAAGCTTGGAATCAAACAAATACCTACTCAAGCAAACACAAGACAAATACAAATTACAATTAACAGAATTCCTTTCCAAAACATCAGTCATATACAATTCTTACACAAAAAACTTGAAATTAGGCAGAAGGGAATACCTACAAATAATAGCATGTAATAAAAATTCACCTAGTAACAAACTTGTTACATAATTAAACTTCTATACAAAGAAATATAATCTTGAAAAAGAAGAATATCTAATAGATCAAACTATTTGAACCCTTAAAAAAAAACCTGGCTTGTTGGGGACATGATGGAATCTGTCGAGCTTCTGTACCTGCAAATTCATAGCACAAGTTGAGATTACAAATCTGACAATTTTTTTATTTTTTACATTGAATGCAATCCAAGCTTGTTTAAAGCAGAAAGGAAAATTCAGAGCAAGAGGTAAGATTGAAAATCAACACTGAATACGTTACGATAAGAAAGAGCAAATACTACCTGTATTCTCAAGAAAAACACTATGAAAGCTATAGATTGTTCACCGAGTACCTATTCTAGGTTTCCAGCGGTCAACTTAATCTGAATGCACCAAAACGCTGAGAGAATGAAATAGCATACACGCATGAAGTTTCTAATTTAATATATCAAACTCAGATGAATGCCATCGATTCCAAGCATTAATTCCCACCGCCTGAAGTCAAACTCAGATGAATGCCACCGACACCAAGCATTAATTCCCACCGACTGAAGACAAATGAAAAAATATTTAAGTGGCCTAGATATGCAGCCAGTATATATGTCAGAGATATATATGTGAAGGACATTTATTAAATGTTCATAATTGTCAATATGTCTTTTATTTTCCTCTTATTTTTCTTTTGGGAAAATTAATTTATACCTTGCCTAAATTGACCATAGCCAATGAAACATGAAACAAATAATATTTAGTATATTTGAAAAATAGTTCTTAAAAAAAACATTAAAATAGACTATAGAAATGGTAAAATATTTTAATTTCATTGGTGGGATTGAAAAATTTAAAAAACTTGCACGAATGCATTAGTATTCCTGTGGCAGGAACTAAACATAAGGGACTAATAATAATAAAAACAATAGCTCCAGTACACCGTAAATACCAGCATACTCAACTTCACATACATATGTACATACATCTTTAAAAGTCTATTACATGACCACTCATGAGTATCCACTCTCACCAACTGTGTGTTATTACAAACCAAACTTATGTATATGCTAAACAAAGTGAACCACCCGCGCTTCAGTGCATTGAATTTTCATTCCATCTATCCTTTTTCTCGCCTTCCTTATACGCCTGCAAATCTGCGCGCACAATCTCCTCAGGTGAAAATTCATTTACGATTGAATGAAATTCAGCGGATTCAACCTGTGCAGGGAAAGTGTCAGCAACAATTTCTGTAGGAGAAGGCATGTTTTCATCATCTTCTTCTTCTTCTCCATGGCCGTTTCAATGCCCATGCCTTGGCTCTGTTCCTTCTCTACCTGGAAATCCATGCTCATATTCTGCCTCATGAGGTAAGGGCGTCAATTCTTCTGCCCTTGAATGGAATTCTTCGGATTCACGCTGCACAGGAGGGGCTTGTGGAAACGATTCCTCCTGTTTTTTCCAGTGCTTAGTTTCCCATGTTCCTTTTCCACTGGGAAACCCATGGTCAAATTCGGTGGAAAACCCACGGTCAAATTCGGCCCTAAATTCATCTGCTCCTGGATGAAATTTAGGCTCGCCGGGAAAGCCGTGACCAGATTCAGGCCTAAATTCACCTACTCTTGTAAGGAATTCGTCCATTCTTGGAAAGCCATGGCCAAATTCAGGTTTCCGAGGTAGAGGCCTAGATTCATCTTTTCTTAGATGAAATTCATTTGGCCTAAATTCATCTACTCCTGGATGAAATTTATCCTCGCTTGGAAAGACATGGCCAGATCGAGGCCTAAATTCACCTACTCTTGGATGAAATTCGTCCATTCTTGGAAAGCCATGGCCAAATTCAGGTTCCCGAGGTAGAGGCCTAGATTCATCTTCTCTTGGATGAAATTCTGTGGGATCATCGTGTCTAAGGAAGGGGCGGAGAAGAAATTCCAGCCATCCTCCTCTTGCCGGAGAAGGCGTATGCTCGTCTTCTCGCCCTCTTTTTCCTTCTTCTGGATGCCTCCATCCCCCCTTTGAAAAACCACGCTCAAATTCCCTCTGTTCTGGTAAAGATCGATCTATCCTCGGGTGGAAATCCCTGGAATCGGCCTGCAAATCTAGGAATTCAATTAGAATAAGCATATTTTTAATCTTTCTCTGTCCCCTGCGGTTGAATTTGCCGTGATGGCAACCACCGGGAAGGCCAAACCTGAAACCCCTGCTTTTTTCTCCTTGGAAAAGCTCATCGTTTCGCCTCAGATCGGTTTTTTCCAGAGGCGAGCTGAATGTCTGAGCTTCTCTGGCTATTGCGTTGAATTCCTCATTCTCACTTGGCAAAAGAAGATGGTTGCTTTGCTCATTCTCTCCGACTTCCCTTTGATAGGGACCTCTGCAATCAACCAAACCAGAAAGGCGAAGAAGAATGCAAATGCTTATCAGGGCTAATGCACTCCGAAAGATCGCCATTGCAAATGACAATGGTTTCAGAAATGCTTTCTTCGGATCGAAATATATAGACGCCCTGAGATTATCGTCAACAAATCCAGAAGTGGAACTCGAACCAAATTGAGGCTGATAATGTGAAAGCGGAATCAACAAAGACACAATTTACAATGAAACTGTATGAGGAGTCCGTTGTTTCGATCATAACGCGTGTAATGTCTTCTTCGAAGATTCAACGCCAATATTGTCAGTCTTAGCCTCGCTTTCCACGCGCCTTGCTTCATCGTAAGCATAGTTCGAGGAGGCTTCCTTCCCCATCGTCTATACAGCACCCAAATTAATCCATTTATATTAATTAATAACTACCACTTGTCTTGAAAGGAAGGTGCAACGGTTATATCTATAATAAAATATATACTTTGTAAAATATTTGTTTTATTTGTAATCTTCGATTTAACTATACCTAAGATTCTTTTGATCTTGGTCTTTCATCAATCACACTATTTGTAGAATAACTTAGCACTCCTCTGTAGACATTCGAGGGTATAATATAAGTTGTAGGTTTACAACATATTTGCAATACATCTGAAAATGTCGAATTGTAACTTTATTCATATATAAACACTAAGAAAACATGCCCGCACCATATGTTTAATTGACATATACCTATGGGCTACTTGCGTAATTGAAATATACACAACCCCCATCCACTAACCAGAACACATACAAAACTTACAATGCTAGGATGTGTCCGTAATGCATTACCACTTCAAAGATTTAGATTGCAAAATCTTTCCTTGTACACTTGCTTTAACATGAGACGTTTCTTGTATTAAAGTTTGGTAAGAATTCAAAATATGACTTGATCTCATAGTCATTATCCTTAGAGTTGAAAGTTTGTTAAAAAAATATTAGTAAAGAATTTTAACACATGAGTCAATCCTATCATCACAAGCTATACAAGTCAAAGTTTATCAGAATGAGATAATTTTTTATATTCAAGTTAGTAGAGAATTTTAAAATGATTTGGTCATGCCTTCACTATGTTAAGAATCCAAATTTAATCTCAATCTTTTTCATTCCTAAATATTTATGTTCAAATTTTAGAAATGACAAACATAAAAAGTATATTGCATAAGCTTCACATATATTTTATTTTATTTAAACTATTAAATCAAATCTAGGGTTTTGAAAATGGAAGGAAAGCCTTATTGAGTCTTCTATCATTTCAAACAATTTGATACTGTAAACCAATCAATGATAATTATCTTAATCAAATTATATCAAACATAAAACTGTATATCTTTTAGTTTGTTTTTATCACTTTTAATAAATATTTTTACTACAAATTCTAGATACTCTTTAACCATACAATCTAAATCTAACTTCAATTTAAATAAATCATTGAACACCATAAACTACTTATCTCATCAATATTATTTTTCTATTAAATATAAGATGATTAAAAAAAAAAAGAAGAACCAAAGAGTTTATAGAGTATCAACAAGGAGGCCTAGCCTCCATTCGACAACAGAGTATCAAATGTACAATAACATAAAAAAGAATATCCATCCAGGCAATCCAGCCGAGCAGGACCCTCCATCCAAACAATGTTTTTGCGCTCTTGAACTTGAGTTGACATGAAGAACTCTTCTTTTCTAGCATTAACATTCTTCCTGATCTCCCCGTTCAGTCATTTACACGCTTGATCAAAAGCTTGCAGATCATCCAACGTTCTTCTCTATTGATATCCATGTTTTAGCTCATAGTAGAAGAAGGTAACATGACCATCTTCCAGGAATCTCTTCAACTTGTCTTTCTCAATCAACATAGTGGCTTGAACCTGCAAGAAAATTTTAAAATGTGTGAGTTTCTGAAAAAACTCAATAAGAACCCTCGGCTTACCTTGGTAGCTCTCCTCGTTCCCGCATTTCCAGATCAACAACATATTCCAAAAAGGATTTGAATCCTTATGAAGACCAGGGATATGACCAGTAACAATGTCAATAATAGTAATATTAATAGGATAAATAATACCAAACATTTTCCAAATCTCTTTAGCAAAAATACAGTCAAATAAAATATGTCTACAAGCATCAGGAAGCCTGCATAAGCTACATATATCAGAATCAACATGAACTCTTTTAATAGGAAGCCTATCCAACATAACAAGCCATTTAAAACATTTAATTTTTGGTTCAATAGGAGATTTCCATATGTAATCAAAATATTTTTTTCCAAACACCAGCTTCAAAAGAAGAGTACCAAACATTATTAACATGCACAATGATATCTTTATTCTGATCAATAATTCTGTCAATATTCTTAGCTTTAAGGTTAGCCATGACAATTCCATCTGCCTATTTACATTTAAGATGCCTATGAGAATCAACAAAACAAACATTGGGCATACCCTTAGAGGCTTGAATGATCATATTGTAAGTCTTCTTTTGCGAATCAAGGATGTCATACTTCCTTTTGAGCTCATCCAACAGAGTGAGGTAATCTTGCTCAAAGAGATCAGCAAATTGATGTAAACCTTTCTTGGCCCAAGACTTGGCAGAGCATCCGTGGGATAGGGTTAGGGGTTTGCCATTAAGGTGGAGATCTCACCAAATGGATCTTTCACCATGGAGTAGATTTTTACTATAATGGTCCTTGTTGGTGATAAATTCCCTGACATGGTCCTAGGCCTTCCAAATAGATTTGAACACCACAGAGCCTTGGAAAATGACAGGGAAGCATCCAACAAGGAGATCACAAAAAGGGAGGTTCTTCCAAGATCTAGCTTTCTTAGGACAACCACTTTTAATGTTATGTATAATAAGCACCTTCCAAGGACTATTACCCTCCAAGGAGTGAAATATCCATTTAGCAGAAAGGGCAATGCCTTGGATTTTGAGGTCCTTAAGTCCCAACCCCCCAAGGATCTTGTCGGTATGGAACCATTCCCATTTAACATCATGCAACTTTTTGTTACTTTTACCATTAGACCAAAGAAGTTGTCTGATAGCCTTTTGAATTTCCAAAATCTAATAGTCATTGAATAACCAAGCAGAAGAGTAATATATATTGTATGAAGGTAGAATCTTTTGATAAACCTGAATTCTACCAGCCAGAGAGAGGGTTCTATTATGCCATTTATTAAGCTTCTTGTGTATTTTATCCTTAATCCAGGACCACATGTCCTTCAGAGCAGATTCAACAGAAAAAGGGATGCCCAGGTACTTAACAATCTTATTGGGACCATCCAATTGGAAGCTATAATGGGAAAACCAGTCAAGAGGTTGGTCATGCCAGCCCAGACAGATGGATTTAGATTGGGAGATGCGAGCACCAGAAATAGAGGAGAATAATTCAAGCGTTCCTTGAAGGATCTTAAAATTTCTTTCCGAAAGTTCAAAAAATAGGGCAGTGTCATTAACAAACTGACAGTTAATAAGCTCATCGTCATTAGGGAGATATAGACCTCTGACCTCAATGGACAAAGAATTATCCCTAAGAATATAGAAAAGAGCTTATGAGGCAATGACAAAGAGGGTAGGGGCTAACAGGCAACCCTACCTAATGGAGCAAACAAGACGGAAGGGGGTCGACAGGGAACTATTAACCTCAACCTGAGTAGAGGCATCTTTAAGAAGAGTCTAGACAACATTACAAAAATATGGGGGGAATCCAAAGGCTTCCAAAATCATAATAATGAACTTCCATTCAATCTTATTGTACGCTTTTTCAAAATCAAGAAGAAGCATGGTAGAATAGCGCAATATTATCAATATTATTAATAAAAATATAGCAATTCTATATGACATATAAATATTATTAATAAAAATATAGTAATTTTATATGACATAAAAATAAAATTTAAGTTGAACTTGATCCTACCTGTCATCATAATTACTTTTGTCTAAATAGCGAGCTTGGAAATTCGGGCTTTTGATGGTCGTATTGGCCATTTTTTCACATTTAAGTTGTATATGACAAGTTGAAAATTTGTTGGACTGTATTGGTTGATAGGTTACTTTTTTATAAAATCGTCAATATGATACTTTAAGTTTATCAATAAACCATCAAAATTCATTAGAGATAAATATTTTTAAAACATGATATATAAAATTATTTTACAATTTAAAGTATTACACTTTCTTAAGGTGACATTTATTGCTAATTTATAATTACTTACTAAAAATTTATATTATTTTTTAAAAATATGAATTTAGAAACTTGTGATATGGCATTTTTATAGATATTACTAATTTATACTTATATTATATTGATTTTTGACAATAAATATTTATCTTAAAATATAAAATGAGAGGCATTAACATGACCAAACAGTCATAAAAAATACAAATGACAGGTAGGGGTGACCATCAAATTCCAAGCCTACTAGGAATGCTTAATCTGTATTGATGCTTCTCCACTTTCCATAATGATAAGAATAGCCTCTCATTTCCTATCACAAATTTTGTATTTATTACCATCATTGTTCATTAAATAAAGTTGAATAAACTATAAATTATAGATTCATTGCATTCTGTAGATGTTACATTGTTTAATATCTTTGTCACCTTTGTTGATAAGAGTTTGGAACATTCTTATAGATATTTAGGGCCAGTTTGGTTGCTAGAATACAACCAAAATAGTCATTGAAAATTAGAATATCTAGTTGTATTCTTTGTTTGCTGCACAGAATGAGAATAGGGAATAGGCATGAGTATAGGTCCATGTTAGGTCCAAAAATATGATATAATAGAAAATAATATAAACATAATGGAAACTTCATTGTATATTGCTCACCGAGATTCATTACATATATAAAGTAGTCCTTTAGCAGTTCAACTGCTATTTAATAACTACCAAAACTAAAATTTATAACCTAATTCTATAACCCTAATGATTAATACCTTAACATCCGCCCCCCCCCCCCCCCCCCCCCCCCTTAATTGGAAAGGGTTACATGAAATTAGGAGTATTTTGAACTCTTGAAACTTTAAGCTCAACCACAAACATTTGGTGGTTGATCTGAATCATCTTTTGAATACCTGTGATGCTGGTTGATCTGAATCATTTTTTGAAAGCTTGTACTTGGTTGATCTAATTTGAACTTGGAGTGTGTCCATTGTTGGACTTTAAATTTATATAATGAGCCTATTACTTTGATAGGTCTTAGTTTGAGACTTATTTTGTCCCGTTGGAATTAGCACACTTTGGGTGCATAATATTTGAAAAGAGCACACATTGGGTGCAATAGAATTATGGACTTATGGACTTCTTTGTCCGTATTAAAATTTGATAAGAGCATGCATTGGGTGCTATGAAATAACACATTGGTTGTTGTGTATTTGTCCTTCATTTGAACTTGAACTTGAATCTGAAATTGCATTCATTGAACTTGAACCTGGAACTCACTTGAACTTAAATCTAAAATTGCATTCACTTGAACTTGAATAAGACATATAAGAATATCCTCCCCTGCTACCTTTTCTACCTTGTAATATTGTAAATTAAGCACTGGATACCTTGAAGACAATCT
The DNA here is from genome assembly GCA_028749045.1 of Cupressus sempervirens. NCBI lineage: Eukaryota > Viridiplantae > Streptophyta > Pinopsida > Cupressales > Cupressaceae > Cupressus > Cupressus sempervirens. The sequence goes on from CM053791.1 coordinate 765,748,101, forward strand.
GTAGTTTTCAAACTTTCTGCAATAGTACTTCCGTAAAATATACTTTGTCTGTATAACCAATTTCAAGCTTCCAAATACACAAACTATGATAAATTAAACTTTGATAAGAAACTTGATGTAGAGAATTAGAGAGCATTTCTAAAACCTCTGTATCAAATGTCATTTATTGTCATCAAATTGATAGAATAGAAACATATTCATATATTTTCTCATATGAAACTCATTTGACTGATTACTTACTCTTCTCCCCATAGAAAAATCCCTTTATACTAACATTCCAGACCATATTCTTGAACCATTCAAAATCTTCTCATAGAAACCAATTTTCTATTTCAAAATGTTGCATACCCAAATCATTTAAACTATGGATAAATTTGAAAATGGTGGGAATAACGGATTGATTCCATAACCTTTCAAAGCCTTTGTTAAAAATGTAAATTTTGTAGACCCAAATCGATGCAGCAATCCTTTTCTAGAGAATACATGGTCTGAAGATCATCAAAAATGACCAATATCTTGTGGGATTCGAATGCGGGACCATCTAGGATCAAAGTGAGGCCGAGGAAAGGAGGAGAAGGAAACTGTTTGTAGGCTTTAGTGAGGAGATTGCAGATACAAAGCAAATTCGCAGTGTGGGAAGAGAGACAGAGCAATCCTTGCAAAGATGCCACTGGAATTGTCAGTTTGACGGGTACGAAATTTAGGCCCAATGTTAGGGTTTTGTGGAGATGGGGATTATAGAAATGAAAAAGCTTGTTATTGTGATTTAAGGCTGTGCCGGTGTAATCTGTAAGGAGTACCCATTAATTGCTATTATTTTTTATAGATGCAAAATAATGAAGAATGAAAAGTGGGGAAGAGAGAAGGAAATGCCAACACTTACAGATGGAGAGAGATCGAGCAAGATCAAGGAGAGGCATATGGAAGAAGACTCTCTCCAACACATCCTTGGGTACTTGCTCCATCCTCTTTCTTCTCTTAAACCCATCCTTCTACTACATTAGTTTTACTTGCTCTGATACCACTGTTAGGTCCAAAAATCTGATATAATAGAAAATAATATAAACATAATGGAAACTTCATTGTATATTGCTCACCGAGATTCATTACATATATAAAGTAGTCATTTAGCAATTCAACTGCTATTTAATAACTACCAAAACTGAAATTTATAACCTAATTCTATAACCCTAATGATTAATACCTTAATAGGTCCATTCCCAAAAATACTTGTTATTGGAATGGAAAATAGGAATACTCCAATTGCTCTTGTGATTTAGAGGCCAAGTTGCCTAATAAAACATACAAAATAGAGTATGAGTGTTGTTTGTCGAGCGAGTGCAAACACTTATCATCTTCCTTCCACATTGACATGTTTCTCAACTTTGAGTTTCCCTCTTTGAAAATGCTACAGAGAAAAATAGGGCCGACTACCAGAGATGGACACCCATTGATGGAAAAGACTATTGCCGCCTCTCTTCCTTCCAACTCCTCAAACATGCTGATGAGCACGACTTCTGTTGTGTTAGACATTCACAACTCAAATAGAAAATCAGACCAGACATAAACTGTACTTCACAGTAAAACAATAATAGATCATTTTCTCCTGACAATTTCCTTCACTCACTAAAACACTTCGTCAATATTGAAACTGCAACAAAATAAGACTTTTCAATGTAATATTCAAAGTGGAGTAGAAGAATTCCTTTCATAGGAATTTGGCCCTCGAAAATGAGAGAATTAGTGCATTTTTGAGCATTAGAAATGGTGGCATAGAGAGGCTAGAAGACATTTTAAATAGCTAGCAAATCTAGGTATTGGATCGGTGGACCAAATAGGAATGGGATTGTCATTTTCCAATCCCATTCTCCATTTCCATTATCATTCCTATTTCCCATTCTAATTATCTATTCCTATGCTTGTAACCAAATAGGCCCTTAAGTAATTTGCGCTAAAATTGTCCATTAATAGTGTATTTTGCAGGGGATGATGATTAAGGGAAAAAAATTGTGAAGTATATGCCCGTATTTTTGTATTTATTTGTGTTTTTGTGTAGTATGTCATGGTTTGTTTTTGGTCTTTTTAGTAGTGATATGTTCCTAGCAGTAAGTGATATATTTGTAGATATTTGTGATGCGAGTAGCTCCTCATAGTAGAATTTGGTGGGTTTGGTATTGAGTTGATTAAGCATTAAATAGGTGCCAGATGGGGTAGGGGGTGTATTGGGGGCACTGCAAATGAGTTTGTACACCTTTTGTAAAGATTGGATGAGTATTCGCAAGAAATCAATATTGGAGGGAAAGTATATTGGCAAAAGTAAAATGGAAAAGGGTTACCCTCATGCCAATGGTAGTGTATCATTCAGAGTGAAAATAAGACGAACGATGTTTGAATGAAGTGAAAAAAAGGTGGTGGCACTGTAACTTACCCTCTCAATTTCATTTTATAAAGCCGCAAATAATATATAGATTTAGCAAAATCTTAGGCTCTGAAAAATAACACCGCCATTAAAATCAATGTAGCAGACAACAAAACATAAATAGAAAAAACATAGTGAAAGTTACCTTTGATTTTTTTGGCTGGCCTGGAGACAACCCCTACATAAATACTCTATTGTCTATTTTATTTTATTTTTAATTAATTAATAATGAGAACAAATGGATCAGTTTGGTTGTCGCACACATTGCCATTTTCTTATTAAAAGGATATATAATTAGAAAGAACGGAGGGAAATTTATTTTAACTTTCATGATGGTAGAGATAGATCTGTCTCACAAACTCTTTTCATATTTCAATACTTTTTTCTGCAACTTGATGATGAGTTAAAATAGATTGCTTTCTTATTTCCAATTTTTCTAAAAGTGTAGTCTTCCTTCCCAAGTTTCTTTTGGTATTTTCCAGTACCTGGTTTAATTACAAAGGTGATGACCAACATTCTCGATTATATACATAACATGCAAAAAAGATGAAAGAACCATAAAGGTGGGCCATTTTTTTGGCATATAATTTTAGGTTATCAATCCCACTATTGTTTGTTTAGGCAACAATAGTCACCATTTGAAATTGATAATAAGTTGGGCCCTAGTATTCTATGGGACTCCCTACCCCTACTCCCTACTATTTATAAGGGAAGGGTAAGGGTAAGGGTAGAATGCAAGGGCAACGACTCTCTAAGAGGTATTGGCCCTCTATGTATAGTTTTGATGAAGATTACAAGTATGATTAAACTCTCTTAAAACTTTAAGATGACAATGATTACAATAGGTTGAGCTAGATATAATGATCTAAACTCTTTATATATTAGATTAACTCCTTGACCTCATTTGAGTGCATCTCATTATTTTGTCATGTGTTGCATATAACTAAAATAGCTAAATTTAAATTTTGAATACACAAATTGATAAGATCACCAACCTCAATACCATCATTGAATGTCCCAAGCCAAAACAATAATGCAAATCTAATTCTAACTCTACACATATTTGTTATTTGAATAACAATACTATTGACCCTAGCCTTCAATCAAATGTTAGTAAAATCATTACAGTTATTGTATTTGCATAATTGATATCTTTACATTTCAAACAATAAATGATGAAAATAAATTTTGATCTTCTTATTATAATTAACAACTGATAACATATTTAAATCTTGATGTCTTTCTTATTAGAATAATAGAATAATCTTGTAATTTTAATTATAATGATAAAAATTAAGATCAATAGGAAAGAAGAACTAGATAAATACAATGTAGTTAGAGTTTACATCCAACAAAGCTCAAATTGTAAAATTTATATGAGAGTGTCCTTTGAAATAATTAGATTTTATTTCCTTAAGGTTTCCATGCTTGAAGACAAGGGCTCAAAATATATTTTAAGAGGAATTTGATTAAATATAGATGCTGCTCTAGATGAAAATATTACTCTTTTATATCATTCACAAATAGAATATGTTAGCCACTATTTATATTTGCAAGTAAAAAAAAAGCAATAATCATGTGTATGATATATTTCACTCTAAAATTGATGTAAGATGTGTTATCATGTTAGTGTAATCACCTAAAAAATAGTCATCTAGACTATTAGCCCCCTTCTTAGCATTTTGGCTAAATTAATTAATTATTTGCCTGGGCCAAATTGCAAAAATCCAATTAATTTTATTTTTACCTATAGTTTGACTATATTATCCTAAGTCCATATTTGATTTAAAGAACATGTGCCCTTTTAATTAAATAAAAGACACCACTTTTCTAACCCACTCAATGTGCACACATAAAGTCCTTTTTCTATTTTTAAATTAAAAGAAAAGGTTTTTTTTGTCTCACATGAAAAGTCAACTATTTTTCATTGGTTGACTTGCAACACATGGATCATGCCAAAAGTCAACCCCCACCCTTGATCACCCATTCCTTTATCTTGATCTCAAACCGTCCATCTACTTTTAAAAGAGAGAGCTCTCTCCCTCTTGTAAGGATCCATCTTCTTGAGTATTGTTATGCTGCAAGTTTCTTGATAGATTTCTTGGAGCTTTGTGGAGAAATTCTCATTTCTTGTCGAATTCTCTCATCACCACTCTCATACTAAGTTAGATTCATTTTGTAAATAGCTTAGTTCATTGTGTAATAGCTTAAATCACCTAGTTTAATTAGCATGGCTTTTGTAACACTCTCATTTGCTTAATCTAGTTGCATTATAAATCTCATTTTAGCATACATCATACTTGCATTGCATATTTGAGGATTCCTCTTGGATGCTTACATTCTTGTTCTTGTCTAAGGAATCTCCCATTACATGGTTTACTAGCAAGGGTTGCATCTCTAAGGCTCATTTGAGAGATCATTCTATAGTTGTTTATGTACCTTTGCACTCCATGGATAGGGAGCTCTAAGCCAACATTCAAGCATTCCAATTCATGGTATCTCTTGGATAGAAGGGTTTAGAGGGGTGGACTTTCTTAGTTTCTCCTCAATCTTATGGGAAACCTTCTAAGAAATTGAAGCCCTTGGCTTCCACTATGACCATTTTTGGTACTTTTGTTTAGTACTTGATTCCCCTAGAAGCAAAGAATGAAGACCAAGCTATTAGAGATTGGATATATAGGGAAGAGGAAGAAATGGAGGAAGTCATGGTCACTAATCCTATCTTTCCTAAGTGTTATGGAAAATGATACAAATTTCTAAAAAACATGGGCTATTAGGGCCAAAGGTCCTTAAATAGTAACAATAAATCTCTCATAGAACCCTTAAGTCATATTGAGGGTTACAAAAGTAGAGATACTGCTAGCCTAGGCTTTGGGTTAGAAAATGAATTACCCATATTTGACAAAAAATCTCCTATGTTTAGTGAATTAGAGGATGATGACCCACCCTTTATTGGTACTACTCTACAAGATGAGGATTTCATGCCTCCCACTTCCCTACTTTGGGGAGAAGAACATATGGTTACCTCTAATGATGTTGAAGCTTCCACCTCTAGAAAACACCAATTAGATGAATCTGATCATGAAGATCCAAACAAAGGAAGGATAAGAGAGATACTGCTTGCTTGATCACTAGGAACTAGAGTACAAATTCTGGTGAATATGAATGGGAAAGTCTCTCAGATGCATCTTGTGAATTAGGAGTGGATGTCATCCATGCCTATGCTACCCAACCAAACGTATTTGAAGATTCTAGTCTAGGGTGTGACGAGTTTGGTTTGCAAACTGCTTTAGTAGATCATATTGATCCCTCTAGGCCTATTCCTGATTTGGATTCCTTTGGAACTTTCACTATAGGATCAACCTCTCATGTCACCAGAGATGATTCTTTCCATATCAATAACCTTGAATCCTCCATGTCCCTCTCAATAATTCACCCCGATCTCATAGATTGGTGTGCTCAACATCAAAGACCTGAATTGTAGTCTTTTTAGAATGACTGTGAGATCACTTTCTACCTCAATGTCATTGAACCCATGATATCTTCCACCAACAAACCCATAGTTAACATGACAAAAATAGATATCAAGTACCTCAGTCCTAAAATCAAAAGAAAAAATAAGCGTTCAGATGGCAAAAACCACTTTGTGGCGGTATCTAAACCCCCAAAAAGTAAAAATAAAGATGTATCTAAGGGTGAAAACCTCTTTGAGGTGCTTGAAGATGAGGTATTTGGTAGTCTACCAAGCTATTTTCAGGATAGATCTTCAATTCACATCAAACCCACTTAGTCTATTAACTTGGGTACAAAAGAGTCTCCCAAAATCATTCGTGTGGCTCAATCTCTATTGGTTGAAGAAAAGAAGAACTTCACTAAGTTCTTCAAAGAGAAGAAAATCAACTTTTCTTAGACTTACTCAGATATGCCTAGCCTTGACATTGATCTAATTATGCATCATCTATCTATTTCTCCTAGTGCAAGTCTGTTAAACATGAGTTGAGAAAAATGCACCCACATGTGGCTCTCTTGGTTAAGGTAGAACTAGAAAAGCTCCTAAGTGAAAACTTCATTAGAGCTATTGATTATGCAGAATGGATCTCCAATATTGTACCTATGTCCAAACATGATAAATCCATTTGAGTGTGCACCGATTTCAGAGACCCAAACAAAGCATGCCCTATGGATGATTTTCCACTACCTAACATAGATATGATAGCGGATATGACTACGGGCTATGAAATTTATTCTTTAATGGATGGCTTCTATGGGTATAACCAAATAAAAATTTCCCTTAGAGATCAGGAAAAAAAACCTTTACATGTGCATGGAGTATCTTTTGTTGGAATGTCATGCCCTTTGGGCTAAAAAATGCAGGAGCTACTTATCAATGAACCATGACCACCATCTTCCATGACATGATGCACAAAAATATGGAAGACTATGTTGATGACACATTGGAAAAATCTAAAAAAAGAGATACACATATGGATGACCTTAGTTTGATATTTGGATTGTATGGAATAATTTCAGCTTAGGCTAAATCCCCAAAAGTGTGCCTTTGGTGTCACATTAGGCAAATTGTTAGCTTATATCATATCAACAAAAAGAATTGAAGTTGATCCTGAAAAGGTACAAGCCATCATGGAAATGCCTCCTTTCAGGAATATTAGTCAATTAAGAAGTCTTCAGGGATGCATGCAATTCATTAGGAGGTTCATATGTCAATTGGTTGATAAAGCTCAATACTTTAATAAGAACTTGCATAAAGGATCCACTTGTATTTGGAATGAAGACTGTCAACAAATCTTAGATAAGATCAAAGGGTATTTGGCTAAAACTCTAGTATTGATGCCATCCATACCAGGAAAACCTTTAATACTATACATCTCTGCTACAAAATCTTCTCTAGGAGCACTATTAGCACAAAGTGACAAGATTGGAAAAGAGTAGGCTATTTACTACATTAGTCACACTTTGGTGGCTTATGAGATGAACTATAGAAACATTGAGAAGGCTTGCCTAGTAGTAGTATTTGCCTCCCAAAAGCTTAGACACTACATGTTGGCTCACAGAGTGCATCTCATTACAAAAATTGATCCCCTCAAATATCTATTGAGCAAAGTTGTGCTTACCGATCGTCTGGCTAAAAGGATGATGATTCTCTTTGAATTTGACATTTAGTACGTCAAACACAAAGCTATCAAGGGGCAAGTCATAGTTGATCAACTTCTTGATTTTCCATTTGCAAGATACAACTCTCATTCAGATTGAATTCCCTGATGCTTCCATCATTTATATCATTTATATCACTGAAAGAACCTGAAAGATGTTCTTTGATGGTGCTCACATACATAATGGAGCTGGTGTAGACATTATGTGTAGTGCCTGCCCCTAGGTCGCATTTTTGTTATAATTGTCGAACTCTTTTAGGGCTAGTTTTATGTTGATGGTTGGCAGCATTGTTTTGAGACTATCAGATATTGTGCCATAGACTCAGTTTATTATATGATGAGATCATTTGGTATTCTATATTTCATGTATGGATGATGATTATTGTAGTGTTTGCAGTTATTGATGATGATTAAATAGATGGTTTATTATCACATGTGTTTTATTATGGATACTTACCCCATACTTGCATGTGTATGGTTTGTGTGTTTGTTCTTGGATGGCATTTCTGATGTGGTTAAGGAAGGGAGTTGTAGTCACCTGCTAGTCAGGATCTACACAATGCACCACTTCCTGCCATTGCCTGTTTAGCTTAGCATATATATATATATATATATATATATATATATATATATATATATATATATATATATATATATATATATATATATATATATATATATATATATATATATATAGTGCTTGTACATGCGTGGATTTTATGCAGGTTACAAGTACCGGGCATCAACTTCCTTGAATTACCAAGATGAGCGTACCCTATTGCATTATCTCAATGGTAAGAGAGGGGAGATAAATTCTCAAGTCCAAATCCCAACCCTTTAAGCCATTTTTCCTAATTGGAAATTAAGACAAGTATCTGAGTTGAGTACCCTCCAAATGCGTCGGATGACGTAATTCGTGATATTAACCCTTTTGGTTTGATTTTGTATGTGTTTTGCTATAGTGGGTTTTTCGTATTTTATTTTATGAGTCTTTGATGTATTTTCTATTAATTAAGCCTAATTAAAAGATTTAATTTATGGTTTAATTTAATGGAAAATTAATATGATATTTTAATATTTATTTTATTTAATTAATTAGAAAATTAATTAAATAAAATAATTAAATTTGAAGATAAAAGTTATAATTTTAAAGTTGGAATGTGATAATATTTATTTAAGTTAATAAATATTTTAGCAATTAAGTTTCAAAAATAAATGTAAAAGTGGAAAAGATATTAAAATTATTAAAAGATTATAGGTTGCATGATGTGTGCATGTGATTAAAATATAAATATATTAAGATAAAACAAGTGGAGTTATTAAAGTGAGTGCATGAGATTTAAAAATTAATAAATTAAATTGAAAAGAGTAAAGTGAATATTAAATAAATTAATGTGCATTATTTTAATATTTAGGAGTTTGCAAATTCTCGGGAGTTGTCATGTAGACAACACAGAAGTTTGCACTCTAAGTATGCACATGTTGTCTACACTTAGGAGTTAGCATATTATTTGAGCACATGGTGTCTACATCCTTCTAGAGACCTCATCATGTCTATCTTCTTATCATGGAAGTTATGTGCTTGGTTGTCATGCTTATCTCCTAGTTCTTCTAGACACATTCTAGATGCATCTTAGAGGCTCTCCTAGTGTCTTTGGACATCATCATATGCTTCTACAAGCACTCCTAGTCACTCAAGGGGGTTCGATTCTTGAAGGAATTGCGAAGGTTGGAGAAGGAAGGAATTTTTGGAAGGGAGAAGGTTCTAAGAGGAGGAGCTTCTCTACAATCTTCTGAGGCATAGAAAATTAGCATCAGTATTCAGGTGCACTCGTAATTTTCATATGTTCCATTTGCACTCTTTCTCTTCCTATCTTCATCGTGTCTATTATGTGTCTGAATATACTCCATGAATGAATCTTCAATCTTGAAATTGGAATCTAGATATGTATGTTAATTTTTATTTGGTTGCAAAGAAACATTAGGAAACCCTAGTTTTATTTATGAAGGAAATTCATCACAAACTGCCTTGTCGCTGTCCCTTACATAGACTTGAACTCAGATATTCATAACTTTTTCTCTAGCCCAAATTTATTCGATCACTCCAATCAAAATTGGCGCAACTTGGCCCTCTCCAACATATTTCAAATTCACCTCGATCCAACGGTTCATTAGGGAGATATGACCCTCGTACTGGGACTATTTTATTCAATGACAGTCATTCCTCCATTTTTCATAACCAAGAGTTCTATGTGCTTAAACTTCACAAAAATAATCTATCAAAGCATGGAATGAATTAAAAACTAAACCAACATAGATCTAAAACATTTATAATCAAGATTTGGAAATTGATTCGGGTTTGAGTTCGAATAAAAGTAGAATCTTATTAATATGCATTAGTTTTATATGATTTATTATCTAATCTAATTAAATCAAATTTAATTAAGATTAGTTAATAGTAGAAGAAGTGTAATTAATTATTAATCAATTTAAGTAAATAGATTTTTAAATGAGGGCAAAAGAAAAGAGATATTAATAAGTGTGTAGTAGAATTAAATAATTATTGAATTATTGATTAATTTTACTTAAAATCAATGAAGATTATTTTAAATAAATGATTGTCCTTGAAGTGTTTAAAGGAAATTGTAAACTAATTATTTGAAAGTTGATAAGTATTATTCTAATGTTTTGAATAATGTGAATGATTTTATCTAAAAGTCAATGGGAACTAGTTCAATGATTAAATAAGTAAATAATTATCTTATGATTATTTAATTCTATGTTTTATTCGAAAAGATAAATGGGTTGACTTGGAGATTAAACAGAGAATCTTACACACTTGAAGTGTACTTGAAAACAAAAACTGAAACCTAATATTTGGCTTAACCATGTGATTGCAAAAGTAAACTAAAATATGTGTTTGTATCTTATTCTTTATGCTATCCATGTTTGGGGTTTGGGTGGTCCTAGAGTGTTGACAAGTTAGGATGTCTACCAGAGGCTTGGGAGTTATGTGAATGTGATGACATGTTGATGTTATTTGGTCTCGATTCTTTTAAAACCCAACCATGGTAATGTGATGGCATGCTCTATGAGATGTTTGTATTTACTGATTGTTGTTGCTTATCAGTCTTCTTGAGTGAAGCTAAGTTATATGTATCTGAGACACTTGAGCTAATCATTTTTGGGTCATCAATCAGTTATCCTTGGACTACTTTCTAGTTGCCATGATGGGATTGAAGTGTTGATTTATTTCTTGATGATGTCATGTTGTGACATGTTTTGACTCAACCATTTTGGAGTCTTCGATCAGTATTATTTTGAGATACTTTTTGGTTGCTTGTTGAGAACCAATGATTATTGCGATTATTAGTGATACCTTCAGTTGCCAATAGAGAACTGTTGTGGTCATGATTATTAATGGATGCTTTTCAGTTGCTCATGGAGATTTGATGCTCTTATTATGGATTATTATTTTGGTATTTTTCTAGTTGCTTGTATAGGATTGTGGTGATTTTGTGATTTATGATTCCATGAGCTTAGGGTAGATTATCTACTTGTAGTGTCAGGAAGTGGCTTGCAATGGAGGTCAGGGCCCTAAGAGGCTGCTAGGGTAACTCATTGTAAGTTGTTTTAACAAGTGAAAACATTTACACTAAATGGGGATTAAATGAACCTAATAAGATAATTTTTTTGTTCTCGCCCATGCCTTGAGTGCTAGTACAGACTAGGATGGGAGTAGAGAGAATGCTTGGTTGCGACCTTGCATTCCATAGTATGCCTCGTCAGTATGAGAGGATACTAGTGGCCACATAAGGATTAGTAGGGACCCATGGAGTCCTAAGCTAACTGCCAGGGTAACTTCTACATGATATATGTGATGACACTTGCCCGCTTACAGAGTAGGTTTCCTACATGTCTTTGTGTGCCTCTGGGAATTAGATGTCAGTTTTGTGATTGAAACCTTTGAGTTAGTATACTTTTAGGATTCCTAGACTTAGAGAGTTTTTGTGCTATGTGATTTGTTATCCTATTTGGGACTTGAGATTATCTCCTCAACACAGTGGGAGTGGACCATTTAGGTTCCACACGGTCGGGTGGTAGTGCTTTTTCACTCTTATCATTTGAGATCTGTCTGTAGACACCATGGTTGGAGCATCCTTGGTTGGTATTTATCTTCATTATGTTCTTGGATCATTATGATAGATGATATACCTTATGATGTATGTATTTACTGGTATGTTTCTTATATTGATGATTTGCATATGTTAGATGATGTTATCTTAGGCTTTACTTTGCATGTTAGATTACTTTCTGCATATGATGTAGTATGATTTAGGAGTGACATTCCTACTATGTTAATACCAATGATCTCTTCAATGATTTAGAATGTTATGCACGGAGGGATGGCTAGGATCCATGATGGTCTAATGATGCTATTTACGGTTGGGAGGAACCGTGCACTTAGTTAATTATGTTTGATGATTTATGGTTATGATGATGTATCATGTATGGTTAATGGATTCATTTATGTTATTGCATCATGGATTAGAGTTAGTATGATGTATATTATTTTATGCCTTTCATACCCTGTGGCATGTGCAGTGGATGATTGAGCATTCGGAAATGTAATTTATGAACATTGGACTTATTATTAATATTTCATAAGGATGTGATGTTAGATGAATAGATAAATTAGATGTGATTCAACGTTAAGGGATCCTTAAAGAATGTAACCTATTATGTTATGTTATGTTTACTTTTAGTTGAATGTTTGTTATTGCTTTCGCTACTATGTTATGAATGGTTTTACTTTCATGTTTAAAAATAATAATAATAAAATGCTACCAAACTTAGTGAAATTTTAGATTAAATCTTTGGATCCCTTGGCGGGGCATTACATTATGTTTGTCACACCTCATGGTTACACAATCCCTAAGTCCTAAAAACTTATGTTTTCTTGCACTAATAACATAGCAAATTATGATGCCTTAACAAATAGGATCAAAATGGCTTAGAATAGAGGATCACAGAGCTACATATCTATGGAGATTCCCAACTTTTTATTAACCAAGTTAATAACAATTATCAAACCAAAGATGAAAAGTTGGTACCCTATCAGAAATCGATTGATGCTCTATGGAACTACATCACATTTGTGACATTTCAACACATTCCTAGAGTAGAAAACAAGGATGCAAATGCTATGACCACCCTAGCATCTATTTTTTAGTTATAAGAACATGAATCACGTTTTGACTTCCTGGTGGAAGAATTACATCACCCCGCATATAAATCCTTTGATAACCATGTGATCTGCACCATTGTTGGTCATCATTCATCTCACTACTCCACCATTTTCTACTACCTGCATGATTAGGTCATTCTTGAAAATCTCATGCACAACTGAAAACACCAACTCCTTCGCAATGCCTCACACTACACCCTAGTCTCTGGTGACTTGTATAGGAAGGGTCTAGACAGAACACTCCTTAGATGTTTAGAACTAGAAGAATTTGAAAAGGCATTATTTGAAGTCCACGATGACATTTGTGGGGCACACACTAATGGCCTTGCACTTGCTCAGAAGCTACTTAGGGTGGGCTACTATTGGCCAACCATGCAAGCTGATGCTATTCGATTTTCTAAATCTTGTAAGAAATATTAGCTTCATAGTAACTTGATTCATGCTCCTGGACATGAGCTTATACCTTCTATTATATATTGGCTTTTTCAACAGTGGACCTTTGATCTGGTGGGAAAGATTCACCCAAGTTCATCTAGTGGTCATAAGTTTATTATTACATCAACATAATATTTCAAAAAATGGGTTGAAGTTGTTGTTGTCAATAAGGATTTGCGCCTTTAGCGAGATGTAGAATCAAGCCATCCTGTGAAACAGTGAAAACTCTCTCGGGTGGTGGGTTGTCTTAAAACGAGAGAAGAATCTTCGGAAGCTAGGCCGGTTCCTAAGTTGCAATCACCTAATCCTAAATTGTACTTGAGATAAGGGTAAGAAATGAATGAATGAACGATTAAAACTAATCTAAGTGAGGTGATACACCAATGGTTATCAATGTAATTTTGATTACTTCGGCACAAACTATGAAAAAAGACAATTGATTCACAATATCAAACAATCATGTAATCACAAAAGTGTTTCTATATAAGGATTGAGATCTCCTGCTTTGAAAGGGATACCTAAGTTTCACCAATTTTCTTTCTTACTGGAACCAAATTTGAAACCCAAGAAGTATGCTTGATTAGAAAAATAATCTTGCTTTCTATTAACTTATTCTGCTCTTTAATCATAAGGGGTTCCAACTTGGGATTAATTGGCCTTTGTTTTTGCCTGATTGGTTTTGCCCCTAGGGTTAAATCAATGGTTGCTGGCATATGTCAGGATTGAACCCTTTTAAATCTGCATAACTCCAAGCAATGACATCCTGAAATTCATTGGTTAGATTGACAAAAAATTGTTTTTCTTCAGGGGTGCATACCTTTCCTAGCTTCAATTTTTTACCTTCAACAACTTCAATTTCTTCATAGTGTTCCTCTTTAATTTGCAAACTGGATTTGCCTTTTCTCAGCTGATCATCAGTATTGAAAATGGACTCTAAGGTAACCAATCCTTTTGGCAGCTTATTGGTTCTTAGTTGAATAACCTGGTCCTCATATTGGTCCTGCAGCTTCTGCTGGTTTGATTGAGCAAATTCTGCCTCTTCTCTTATAAAATTTACTAGATGCTGATCTGAATCAAATACCTGTCAGCTTTTAGCGTTGTTAGCTTTTATATGGTTGTTTCCCTTACTCTTGTTGATTTCAGTAGGAATATCAAATTGCACACCAATTGCAACCAGTCTGTCAGCATGTTTATTCTAATTTCTAAGAACAAATTGCAAATTAAAATCTTCAAAACTTTCAATTAAATCCCAAACAACATGTTTATAACTTTTCAACAATTCATTTTTAGTGGCATGAATGCCCCTAACTTGATTAACAATCAGTTCAGAATCACCATAAACTCGTAAACAGTTGATACCTCTTTTTATAGCCCATTTTAATCCATTTACCAACGCTTCATATTCAGCAACATTGTTGGTACAGCTGAAAGTAAACCTGAAAGATGCATAATACCTTTCATTCGCTGGTGAAATCAACATGCACCCTCCTCCAGCACCTATTTTGCTGCATGAACCATCAAAAAATAGTTTCCATACCTCATTACCCTACTGTCCTGCATTTACATTTGCATTTTTTATGATATTTGGTAGAAAATCAGTAGATTCATGAATGATGTAATTTCCCAAACTTGGTTCTTCAACTTGTGATTTTGAAATTTCAGCATCTTCAGCAGCCCATTCATCTAACAATACATCAGGAATATTATCTATGGGTGTTTAAGACTCATAAACAACATTAATTTCCTCTTGATCGAATAAAATAGTTGCAGTATTACTTTCAGCAGCGACAACATTATGTTCAAGGCAATCTTTAGCAATAGGTTCAGATGGAATTGTTACCTTAGTACCGTACCTAGTGCGAAAAAGCATATGAGACCAATCAGCAAATACATAACCTCCTATTTTGGTTGTAAAATCACGCGATAGACATATGGAAAAATAGGGAGGTAAGTCAATGATGTATATGTCCATGTGAACCGAAAAACTAGGACAAGCATGCAAGGTCAGATCCATATTCCTTATAACTCCAATTGTCTCAATGGTTGTTCCATCTAGCTGCACTACCCCCTTTTCAATTGGTTCATATTCAAGGCCTAGCTGGTCTACGATCTTTTTTGGCGTAACTGAGCTAGTGGTGCCTGAATCTATCATTCAATTATGGACAAGGTATTTGCCTATTATGACTGTCATGTAAAAGGGTGGCTTGACTATTTTGGTTGGTTGTTGTGAATTATTATCATTTGCAGCTATAAGGACTATTGGGGTTTGTTGTGCCAAAGCACTATCAGACAGGGTGAGTGAATGTAATGCTTCATGTAACATGTCCTTTTGACCCGGGAGTGCTAAAACATCCCACATAGAAACAAGAACATGAGTTTTCTTCAAGTGCTCCACAATATTGAAATTTTGGGTACTAACTTTGACTGATTCTTTGGTACAACAGGTTCTTTCTGCTGTTGTGATGGCTGTAAGCTCGCCTTTTCTGCTTGAGTTTGTTGTCCTTTTGGTACATACTGCATTTTTTGTGCACTTGATGGTCCTGGCTGAATGTTACCAGAATTGGCCTGTTGCTGTCTTGTTTTATCAGCTTGTTGTTGTAAATTATTTGTAGCTTGGTCTTTTGACCTTGTTCCCGCTGATATAAGCTTCCAAGTATGATTTTGATCAAAATTTGCTGCTATAACAGCCTCATCTTTAGTAAAATTCATCAAAGTAGCATTAGAATTACCTTGTTGTTGTACTTGCTATTGCACTTGTTCAAGATGGACCTCTCCTTGGTTTGCAATCTGTTGCTCTTTCAAAAAATCTCACTTTCTTGCCTCAAGTACATATGCACAATCCAACCAATAATGACCAGCGTTGCAAGTATTGCACCATTCTTCGTCATGTGCATAGTTGTTTTGAGGAACAACTACCAATTCCTTTGAATTGCTAGGAGTCGCATAATTGTATGGCTGATTGGTCCTTGGGCCATAATTCCTTTGCTGTCCTTGAGGTTGTCTTTGCTAATTTGAACCTGAAGCTTGGTTATATTGCCTACTTTCCTGATAAGATGGTTGATTAGGCTTATTATATTGACCTTGTTGTCTCTTTAAATTTGTTATCTCATTTCCATAAGTCTGCAATGTTTTCATCATACTATCACTTTTCTCAATTAAGCCCTAATTTTGCTCCTATAGCTGTCTAATAGGAGCTGTAGTAGCATGTTCTTTTGCTGCAACATGGACATTGAATGCTGGTAATGCTGGCATTGGCAGAATTACAGCCAATGGTGGTATAATAGCTGGTATAATCTACTGTATTTCCGCAGAATAAGGCATTGGAGGCCTTAGAGGTAGTTTACCAGCTTGTATTAAGCTGTTTTCAGCCCTTACAGTGACATCAAATGCATCAGGGAAAGTACGCCCTCCCATAGATTGTATCATAACTGAAATATCACTGTTAAAAGCCTTTAAATAAAATAAATATGCATAATCATTAGAAGGCTTAACAGTTGCCGGTATTCTATCCCAAGTTTGTTGAAAATGAAAAATTAAAATCAGAAATATGCTCATTAGGATGCCTCTTAATGGTAGTCAACTGTTCAACCAAAGAAAGATTATCTGACTTATCTTCGAATTTGCTGATTAACAAGCTTCCCAGTGCGTCCCATGTATCAATTGAATTTACTGCAAGACTTCTAAACCAAATTAATGCTTTACCTCTGAAAGGCGCAGCTAATAACTTCAAGGCCACATCTTCATGCTGAACTTGGTGTAATTCGCAAAGGGTAGCAATATCCTTAATATGTTCCACAACTGAAACATGATTTTTACTAGTAAAATACGATACACTTTTTAATGCTACTGGTGGAATATCATGATGGATAGCAATCTGCAAGGGGCTGCCAGCATTGAAAGCTACAAATGGCAAATTTTGAGCCATTTGATGAACTAATGGTACTTGTTGTTGTGTCGAAAATGGTAATGAAGGTCGGATAGGTTGACTTACCTTCCACTGATATGTTTTCAATTTTGTAACAACAGCTGTAGCACCACTTGTAGATGCTGAAAATGCAAATTGGTCCCTTGATAATGGCTCAAAAATGGGCCCTTCAGATTCAGAATGATCTTGAACACTTAAGTCTTCAGGAAAACCAATATCTTCAATAACTATCGCGGATTCTTCAAAATTTGTTAACTGTTCTTCAATTATAGGATACTCAAACGCTGAAAAATCTGATCTGGATGGTGAAATTGATCTTCCCCTTGAAACTGTTGGTGTTCTTCTTCCTCTTGTTGTCCTTTTGGGAGCTCTTCTCATTAAAAAATCACCAAATTGCAACTGAATCTGCGATAAACCTTAAACATAGAGTCACCAGGTGTTAATAAAATACCTTCAAAAAGGCTAAAATATTGCCATTCACACCAAAACAGCAATAAAATCTTGAAAATCAAAGAACTGTGAAGCAGTTCGTGGTCCCACTGGGCGTGCCAGGAAACTGTTGTCAATCAGGATTTGCGCCTTTAGCGAGATGTAGAATCAAGCTATCCTATGAAACAACGGAAACTCTCTTGGGTGGTGGGTTGTCCTAAAATGAGAGAAGAATCTTCGGAAGCTAGGCCGGTTCCTAAGTTGTGATCACCTAATCCTAAATTGTACTTGAGATAAGGGTAAGAAATGAATGAATG
The DNA here is from genome assembly GCA_028749045.1 of Cupressus sempervirens. NCBI lineage: Eukaryota > Viridiplantae > Streptophyta > Pinopsida > Cupressales > Cupressaceae > Cupressus > Cupressus sempervirens. Next base: position 765,766,045 of record CM053791.1, read on the forward strand.
AACGATTAAAACTAATCTAAGTGAGGTGATACACCAATGGTTATGAATGTAATTTTGATTACTTCAGCACAAACTATGAAAAAAGACAATTGATTCACAATATCAGACAATCATGTAATCACAAAAGTGTTTCTATATAAGGATTGAGATCTCCTGCTTTGAAAGGGATACCTAAGTTTCACCAATTTTCTGCAAGGAAACAATAATCACAAACATAGACCTACAATTACATGTATTACGATTCAAATCTGCAACTAGGAACGTAACTATAATGAAGGCGAACACAACATTAAAGCAAGAAATTCACAAAATTGCACAAGAATCTATGATAAGGAACAACTGTACTCTATAATCAATGCTGAAAAAATCTCTATCACAAGTGCCCTTACAATCAACTCAAAATCTGCAATCTGCAAACAATCTGAATTCGAAAGAAGGTTCTTTCTAATGAGGATGAAGTACAATATATAGAAGAATAACCATAACTCGGATTCCCAAGTCATGTCTAGGAAAAATCACCCAAAAATGATGAAAACAATGAAAGAACCACTGAAAATTGTACTTAACCGTTTGCCCAACTGCTGGATAACTCAAAACTACCTTTAACTCTCTAAAATCATGCACAAAAACTCCAACTCGGATGTACTAAGAGAACCATAAAAATAGCATGTCAAACTGCTTTAAATTATGCAATATATGCATAAAATAAGCCCTCCACGTGAACTTGATGTATAACTGATCTTAAATGCCCAATAAGCTGCTTAAAAATATCAAACAGTCTCATCTCCAAGTGTTGACTAAACGTCTTTTTCCCCTTCCACATATAGCTCTCCTTGCATTTAGGCAATTAACTCCACTTAATTTCCTTTTATGTAATTAAAAAATTAAAGGCCTTATAATGATAGCCATTTAATTTATTAATTTTACAACTCTTAATCTTCTTATAAATATTTATTTAATATTAATGTGCTAAGAAATATTATAAAACACATTAATATTATTAAATATTAAAAAAAATATTATTTATTTATTCATTAATCCTTATGATTCATATTAATATTAATATGTTCAAAATTAATGTTTTATTTGTTAATTTAAAAAATATTAGTGTTAATATGAATAGAAGGTTTTAATAATAAATAAATAGTAATTATTTTCTTGTTTCAAATGTTATAAAGTGATTGAAATATCACTTATTTTTTAACATGCATATGAATATAATGCCAAAAAAAAATGCAAACTCCAGCTCGGACCCGAAATCTCTATCAAAAATGGCAAAGGGGAAATATGAAATACGTCCCAAGACCAAGAATTGGGTTATTTGCTTCATTTGATCTATTTTGGTCTTCACGCAAGATAGAAAATGGAGGGTTTTCAAACCCTAGCTGCTCGTATGTTCACTTTTTTTTGCTGCGCTTTCATGCTATGGATGTTTTTTCTGAGTTTGAAAGGTATATATGTTAATACTGGGCATGAGTTTGTATGCTAGTCCATACGTGAGTTTTTTGGTTAAGCCGCCATTTGATGAACCTTGGAATGCGAGTACTCTGATGTTATCTTTGGACGCCATTTTCTGAGTATTGGCCGCGGGTTCTTATTTTTTTGTGTGCTTTGACAGCGATTAACTCGCAGATCTGCAAGGCTGTGAGCCTCTGACTTCCACAGATTTTCTGTAATAGCCATTCAGGTTTGTGCTAAGCTTCAGTCACATTTCTATTACTTTTAGAAGATGTATGCTTTTATTAGATACGCTTGATCTTCTTGTCTGTCAAGGAAGAGGACTATTATGATGCCCCAATCTGCTTGATGTGGTATTATTTTTTCACATATGAAGACATGATTAACAAATAGATAGGACCTTTGCACGCACAAGCATAGCATGTGACAGAACAAGAAATTATCACCATGTGATTGGTCCATAACCAGATATATGATTAATGGCTCATCCTCCTTTGCCCCAATAAACCTTCTATAGACCCACCTTTTCTTGACATCCCTCTTTGAAACCAAAATATCAATGTTCTGAACTGGCCTTGTAGAAACAACAAAGTTTGTAGTTACAGACAAAAATGTTGTCTTTCATTTGCTCTGGAGTATGTGTTTCAATAATCTATGAGATTGATGGCTCATTAATAATGCCAACATAATTCACTACCATTGGAGTTGATGCAGAAGTTACTTAAAAATCCCATCTTTCTCAATCCTCAATTTTAAGAGAGTGTTTCCTGCCAAATCTTTTGACAGCTGATGGCAGCCTATTTTTGTAGACCCTTTTATGTCCAGCTAGCATCTTTTCACGGTAATCAGGATCTGCCCATTTGGCTTTGACTGCCTCTGATATTTTCATCTTCTGCTCAGCCGATTTAGATCTCTTGAGATCTCCCTTTCTCAATTGAATAGCTTGCAACCAATCTTGATGAATCTTTACAGTTAAGGTTTTATACGAATCCCATTGCAGTTCATCCTCACCATTAGAGCCTAGTTTAGCAGCTTCTGCTATAATTTCTTTCCACTCAAGCGAACATGTTTCTTGCAATTTTTGCTTGTCCTGGCGCTCAACAAGTGCCATTCTAACAGATATTCCAATCTTCATCCTTGTCTCTTCTAGTAGGATTTCTGAATGAAATTTTCAGTTTTGAAGCAAACTCTTTCAAGTAGACTCTGATTTGTGTATCTTCCATCAACATTTTCTGATACATCATCCCGTGATAACATGTTTATTTTGTCAGATTGCTTATTTCCTTCTATAGATTCCTTAACACCAGCAACTGTTTTAAGGTGACTTCTTTCTTTCCATATAAGCCTATCATCAATATCTATGTCCATGATACCTTTGTATGCAAACTTTTGTGCAATGTTGATTGTAATGAAACCTTCATTGTAGCCAATATCTAGACAACCCTTGTCTTCAAACAAATCCTTCTTTAAGACCTTCGACCTTGGGTATTCATCCAAAGTTTGAATTATGTATGTCCCCTTGACGGTTTCCTCTCATCCTTTGCCGCTACATGATTCAACCAAAAGGTTTCACACTTGTAATGTATGCATGTTCCTTCAATGATCTCCTCAAAGTCTTTGTCTTCACCCCTCCTTGATTTGACCAGAAAGTTTCGTACTTATAACTTATGCACGTCCTTTCAATGATCTCCTCAATGTCTTCAATCAGCTTCATTGGTTCAACCGGAAGGTCCCATACTTGTAATTTATGTATGCCCCCTCAACAGCCTCCCCAATATCTTCTGTCTTTGCCCGAACAATCTCAGCCAAAAGGCTTCATGCATGTAACTTACGCATGATCCTTCTATAGCCTCTAATCTTCATACCTGTATCTACACATGGAACAAACTCATTAATAAAAACATGTTTTATTTTCCTCAGATTTTCTTGCTGCCTTGCCTTTTAGCATAGTTATTTGGATGACTATTTTGTATAAACAACAGAGTATAGATGATAGGAAAGTCTTTCATTGCTCAGTTCGTATGAATTGATCCATTTCTTTACTTATTTTTTGCAGGTTTTACTCTCGGATGGAGATGTGAGATCAACCCTCCAACGTTCAACACAACAACTTTCCATTCAGGCAATGGATGTCTTTCCTTTCTATCTCTTTTTCAGTACTTTTCTGTTTTTACAATGTGTTTAATTCAGATATTTATGTTAAGGGCTGAGAGCACTAGTAATATCTAAATGCATTCTATTCAAGTACTGTGTAAACATGAACACTTTGTAAAAAAAAAAAGTATTTTTTGAATACTTTGAATATTGTTTCAGTACTTGTATCCTGAAAAGTGATCAATTCTCTTTCTTATGCTTGCTGCATTCTTTTCATTCTGTACTATATACTCTCAATAACTAAACACATTTAGTGAATAGTTTAAAACATAATCAGTTTAGCGTAAAACATAACAATTTAAAAGGCATGTTAAATTGGTAACAGCTGTACCTTTATCTGTTGCTACATGTAAGCATGTTGCCTTATTTATCCTCAACCACATTATTTTTCACTATGGCATCCCATCCTCCATCGTTACTAATAATGGAGGAAAATTCAAAAATAAGGACTTAAAACAACTGTGTAAGAAATTCAAGATCAAACAACATTGATCCTTGATAAACTATCCCCAAGGGGATGGTCAAACTGAGGCCTCTAATAAGACATTGCTCAAAATGCTACACAGAATTATTCACAAATCAGGAAGAGATTGGCACCTATAGATCAATCCGACACTATGTGCCTATAGGAGCACCATACATACTCCTATAGGGGCCGCACCTTTCTCTTTAGTCTATGGTTTTGAGGCTATCTTACCCTTAGAAGTCGAGATTCCCTCACTATGAGTCTCCCTAAATGGGTTGATAACCGATGAAGACCATAGGGCTATGAGGATACAAGAGCTAGAAACCCTCGATGAGCACCATAAGGCTACTTTTGATCACACAAAGACCTATTAAAAAATAGATGTCTACTACTTGCAACAAAAATGTTCATCCCCGTGAGTTCTAAGCGGGTGAGCTTGTGCTTGGAGAAAATCCAAAAAATCAGCAAAACAAAGAGCATAAAGGGGAATTCGAGCCTAACTGGTTGGGTCCTTACATTGTCATAGCAACATTTGGATCTGGTGCCTATCAACTTTCTACTCCTAAAGGGGAACAACTTGTTGAGCCTATCAACATTCTACATCTGAAAAAGTTCTATGCTTAAGGCTCATAGCTTAGCTATATGTATATATCTATTGATCCTGAAAAAATCCTAAAAAGCATGAAATGTCTTGAAACAATGAGCATCTTAGTGAAAACCTAGCAATAGGAACTTTGATGTATCACCAAAAAATTTAAAAATTTAAAAATACAAAAAAAATTACAAAAAGTATTGAAACAATCTGCCAAGTGGTGAAAACCTGGAAGCAGGCGCTACATGAGATTCTCACACCTATGTCTATCAGTCTCACTTCACTCCCATTCATCTCACAACGATATTTCCTAGCTTGGAATTGTCTCTTTATCCTTGTCTTAGGGGCACAACTACTTAGCTTATCAGGGTCTCCTTGTGCATTAGGGATTCTTTGGCAACTCATGCAAAACAATGTTTCTCAACACTCCACCCCCTCGACATCGAGTGTTTCTCAACACTTATCAAATACTTTAGATACAATCTAGGATGTTACGATACTTCTCATTGGTGGACTCAAGTCCTACAAGACACAACCATGTGACTTAGACACACACACACACACTTGAATATTAAACTCGTTGAGCTCTGATGAACTTTATCTTGTTTGCGTGTTGTTTATGATGATTTCTTTGCTAAGTGTTCCCTCCCTAATAGTCTTTCAAGGATGTCATGGACTAGAAGACTAGGGCATCAGGCATGTTTACTTGCTTTTTACTTGTGGTTATACTTTGTTAGACTAAGGTGTTAGAGAATTCATGCTTGTTTTACTTGACACTTTGACTTACAACTTGTCATCTTTGTCTATTTTTGCAAGACCGCACTTGGGGGTCATCCTAGTGCTTATGCCTTGATATAGGTGTAATATTACTAGACTAAACTTAGGGAATCTAACCATATTAGTCATCTCAACTTACATGTCTTTGATGCTTAGGTTAGATTCCTACATTTTTATCCAACATAGATCATATTCATATCCTTATAGTTATACTAGTGATGATTTTATGATCTTATGATGTTCCTTATAATGCTCAATGATGAAATTAGAGTCTAAATGCTTTGCATCCCTTGCAAGTAAACCATGTTGCATACTAATCTGCATCATAGGTACATTCTAGCTTAGTCTTTCATTTCTGCATATGGGGAGAGCTCTCTCTTCATCTTTCATGGACGCGCCAACTAACTGCATTCATCCCTCTCCAATCTTTCTCTCTATCATATCTTTTCATTATCTTAATCTTTCATTTCGCCTCTTTGCTATCCTATCATCACAAGGGGTTAATATAAACCATATTATCTAATCTACCCAAGTATCACATTTTCAAAACATGAGTCTATATCACAAACGAGAGAGCTAAACATATCCATGAGAGAGATCCATGAGCATATATAACCATGAGCATAAATTCAAATGTTGAAAAATTCATATACAACATCAAACATTTTAACATAAAGATGAGACAAATACACAAGTACATCGATCAAATCCAGTATCTCATATATATCAGGGTGAAAGCACAAACCTATGTCACCATTTGTGATATTTGGAGGGGTTACGGCCGAAATAGTTTCAGCTGTAATGGTTATGGCCAAACAAGTTTCGGCCGTACATATGTGGCAAGTTTCCCTGTCGACATGGCATGCACAGTTACGGTCGAAACACTTCTGACTGAAACGGTTCCGGCCGTAACCCCCATGTTTCAAATGACCCAAACTATCATAAAAATAGCCAAAAAGTGTTTAACGATAATTTTATACGCTAGGGGGTTTCGGCCGAAACTATTATGGCCGAAACTGTCTCGGCCAGAACTAGGTAGCCACACAAGCAAAAATAAGAACTTTTGCAAACTTCTCACTTTGAAGGGCAATTTGACTTACTAAATTGAAGTTTTTTTTAAAACTAAAAATATAGTTTTGTAGGTCTTGGAGTCAAGATTATGATTATATAATTATTTTTAAATTTTGATTATGGATAATATGTTATAATTTGAAAATAGTACAAGTAGGTATTTTAAGATTCAGGAAGATGTCTATTCAAAAATAAGAAAAAAATAGTAAATCATGTTCCAAAATTATTATTTTTTAATGCTGCACTAGATGAGAGAGTCTTCTTCAAGAATATGTAATTTGTTTTAAAAAATATGTAGATTTGATGGAAAAAGTTTGACAGGAGAAAAAAATTGTCAATTTCAGATAACTTTGACTTTGACCAGTTATAACTTTAAAAATATTAGCTAAATTTCAATTTTTCTTCTTTGGTGCACTAGGTATACATGTTGACTCTAAAATATTCCAAAATCAGACCAAAATATGAAAATTTTCATATATTTGTTTGACGGGAAAAAAACTCTATATTTTCAGCATTTAAAAAAAATTAAAAAATAGACTTTAAAAATTAAAAAATAGATAAAATTTTCACTCAATTTTTTTCAAAAAAACTACAGACATAAACTTCATTTAATTTTACACATTTCATTAGTTTACATCATCTTCAAATTCTAAGCACAAATGCCACTTTTATGTCATTAAAGTTGAAGACTTTAAATTCTGATATCACTTCTCCTTTATAAAAGGTGACACAGGTTTGTGCTTTTACCCATCAAATGTGTCATAGTGCATATACAATATGGGATCCAAAATCTGGATGAGTGACTCAAAATACATATGGTACAGCAAAATGTCACAAGGACATCATCCTAGACCTAAGCCTGGCTTCCTCCTTCATGAGTAGGTTGTGCCTAAGGAGGAGCCGTTGGTACCCTCAATGGTGGTTGATCTAATATGCCATCTCTCTCTGAGTACATAGGCACCCATCGGTCCACCAAAACTGTAGCTACATAGACCTCATGGTAGTAGGTCGCCCTAGCCATTTGTCACTCTACCTCCTGTCAGGCCTTTGCTAAATCATCCCTTAGAGATCGATCTTTCCTGTTAGCCTCTACTCAAGCATCCACTAGCTACTGGTCTCTGACCGCTATGGTCATCCTCAACCACTATATCTCTACCTCCAAATTTTGGATCCTAGCGTCTCGGTCATCCTCCTCCCCATCTCCTTCAACAATCTACTCTTGTCATGGCTCTGCCTACTCCATTCTCTTGCATCTTAGTGGATGCTCCTCCTCCTCCTCCTCATCCTCACTCTCCTCTCTCTGGGCCTGAGCCCCTTATCCATCTCCTCCCACCTACTTGGGAACTACTCCCAACCTCTATATGTCTACCCCTACCTCTGCCTCCTCCATCATCCCCACCATCTCCCCCCTGTCCTACTACCATGGGCAGGGCATCTGGATGTGTGAATTTTGGGAATGGATGACACAATATCCTATACAAGTATGTTGGATCTACCCATACATCTACCACATCTGGGTGGTAGTCCCAAGACTCCCACATCAATGTTGTAGTATCCCTCAAGGTGGTCTGATAATATAACATTGACAACTAGCTTTGTGCCTCCTCATTATGGAACCACGCATAGGTGGTGGTCTCCATAGGGATCACCTATCGCTGGCTAAATTACCACCATACTTGGCCAATACCAAATCACTTTAGAATCTCTAAATGTCTTTCAACTAGTGGCTGACTGTAGAGCATGTACTCAAGCTCCCATGCATTAGACCATCTATGGCACTATCGATACAGTCGCTAGACAAAAGAAGCAAGCTCATCCAAAATGCGTTGATAGTAAGTCACATCCCTACTATGACTCTGTGGGATGAACCATGTGTATCTAAAAATGAAGGGCTCACTGCGCTCTTGTGATTACCCCGTGGTCAAATCACTATAATGTGCTCCCAAGCCCATATTTGGGCCAACATTATACCACATGCCTACATCCACCCAGATTGGTAGACTATCTCATGAAGCTCGTGATACATGTCCGTAAGGATTACGGGTCTGCATGCCATCCTCTAGAGCCACCCGATCAGGTATGCTACCAATCTACCCCATCTTAGTGGGAAGCCCTTTTGGCCCCTATCAGTGACCAGAGCCTAGGAAACTAGTGAGAAAATCAGACAAGGTAATGGATACTCATCTATGAGCCTCTCCCAGCTCAAGTGGCAATCACAGATAGTGACATCCTGAAACAACTGCTGCACTACCGATCTCCCCTCTATTAGGGTCTAATTGTAATAAACTTTTGACATGCAAAAACTCACATTAGTACACCACGTATGGATATCAAAAACTTAAAAACAAATGAGCAACCAAACATAAATATTCACTAGATCCCTGTGGAATGGTATTCGAAGGATGCGATATACATCCTCTAATGTGATGGTGGCCTCACCAGTAGGAAAATGGAAGGTGTTGTGCTTGTTGTGCCATCGCTCAACTAAAGTAGTCAATAACCCATGGTTCACCTGTATATGGGGCATGCATGTCAACCATCTCAAACCCATAGTCCTTATGGAGGCCTTCTTGTCATCATCTAGATGATAGAGGATGCACAAACCCACCACCTTGGGGGCTTTGATCAGAGGGGTGGGAAAGACAATAAGCAAAATTGAGTCAAACAAACATAAAAAAACATCAGTATCAACTATAAACATCATCAATCAAGCAAAACGACAGACACCAGTGCTTATACATGCCATATTTAAACTAAACAACTAAAAAAAAAGACTATATGACACTTTTTCACTATATGCAGATGATACTTTTTACTGATTAACTATTGTACGATACTTTTCATACTACCTGGGCAATACTTTTCTATTGGGCGATAGTTCGCACTAGATCGTACAATATTTGGGCATTGTTGATACGATATAACCTTCTAAAGGTGTGCGATACTATTTGTTTGATAGAAGTATCATGCGATACTTCTTAAAGTATTCGCGTGATACTTTTAAAGTATCACACGATATTTTTGTCAAAAGCCCTAGAAACCTAATAAAAATGTGTTAAATGCTAAAAAGGGCATAAATTTTTTGATGACTTACCAGGGCCTTGTACTCAGCTGGCTGGTTATGCAACCGACTGTGCTCAAAATGATATCTGTGGTTCGAAATGCTAGCTAACACCATGATCTCTCTCAAAATCACTCACAAGCTCTCCAAAATCACAAAAGACAAATGAATTGAAAATGATCTTGGACCCCCTGTATAGTCCTCCAACCTCATTTTCACTCATTTTTCAAACTCATAATTTCACAAAAAATGCACTCCTTGATAATTTCAATGTCTTGGATCCATTTTCGGGATCAAAATCAAAATTTGAGTTCATTTTGATAGTCAAAATTGCATTTCAAATTCTACCTTCTTCTTATAAGTTAGTTGACCTTTTGAGGTCTAATCTTCAAGTTTTTACTGGGGCATCTTCATTTCTTTATGCCTTCACCATTTCTACAATTCATATCTACTTCAATTCACATCTTTCAGTTCTAAATCATATTTCTACTTGATATGACCTAATTTTTAGGCTTTAGTCTTCTTGGTCAGCTGTAGTCAAACTGGGGCATTTTATCATTTCCTTATGGTCACTCTTTGGTTCTAATCTCATATTTGTCACCATGGACTTTGCTATATCTCAAATTTCTATCTCTAGCTCATTTATGCATTCCCTTTACCTTATTTCAATTTTGGTTCTGAGGGGGCGTAAATACTCTATCATTGCTTGCTACATCTAATTTCTTAGGGTGATATGTTTGATCTTTTCATTTTCTCTTGATCTATCTACTTGGTTTGGTGCTAGTAGTCTTATTTAGTTCTGACATCATCTCTCTCCTAGTGTTCAATATTATTGCTATCAGGCTGCACATTCAAGACTTGCTATCTCATTTTGCATTTTGTTCCTTGAAATCAGATCTCTATCTATTGTTGCCTACTTAGCTTATGTATTATTTGACGTAATGTGTTCCCAGATCGATCACACATTAGTCAAAGAGGGGAAAATGTCATCACTTAAAAATAGTCATCTAGATTATTAGCCCCCTTCTCAGTATTTTGGCTAAATTAATTAATTATTTTCCTTGGCCAAATTGCTAAAAATCAATTAATTTGATTTTAACTTATAGTTTGACTATATTATCCTAAGTCCATATTTGATTAAAAGAACATGTCCCCTTTTAATTAAATAAAAGATCCCACTTTTCTAACCCACTCAATGTGCACAGATAAAGTCCTTTTTCTATTTACAAATAAAAGAAAAGGCTTTTTGTCTCACATGAAAAGTCAAATCCTTTTCATTGGTTGACTTGTTATTACACATGGATCATGCCAAAATTCAACCCCCACCCTTAGTCACCCATTCCTTGATCTTGATCTCAACCATCCGTCTGCCTTTGAAAGAGAGAGCTCTCTCCCTCTTTAATGATCCATCTTCTTGAGTACTATTATGTTCTAAGTTTCTTGAAGCTTTGTGGAGAATTCTTATTTATTGTCTAATTCTCTCATCACCACTCTCATACTAGCTTAGATTCATTGTGTAATAGCTTAAATCACCTAGTTTAATTAGCATGACTTTTGTAACACTCTCATTTTCTTAATCTAGTTGCATTATACATCTCATTTTAGCATAGATCATACTTGCATTGTATATTTGAGGATTCCTCTTAGACACTTACATTCTTGCTCTTGTCTAAGGAACCTCCCATTGCATGGTTTACTAGCAAGCGCTGCATCTCTAAGGCTTATTTAAGAGCTCATTCTATACTTGTTTATGCACCTTTACACTCCATGTATAGGGAGCTCTAAGCCGACATTCAAGCATTCCAATTTATGGGATCTCTTGGATAGATGGGTTTAGAGGAGTGCAGTTTCTTAGTGTAAAGTTATGAGATATTTGGAATCAAGGGGTAGCCATAATCAATAAGAATTGTTCTGAAAAGAAAATATATAATAGATTAAAACAAAGAAAATGTATACATCTATTATATACAAACCTTTTTTAAATATTGTAAAAAATTTGAACTCACACCATTTAGATAGTCATATGAATTTTACTATTGAATTATATATTGTTTGACTAATTGACAGATAGGCTTTCCTTGTGAAGTTTCCTCCAACTAGAATTTGACTCAAACATGAAATTTTTTATCAGAAAACCATTTCAATCTAACATAAAAGGTTTGGTGAGTAGGGTTCTTTGTGCACTTTCATGTTTACTAGCACGTACCGAAAATGAATTTAATTTAATGTGGTTGAATGTACTACTGGTAATACTTAATATATTCAAACAGTTCTTACTTGCACACATTGAGTGTTGCAGATGATTCCTGAACAAAGGTTTACTTGATATTATGAAGGCCAAACTGGACATCCAACGGTCTGATATTATGCTGGCAAACATGTCAGCAGTAAAATTGCATTTTTATGATGCCTACTACATGTCTTACATGACCAGTCTATGCTTCCTCACTCTTTTGGTGCGTAAAATCCTACAGGGAAATGCAGGTTTCTAGTTTTAGTACTATCACAAAGGACGCTAATAAAGAAATCGATAGAAAAATGTGGAACATGTAGGTGTTGGGCCCATTTGCTGTTGTACCAAAAGCCATGACTATTAGTGAACATGGAACACCACATAATTAACCACTTGTGGGCAGGGGAGCGCGTTGCATCACCCAACAATCTCCCCCTCGACGCGCATATCAGGTGCTTACGTGGGTCGGGAAGGCACCGGGGAGATTTGAATCAATGACTAGGCCAACGCAGGTCGAGAAGGCACCAGGGAGATTTGAACCCATGACCAGGCCAAACCCAGGCTCTGATACCAATTGTTGGGCCCATTTGCCGTTGCACCAAAAGCCATGACTGTTAGTGAACATGGAACACCACATAATTAACCACCTGTGGGCAGGGGAGCACATCGCATCACCCAATAATCTCCCCCTCAATGTGCATACCAGGTGCTTATGTGGGTCGAGAAGGCACTAGGGAGATTTGAACCCATGACCAGGCCAAACCCAGGCTCTGATACCAATTGTTGGGCCCATTTGCCATTGCACCAAAAGCCATGACTGTTAGTGAACATGGAACACCACATAATTAACCACCTGTGGGCAGGGGAGTGCGTCGCATCACCCAAAAGTAGGAATAATTGCTAGGTTCAACTTCAGAAAATATGAAAAAGAGAAAATATAAGGCACTTGCAAGTGGAAAAATGAAGCGACTACCACCTACAAAATCATAAATCATTGCCTCTTTTGTGGCGCAGTAGTACCTGAGGTTTCTAAGGGTTCTATTTTTGTGGTTCATTGAAAATCACGTGATTTGGGCCAATTTTTTTTTTGGAAAGTTTTTCTCTGTGGTGTTTGCAAGAAGAATACATGTTCTTAGAAAATTAGAGTGTGGGAGGTTTGCATTGGTAGGATTCAGAGTTTCAGCATTTCATTTAGGAAAATATACGAGTTTCATTTTTTTGTCTAAAGAAATTTTCTTTTGTGAAGAGTTTAGAGCTTTACTAAGGTTTCTTATAAATTTGAGATGATATGTTGTTAAAAGCATTTGATTTTTGATAGAATCTTGTAAAGAAATTAGTGCAGTTTAAGTGCTTCATTTAGGAGAATCATGGAGTCAACAGTTAATTTTAAGACAATTGTGAATATTTAGAATTTGATAGATGTACTTTCATATAACTTGATCTTTGAGCACTTTGGCACTTTTAGTGGGTGAAAAATACTGCTCTTAAATTTTTTTCTAAAAGCTTTTTGAGCTTCATAGAATTCAAAGTTTTAGCCATTCCAAGGTAAAAAAGATCTTGTCAAAGGTTTATTCTTTTGTGTTTTTTCAAAAATGCAAATACCGCCTTTGTATAATTTTGTGGAAATCTGCATGCTAATACTGTAATACAACCTTCTATTTTGATTCCTATTGGATTATGTGAGTGAATAGAAACCACTTGGGGTTGTTTGGTTGTTGGGATAGGAATTAAGAATTGGGCATTACTATTCTAGAATAGCTATTCTATCCCTCTGTTTGGTTCGACAAAATAGAAATGAGAATTGCTTCATAATATCACAGTCAAAGACTATGATTTGGGAATGGGAAAAAATCTGGCAAATGTCTCATTCCGCATTTTTGGATCTGATTAGGAAGATAATTGTACAACCAATGCTAAATCTCAATAAATCACAAAAATAAATGTGAGTTGGGACAGGAAAGAAATTAGGATGAAACAGATCTATTTTCTCTAACATCTAAGGTTTCTTCCCTTAGGCTAGAAAACCTAGAAGCTATAGCAATTTGTCAGAATTTAATCCATCTTAATTTGGTTCTCTATGAAAACATTGCTTGATGCAGATCTTACCCCTTCACTTACACCTTCCCTTATACGCACCTAGTCTCATTGTCGCTCAACTTATGAGGGACCAGTTTCATAGCCCCAATTTCTCCACCAGTTTGTGTAGGGTTGTATCTTATTCTGGGCTCTATGGCCCGTTTATTCTTCTCCAACTCTCTCCAAATTTATTCTCTGATATGCCCCTATACCCATCCCATAGTCATATCTTCTTCATTTCTCCCCTGTTTCGTCACCAACAATAATGGCAGACATGGCAACCTACAAATTTTTTTGATTTAATCCAAATTTGGGTGAATTATGAAGGAGTGAATGAAATGGACAAGAGGAGTGGGGAGGAGACTTCTAATAGTTGGGATCAGTTGCCATTGACATGGGTGGAATGCCAAAAACCTAATAATGTAACCTACAGACTTTAATTTTTTATCAAATACAAAAGAAGGAGAGTGGGAATAGGAATTGCTATTCCAATAGCATGTACTTTGGTGGAATCAACAAATGCTTATTTTGGGTCAAAATGGGAATACAAATTCCCATTCCTGATTCTGATTTGACACACCCAAACAGAGAATTAAGTTTTTGAGAATTTGTTGATTCCTAGTCCAGGTCAATTCAACCAACCAAATGGGCCCTTAGCTTCCGAGTCTAATCTAATGAATTAACTAAGGGAATTTTAATAACATTTATGAGATCCAGTCAAAAAGGTCAAACTTTTATTTGATTGTCACCTTACTGTCATACAATGTTTCTATGAAGGTTTGAGCATTTTAATGATTTTCATTTTATGCTTTAAGAAAAATATTGATTGTAAATTTTCTATTAGATAGAAACAATTTGAAATATTATTTTAAATTAAAATATTCTTTATTTTATTAGTAATAATATAATATACAAAATGTAAAGTTATAAAAGCAAAAGATTTTAAATGAATAATAATAAATAAGAATAGAAACTTCTATTTGTAATCAAACTTATATAACATTAATAAAAAATTATAAATGTAAAAAATGTTAAATAAATTAAAAGATTTTTCAAATTCATATATTTTATTTATTTTTAAATCTGAAATAATATAAATATATACAATAAATAATATAAAAATATTTATTCAAATTAGCATTTAAAAAATAAATCATATATTCTTTTTAGAAACATTCTAAATCATAAATTGAATATTAAATAATTAAAATAAAAACATATTTTATATATATATATATATAAATAACATAATTTATGATATGTATTTATATTATTAAATAAAATATTAAATTGTTTAATAGTTTACTAATAAATGTAAATGTCATATTTACAATTTTAAAAATATTTAGCCTATCAATCTATATGGTCTTATAATTCTTAGCCCATCGTATACAGTTAAAAACATCCAATATGACCATCAAACTCTAGACCTGCTAGCAAAAATTTAATTTTGGATGATTAGCTATAGTTTAGTTTTGGGTGTAATTCTTAATTAAAACAAATCATCTAATTAATAAAGTGAACCAATCAATAGTGCTCTATCCATACCTCACATTCACGAGTGCCACATACATCAATCAATGAGCCTTGCACAAACCTCAACAATGGAGATTTGCATACGAGTCACACGATTAAACCAAAACATGTTCATGATTGGTTTTAAGATTATTTTTTCCCCATAATGCCACAAAAAAAATGAGAACACAATTTGAGAATGAATCTTAAAATATTTGAAAATTATTTTGTTTCTTATGTTCCGTGGATGTTTAAATGGTTTGATGTCATTAGATTAAAATTTGAAAGATTTTGATTACAAAAATAATATTTTAAAACTATTATTAAGTAATTCTAGATTTTTACATTTCAACAATATTTACATCAATAAAGAATTTGATAAATCTTACTTGGTTGTGTACATGGTAAAACTTTCTTACAATATTATTTAACAATTTAATTCTATTTTAAATAAATCCATTGTACAATGGGACATTATATCTATCTTAGAAAGAAATCTATATAAAACAGGCAATGTCTATTGGTATATAAAACCATCTATCTAATCTAATTGAAAATAGGTGTAATATGAAACATATAAATATTTATATCTAATATTATTTATTTATCTCATTGTAAAAAAACATACTTTTAAATTGAATAGTTGTCATTAGTCTCAACTTAAAATCTCTACAAATGATATATTTAACTTTTTGTCATAATATAATAATAATAATAATTTCTTAACCTTAGAAATGACTCTACATTTCAACAATAATGTAAAACGAGGAATACAATTTTCTAGATCAGTCGTCCTAACGGGTTCACATAAAGTCTTGTATATATGAGTAAAGGCTTTAAACCTTTAGGTTAGAAAATTTCAAATCTTTCAATATAATTTTTGTTTTTAATAAAGTATTGGGGAAGTCTCACTTTGCAATTTCAATGTAATTATTTTCATTTGTGCTTTTTTAATTCGTTAAAGTACAAATGATTAATGATTTTTTTGAATCTTACAAAAGAATACAAAACAATAACATTTGCAACTTACAAAAGAGGTAAACATTTTCATAAAAATGTAAAAATGTAAGTATACTGAATTATTACAAATTGAGAATGGTTGATTGGTGATATGTAGTTCTTTATTCTTTTACGACTTTAATTATGATCTATCTGATTGAGACCTGTTTAAAGAGGTTGCTAGTTTAATCACAAATTTAAACCATCTCATTGGATGTGATCATTTGGCATATTTTATATTTTATTGGTTTCTTAATATAGACATTGACTATAGTTCTGGAAATGCAGACTAGACTATATGATCTTTGATGCTTAGGTTTTTTGATTTCTCATCTGAATTAAATATCTAAGGATCTTTGTATTCGCATCAAAGGTTGGCTCTCTATTTTCTATGCCTTATTAACAGGGCAAGATGGGTCAGGATTAAGATATTTTGTTTATCCAATGACAGAGGGCAAGCATTTTGGTTTGAGGTCTTGAGTTTAGAGGTGATGAATGATGCTAAATAGTATCTTACTCTATTTATTTAACTATGCTCAAGAGTAATAATGGTGCTCCCTGCTTTATTTGGTAGCCTTATTTATTATGTTGAATACTTATTTGCGAGTCCCCTCTGTAAGTATTGATGAGGTTTCTGATCTTATAAACCAAAGTTTTGTTTTAGACTCAAATATTTGGATTTAGATGTTGTTAGAAAGATATCAAACATCAATAATATAGAACTTTTAACGAGCTAATGGTGGTTTGAATATATTTATCATGAAGTAGGAATTTTAATTTATGTAGCATATATTAGAAACATTTGGATATTCTCCAGGATTACCATTATCTTATAAAGATGTTAGTAGTTTTTTCACTAACCATGTTGATTGTGAAGTCAAGAAGGAGGGATGAGTGATCTGCATGGCAATGGGAGGAATGTAAAGAACAATGACAAGATTGGTTCTTCTACAATTGGACACAGTTGTTTTCAAGCACTTTTGATGATTGTATCGATCCTTTTGGAATCCTTCCTATTGTAATCATAGTATAGGTAGTTATTTGACTGCGGTAAGCCCCTTTTATGATTTAATAATAAAGGATGTTAGTCCTGGGCTGGACTGGAGGTTTTCTTCTTCGTTCTTTCCTACTAGTGCCCGTTTGAATGAAGAAACGCTTTTGTAAATTATTTATTTGAATTAATAAATATAATCAAGGCCTTGGCCATTTATTGATCAAACTCCTATATTAGAAAAGAAAATGTACTTTTAGTTTCAAGTTAAATAAATAGTTCAACTAAAACGTACTTTATTTTTGTATTGCATTTTCTTGATACTTTTTGGACTACAATGATGAAAGTGGGAGAAAAGAGAGGTGGAACCTATTCAATGTGGTTGTGGCCAATGGGGGAATGCATACTCACATTAACCTGCAAAATGTGATAATATTTATCTACACATTCTTACTTTTACAAAGCAATTGCAATTATTTTATAGGGATTTAAATCTATGCAATCATTATAAGGCTTTCAAATCTAATCTAGTTTTTTTTCTTTTTTAGGGAGCTTTGTAGTTTTGTCTTAGGGAATTTAAATGTCAAACAATCCATGTTTGAAAGAGCATCACGTAATGTAGACATAGTAATAATTATTTGAGTTCTTTAAATTATCAAATATTATTTTGTGTCCTTGATATATTCAAATAGATGTTCATGGTATCACACAATCAATGGACTGATTGGAATATTTTTAAAGACGTTATTTAGAACTATGTAGTGTGGATTCATGACTTTGGTTTTGTTGTTGTTTATAAACATGTTATCATAACAATGATAGGGCAAGATGAGTGACCTATGGCTTGAGATTATCATAAAGTATGAAATTGGTATCTGGCTAAGAAAATAATGAATTGAGGGTTAGCTTAAATCTCTCAAAGATCAATGGTAATGTCTATTATAAAGATTAAAGATTGTAGTTAGTTTGTGATTAATTTAGATGTCAAATTAGTGTTGGACACAATGTGCAAAGACTCATTACTCTATTTTCTTCTTTCCAATTCAATTCTACTAAAGCTTAATCTATCAACAAGTTTGACTTTTGCAATAAGCTAATATTTTCTAGGCACCTTCACTTTTCCAAAGGTTGTTAAATCTGGCTTACACTTGCCAAATGCATTTGTTGGAATCTTTCTAAAGCATGTTCAATAAAACCATTTTATGTTGTGTTTATGAAAAATGTTACATATCCATCTTGAACAAACCCATCTATCATGTCATTGTATACGACCACATTTCTTTTAGCATTTGTTGGAATCTTTCTAAAGCATGTTCAATAAAACCATTTTATGTCATGTTTATGAAAAGTGTTACATATCCATCTTGAACAAACGCATTTATCATGCCATTATATATGACCACATTTCTTTAGGCACTTCATCAAATATCCAGTAATTAAAAAAATAGATCCACTTGAATAACTAAGGTTTCAAGTTTCTTCAAACTTAGGCCATGCCACTTATAGGAAGTAGATCTTATTTTACTTTGGGTTCTCTATTATCATGGCAATGCCTAGCTTTGTTTTTTAATTTTTCCTTTTTCTAATAGGTACATTCAATATTATTTGAAGTGTAAAGAATGAAACTTTGCAATACACTAAATTACCAAAATCTTCCTTTTGAAAAAATAATTTAATTGTTCAAAATCCCCAATTTTCATCAAGAATAGTCATATAGGTTCTCAATCCTCAACAAGAGAATCTCGTAAGCATTTTTAATAGCGTTTATAACAAATGCTTACTCTACTTTCATTTCATTGATGATGAGACAATATATATTCTTCAAGAAGAGTAATAAATTCATTTACACTTTCATATCAAACACCTATCGATGTATCCCTTGCAACTCCTTTAAATGCAAGTGCGACTAAAATATGATATAAGAGAGCTCATGTAGGTGTGTGTGCCATGCATTCTTCCTTAAAGAGAGATTATGCTTAAGAAACAATTATTTTCCCTAGAGGTTTTCCCTTTACCTTATTGTTTGAGGTATATACTTCTTAATGACAAATCTCTCATGAGTTTAAATATTAAAAAGATCAAACATCGTGTATGAGGAGGATTTTGACTGACGTGGCTATCCTCCTTACAAATTGTACCGTTGACTAAATTTCAAAAAAACAAAAATACAATGATGTTTTTTGAAATTTTCATCATTTAATCTTCATGATCTGTATATTTTGTAATTGAAAACAACAATTTTTTTGAGAAAATTTTGATGTGTTTTCGTAAATGTGAAAAAGAATCATGTTTGACTTTTTTTTCTCTTGATACTTACACTAATAATAATATTTTTTAAGGTCAACTTCATTTCTCAAATAATAAAATGAATTCATTTCTCGATTTATTTTCTTAAAGAAACGTAATTAAAGAATTCATCTACAAGTGGAACTCGTCACCTTTTGGGGAAAGAAAAATTATATTAGTTTTATAATCTGAAAAACAGACGTCCAGATATTTCAGGGGATGGAAGAATCCATTCCAGATATACCTTGCTTAACGATGAAGCGAAGCACGTTGAATCTTTGAAAGGGACATCAAACAAGTTAAAAACATCTTCGAATCTTCTCCAACAGTTTCGTGGTAAATTGCGTATTGATATTTGACGCATTTACATTACCGACCGAGTTTTGTTTTAGTTTGAGATCTGGATTTGTTTGACCAGAATCTCAGATAGTTTATATATTTCAAACCGAGGAAAGCATTTCTATAAACATTTTCGTCTGCAATGGCGATCTCTCGAAGAGCATTAGCTCTGATAAGCATTTGCATTCTTGTTAGTCTTTCTGGTTTGGGGGATTGCAGAGTTCCCTTGCAGACATCTATCATATACAAAGTTTTTTTAAATATTGTAAAAAAATTGAACTCACACCATCTAGATGGTCACATGTATTAGATATCCTTTGACTAATATATACAAACTTAAACTCACACAAACGTGATATAAGAGAATTCGTTTAGGTGTGTGCCATGCAATCTTCCTTCAAGAGATTAAGCTTACGAAACAATTATTTTCGCTAGAGGTTTTCTCTTTCTCTTAGAGCCCGTTTGTTTCGTGAAATTGGACAGAAATTTGGGATGGTGTTAACCTGATTTTGTCAAATTCATCATTTGTGTCCAAAATGATAAAGTGAAATTATAATCCCAGAATTCTAAATTTTCCCCAGAATGAGGTTACCAATCTTCCATCTAGATAGGTGGAATTGGGAATTGACTTCCTATTTTATTTTTGAGGGTTGGGAAAAAATTAAAAACTACTAAATTTGAAGTCCAACATTTTTGAAGTCGGATGAGAGCCCTATTTTTTACCATTCCTAACCACTTATCACTTTATTGTCTTTGTGTTTGGAGCTTGGGAAATTTTCGCAAATAAATTCATTTTTCGTAGTAATCTATGTATTGGAGCCTAACACAGTGAGTACCTCCATTCGGGTTGCAGGAAAACAAGTTGATCGCTTGGTAGCCTTTGAACCAGTCCGTTGAATCAACTATACTAAAACTAGGGGGACACACACATGTGGGTTGATCTGGTGTATATACACACAACCCATTCAACCCACACATACCATGAACTGCGCACTGCTCCACAACTGTAATCCAAGTAATATTCAATGTTCTGTGCTTATTGTCAAAGCTATAAAGCCTTAGACTACCATCTACATCCATAGTCAATCTTCTCTAGGGGCCCTCTCCATAGTTTGAGGCATGAAAATTGAACCTTCCAAATGTGTCGAGAACAACCAATCGACTGAAGTTATAAGTTGTTCTGCCATTTTGAGCCGTACTCATCCAAGGTCTTGGCCAATACTTGGTGGAAATAGTGGAACTTCAATAGATGAGGGCAATATAGTTGTCGTCGTTGAAGAAGAAACTATGATACCCAAATTTGTAGGTGAGCTTATCCATTTTGGTGACCAATTGTGCATCCTTGGTGAAGACGATCAATAAGGAGCGTATTAGTAGGAGAATCAAATCTTTGCCATTGTATTTTCCTAAAATAGATGCATAGCACAAGATTTCCTATGTCAAGAAGAAAAGTAGCATTGACAGAGACATTTTGGTGCCAGTCCTCCATTTAGTTCAGTTTCATCGACATCAATTAGCACCAAGTCCCCATCTTTCTGAAGTTGGGAACCAAATGTAGAAGATGTATCTTCCTACTCATATTCCAGGTGAACCAAATGGTACCAACTGTTTTCTCAAAACCTGATTTTGAAATTTATATCTAGATTTTGACAGAATCTGAATATAAATTAAAACCTAGTTTTGCTAATTCCATGAACTAAATAAGCCCTTATAGTTTGAGGCATATACTTCTTAATGACAAATATCTTAGGGTCCATTTGGTTGTTGGAATATGATTTGAGGATTGGCATTCAGTGTCCTTGATTTGGGATTTTGGAACTTGTAATCCAGATGATCATTTATGGACTTTGATTTGGGACTGTTTGGTTCACAAGGGATTCATTATAAGAATATACGTTTCCTCTATTTGGTTGCACATTTGGAATTGGAATACCAACTAGAATTTTTTTTTAAAAACATGAATGAAATGTCTTTTTAATTTGTCATTTTACTGATATTTAAATGTAAAATTACAAGATTGCAAAGAAAGATGTAAAATCAAATCTCAAAATTTTGCCCCTATTCTTTGATATAACATTAAATGCTCTAAAAGATACGAAGACAAATGACAAAAAATGGGAGGACTTGAAAATATGCAGTGTAAAGCGAGCTCAATGGCAGGATGCTTTACATGCAATTGGGCGAATTAATGGGTTGAAGTTCACTGAAGATGACAATGACGTGAAAAAAATAAATAAAATTGTGAAAGAAATCTGGTATATACTTCTAGACTCCTCATGACGATATAAAATCTAGAGGCAGCAATGGTTGAGCAGAGCAAGAAATAGTCACATGTGGACCTCAGCAACCGAGCAGGAAAAAAAAAAGGTCACATCCAGACCTCAAAATTGTTTCCATTTTAACTTTTATGTAATCCTCATTTTGGCAAAAAATGGAATTAAAATGAGGATTAAACCAATTCCATCTATTTAGATGGAATACCAAATCTTGGTTTTGGGGGGTAAATGGGCATACGAGATTCCACTTTTTCCCAATTCCAATTCCATTTTTACATACCCAAACAATGCATTAGAAAATATTTGAAATTTCGAACCCCAATTCCATTTTAACTACCAAACGGACCCTTAGGGTTTAAACATTATGACACCCAAATTCTTAGACTAATAATAATATTTTTAAATATTTTTTAAGGTCAACTTCAATATTGCTTTTGTACATGCAACGAGTGCATCGATAGGAGCTGAGATTTAAGATAGAAATGTAGAATGACCATTAAATAATGTAAATATAAGTTTTTTAAAAATGAAAATACAAAAATAAAAAAGTTGAAGATTAAAACATAGATATAAAATTTACAATATTTAAGAAATTTGAATATTGCTTAAGAAAGGTGTTCAATAATTTCAATATTTTACAATTAAATTCAATTTATCAAATATGAAAAAAAAAATCATTTAAAAAAAATCCATTGAAAAATTTATTACGAAAAATTAATAAGAGAAATACAAAAAAAAATGAAAAATAACAACATCTCTAACAAATATTCTATTGACTAAATAAATTATAGAAACTGGAAAAATAATATTTAAAGAAAACACTAAACTAATAAAAATAATAATTTAAAGTAATTTAAAAACAAAAACCTAAATCAATTTAAAAAATCAAAAGTTTAATAAATATAGATCACAACATAATTTAATGTGGAGATCACAAGTAATTATTTTTTAAATAAATAAGAAAAGAAAAGCAATAATTAAAAGTAGATATTTAAATTATAATCTTATGTGAACGAATTAGATTATTAATAATTTTTAATTTAAATAATATAATGTTTACTAAAATCTTTTAAATAGATTAATAAATATTATTTATTTAAATTAAATTTATCAAATTTGGGAAAAAAATCATATAAAAAAGTGCATCAAAAATTCTATTATGAAAAATTAATAAGAAAAATAAAAAATAATAATGTCTAATAAATATCCTATTGACTAAATAATTTATGGAAACTAAAAAATAATATTTAAAAAAAAATTAAACTAATATAAAAAAAAATTAAAATAATTTAAAAACTAAAATCTAAATCAATTTTAAAAATCAAAAGTTAACTGAATACAAAATGAGCTAATGTGGAGATCACAACTAATAAATAGAAAAAGAAAAACAATAGTTACAAGTGGAGATAACAACTAATAAATATCAAAACAAGAGTTAAAAAGTAGAGGGAGATAAAAATTGACCGGTAAAAAATTAACGGGAATGATTTTTAATTTCCTGGCCAAACTATTACAAATTTTTTGTCAAAAATTTAATTATCGGGAACAAACTTCCCACAAATAGCCTATCCACTAAATTAAACTAATTATAATATTTTAAAATATTTTTTAAGGTCAACTTCAATATTCAAATAATAATTAAAAAATTAATTCATTTCTCGATTAATTTTCGTAAGAAACGTTATTCAACATATAAAAGTTCATTTCTTTTAATGGCCAATTGCTTTTGGTTTGTCTATGAACACTTTTATGAGACTTGCAAGATGTTTTGTGCAAACCCATTAAACCCCTTGTTTGGTTTAATGTGCACCCTTCGTCTTTGTTAATTCACTAGTTAATAAGCCCTAGGGAGTGCCATCTATGTAATATTTTTGATAGCTTGCCTTGAATTTATGACAACCTATTCAAAGATATCCCAATGATCATGTTTAATCTATTGTTTTCTCCAAGAGCCATATGAGGTTGGGGGGTAGAAGCGTATAGGAAAGGAGAGTATCCCTAAGAAATGCAAAGGGAACAATCCTATAAACACGACTTGTAAGATGTTTTGTGCAAACCCATTAAACCCCTTGTTTGGTTTAATGTGCACCCTTCGTCTTTGTTAATTCACTAGTTAATAAGCCCTAGGGAGTGCCATCTATGTAATATTTTTGATAGCTTGCCTTGAATTTATGACAACCTATTCAAAGATATCCCAATGATCATGTTTAATCTATTGTTTTCTCCAAGAGCCATATGAGGTTGGGGGGTAGAAGCGTATAGGAAAGCAGAGTATCCCTAAGAAATGCAAAGGGAACAATCCTATAAACACGACTTGTAAGATGTTTTGTGCAAACCCATTAAACCCCTTGTTTGGTTTAATGTGCACCCTTCGTCTTTGTTAATTCACTAGTTAATAAGCCCTAGGGAGTGCCATCTATGTAATATTTTTGATAGCTTGCCTTGAATTTATGACAACCTATTCAAAGATATCCCAATGATCATGTTTAATCTATTGTTTTCTCCAAGAGCCATATGAGGTTGGGGGGTAGAAGCGTATAGGAAAGGAGAGTATCCCTAAGAAATGCAAAGGGAACAATCCTATAAACACAATTTCAATAGAGAAACTGCAAGGTTAAAAAAATACAATGAAAATATATGAGAATTTGTCCCACAAAACATATTTTCCCTCCATTTCCAAAGCTAACATTTAAAATGAAAAATATGTGGGAACCCACCTTGGATTAAATTAAATAAAAAAAATTGAAAGTCGACTAAATTAGGTAAGTGAAAACAAAGATGGATGCCACATGAAAAAAGCAAGTGAAGACAATTCAATAAAACTATTGCATGAGGGTATTGAATTTCATATCATAAGTTATACTTCTTTAAATCATTGTTTAACAAAACCCATTTTGTGCAATGTTTTATTTAAGATCGGCTACCTGTTTCTTACATCTTCTCTTTGTTGTAGAGGTGGCTCCAACAACTTGCTCCATCAACAAAAATATGGTTAAGCCCAACACCAATAAATGATCCCATTGGAAAAAAGAGTACTTATGAAACAATTTTTTGGTCTAGTATCATACTCATATTTGGCAAATCTAGCTAGATGTTATAGCCTGTTTGAAAGCGACAAGTTTCTAGAAATTGCTAGATGCTAGAGCCTTTTCCTAAGCTAGAAGTTTCTAGAATTTTCCATTCAATGGCAAAAGTAATGTTATTTAGAATCTTCCAGAACACTATTTTAATTTTTGTGATTATTTTAGTGTTAAGAATTTTATAATTTTTTTCACCATTTTTTTTCTTTAACCACTAATAAATCAAAGAAATTAGATCTTTAAATTATTGAAAATAAATAGTAACTATTAGTTGTAATGTTTCTTCATAATAAAATTTAATAATGTCTTTTGATTGGCTGACTGACCAATCAAATTAGGAAAATTGCAATTGAATAAAAGTGTTAGTTACTTGCCTATGCCAAGAACTAATAAGCATTGTTCTAAAAGGAAAATATACTAGCAGTTGCATGCTTTTGTATATGCAACGAGTGCGCCGATAAGAGATGAGTTTTAAGAGAAAAATGTAGAATGAACATTAAATAATGTAAATAATTTAAAAAAATGAAAATACAAAAATAAAATAGTTGAAGATTAAAACATAGATATAAAATTTACAATATTTAGGAAATTTGAATATTGCTTAAGAAATGTGTTCAATAATATCAATATTTTGTAATTAAATTCAATTTATCAAATATGAAAAAATTTTAAAAAAATTAAAAACCATCAAAAAATTTATTACGAAAAATTAATAAGAGAAATACGAAAATAATAATATGAAAAATAGAGACATCTCAAACAAATATTCTATTGACTAAATAAATTATAGAAACTAAAAAACAATATTTAAATAAAAAACTAAACTAATAAAAATAAATAATTTAAAAACTAAAATCTAAATCAATTTAAAAAATTAAAAGTTTAATAAATGGAGATCACAACATAATCTAATGTGGAGATCACAAGTAATTATTTTTTAAATAAATAAGAAAAAAAAAATAGTTAAAAGTGGTATTTAAATTATAATCTTATGTGAACAAATTAGATTATTAATAATTTTTAATTTAAATAACATAATATTTACTAAAATATTTTAAATAGATTAATAAATATTATTTATTTAAATTAAATTTATCAAATATGAAAAAATAATCATTTAAAAAAACTCATCAAAAACTCTATTATGAAAAATTAATAAGAGAAATACAAAAATAAATGTCTAATAAATATTCTATTAACTAAATAAATTATAAAAACTAAAAAATAATATTTAAAGAAAAAATTAAATTAATAAAAAATAATAATTTAAAATAATTTAAAAACTAAAATTTAAATCAATTTTAAAAATCAAAAGTTAACTAAATAGATCACAACATGAGCTAATGTGGAGATCACAACTAATAAATAGAAAAAGAAAAACAATAGTTAAAAGTGGAGATAACAAATAATAAATATCAAAACAAGAGTTAAAAATGGAGGGAGATAGAAACTAGCCGGTAAATAATTAACGAGAAGGATTTTCAATTTTCCAACCAAACTTGCAAATTTTCCATAAAAATTAATTTCTGGAACAAAGTTCCCACAAATAGCCTATCGGCTAAATAATAGATCAAAACAAAGAAAATGTATACATCTATCATATACAATCTTTTTTTTAATATTGTAAAAAATTGAACTCACACCATCTAGATAGTCACATGAATTAGATATCCTTTGACTAATATATATACAAATCTAAACTCACACAAACGTGATATAAGAGAATTCATTTAGATGTGTTCCATGCAATCTTCCTTCATGAGATTATGCTTACGAAACAATTATTTTCACTAGAGGTTTTCCCTTTGACTTAGGGCCTGTTTGTTTCGTGGAATTAGACATAAATTGGGATATTGGTAACCTAATTTTGTCAAATTTGTCATTTGTGTCCAAAATGATAAAATGGAATTAGTTCCAAAATTCTATTTTTTCCCCAAAATGAGGTTATCACTCTGCCATCCAAATAGGTAGAATTGGGAATTGATTTCTAGTTTTATTTTTGAGGATTGGGAAAACATAAAAAACTACTATTTTCAAAGTCCAACATTTTGAAGTCCGATGAGAACCCTATTTTTTACCATTCCCAACTGCTCCGCATTTTTACCATTTTATTGTCTTTATGTTTGGAGCTTGGAAAATCTTCGTAAATAAATTCATTTTTCATAGTAATTTGTGTATCAGAGGCTAACAAAGTGAGTACCTCCATTCGGGTTGCAGGAAAGCTAGTTGATCACTTTTCTTGCCTTTGAACTAGTCCATTGAATCAACCATTCTAAAACTAGGGGGACACACACAGGTGGGTTGATGTGGTGCATATATGCACAACCCATTCAACCCACACATACCATGATCTGCACACCACTCCACAACTGCAATCCAAGTAATTATCCAGTTCTATGCTTACCGTCAAAGATGTAGAGCCTCAGATTACCATCTACGTCCATAGTCAATCTTTTGTTGGGACCCTCTCCATAGTCAGAGACATGCAAATTGAACCCATTACTTGAATTGAACCTTCAAAATGTGTCAAGAAACACCAATCGACTAAAGTTATAAGTTGTTCTGCCATTTTGAGCCACACTCATCCAAGGCCTTGACCAATACTTGTTGGAAATAGTGAAACTTCAATAGATGAGGGCAATATAGTTGTCGTCATTGAAGAAGAAACTATGACACCCATATTTGTAGGCGTGATTATCCATTTTGGAAACCAGTTGTGTATCCTTCGGGAAAGATGACTAGGAAAGAGTGTATCGGTAGGATAATCAAAGCTTTGCCATTGCATTTTCTCAGAATAGATGCATAGCACAAGATTTCCTATGTCAACAAGAAAAGTGGCATTGACAGAGACATTTTTGGTGCCAATCCTCCATATAACAGTTTCATTGGTATTAATTAGCACCAAGTCCCTATCTTTTTGAAGTTGGGAACCAAATGTAGAAGATGTATCTTCCTACTCATCTTCTAGAGGAACCAAATAGGACCAACTATTCTCCCAAAACTCAATTTTGAAATTTAAATCTAGATTGAATGTAAATCAAAACCCAATTTTGCTAATTCCATGCACTAAATGGGCCCTTTATTATTTGACGCATATGCTTCTTAATGACAAATTAAACATTCTAGAATCTTAAACTAATAATAATATTTTTAAGGTCAACTGAGTATATTTTATTAATAGAAAATGTAACTATTCATCAAAGAAATAATAATTTTAAGGTCCACAAGTGAAACACGTCGCTCTTTTGGGAGAAAGAAAAATTATATTAATATTTTAATCTGAAAAACAGACAGTCATTTATTTTGCAAGATATTTGAAGGGATGGAAGAATCCATCCGAGATATACCTTACTTAACGATAAAGCAAAGCGCGTTGAATCTTTGAAAACGATGAAGCAAAGCGCGTTGGATCTTTGAAAGGGACGTTAAACCAGTTCAATTAAAATCATTTTCCAATCTTCTCACACAGTTACGTGGTAAATTGCGTATTGATATTTGCCGCGTTCACATCACTGACCGATTTTTGTTTTAGTTTGAGATCTGGATTTGTTTGACCAGAATCTCAGGGAGTCTATATATTTCGAATCGAGGAAAGCATTTCTACAAACATTTTCGTCTGCAATGGCGAACTCTCGAGGTGCATTAGCTCTGATAAGCATTTGCATTCTTTTTAGTCTTTCTGGTTTGGGGGATTGCAGAGTTCCCTTGCAAAGAGAAGAACAATTAGTGTCCGGAGTTGAAGAGAAGGAGCAAAGTCTGCAGCTTCTTTTGCCAAGTGAGGAGGAATTCAAAGAAATCGCCAGAGAAATTCAGCCATTGAGCTTGCCTCTGGAGAGATCAGATCTGAGAGGAAGCGATAGAATTTTCCATGGAGAAAGAAGGGGTTTCAGGTTCGGCCGACCCGGTGGTTGCCATCACGGCAAATTCAACCGTAGGGGTCAGAGAATGAGAGAACATATGCGTTTTCCCGTTAAATTTGTAGATTTGCAGGCTGAAGCCGGGGATTTCCACCCGAAAATGGATCGGCCTTTTCCAGAAAAGAGGGATTTTGACCCTGGTTTCCAAAAGGGAGAATGGAGGCATCCAGGAGGAGAAAAAAGAGGAAGAGAACATGAGCATATGCCTTTTCCACGAAGAGGATGGCTGGAAATTCTTCTCCATCCGTTCTCTAGACATGATCACAGGGATTTCCACCCGAGAATGGATCGGGCTTTTCCAGAAAAGAGGCATTTTGACCCTGGTTTTCCAGAGGGAGAATGGAGGCATCCGGAAGGAGAAAGGAGAGGGGAAGAAAATGAGCATATACCTTTTCCTTCCAGAGGAGGATGGCTGGAATTCTTTTTCCATCCCTTCCTTAGGCATGATGCCCCCCCAGAATTTCATCCAAGGCGTGAATTTGGCCATGGCTTTCCCAGAGCTGATGAATTTCATCCAAGAGGAGATGAATTTAGGCGTGATTTTGGCCATGGCTTTCCCAGAATGGATAAATTTCATCCAAGAGGAGATGAATTTAGGCCTGAATTTGACCACGGCTTTCCCAGAGCAGATGGATTTCATCCAAGAGAAGATGAATTTAGGCCTGAATTCGGCCATGGCTTTCCCAACGGAGGAGAAAGGAGGCATCACCGAGATGAAACAAGGGACAATGAGCAGATGCCTTTTCCAGAAGAGCAGGATGAATCTTTTCCTCATGGATTTCTTCTACAGCCCGAATCCGAACAAATTCATTCACGAGTAGAGAAATTTAAGCCCTTATCTCATGAGATAGAATTTGAGCCTGGATTTCCACGTAGAGAAGGAAGGCAGCCAAGGCACGGCCATGGAGAAGAAGAAAAAGAAATTGAACGAACAGAAGTTCCTCTGCAGGCTGAATCCACAGAATTTCGTTCTGGAGTAGAGGAATTTCAGCAGTACAGGGGACCGTTCAAGACTGAATGAGAACTCTCAACATGATTGAGTATAGTTATATTATAGGTAGGCAGGTAGTAGGGTTTATAATAACACAAATCCCATGTTGGCGGGGAGATGGACCGAATGTAGCTGTTGGTGGGGGAGACTTTCTTTCATGAAAGACTTTCTCGGCTGCGTAGCAGACTTTTGTTTAATGTATGTATATATGAATTTGAGTGTGTCAATAATATTTATGATGTCTATGATAAATCTATTGTTTCTTATATTTAGAAGTTTGAATTGGTGATTGTAAGTATCTTTTGAAGGCAGGGAATTATTGTTTATTATTATTATTATTATTATTATTAGTTAGAATACTTATGCATTCATGTCATTTTAATATCACATTAACATTAACCAATCAAGTCAAAGAATTTAAAAGATTATATGAAATTTGAAACGTTTATATCTTTTTTTAATTTTTCATTATTTTATAAATCACATTTTTCATTCATTCTATTGGTCCATACTATTTCTCAATATTAATTCTCAATAGCAATATAATTTCAATATGTTATATCTTTGTAGTTGAATTTATAATTTTTTTAAAACTTCGATTTATTAATAGAAGTAGTTAAATTATTACTATTATTTTACTTTTGTAAAAATAAATTAAATATTTTTTTAAAAAATTATATTTTATAATAATGTTTGTAATATGTATAATTGATAAGTGTTACAATTTGTAAATTATATCATTTATTATTATTAATATTTTATATTTAAACAATTTATCATTTAGTTTAAATATATTTAAAACTTAAATATATATTTTAATATTAAATTAATAATTATATTTTACAATAAAAAATATACTAAAGGAAATAACCACAAAAAAATAATAATTCAATTCTAAAAATATGTAAATTATTATTAAGTTTTTATAAACTATGTATTAAAATTAAATAGTTATATTCTCTTTCTTATTTATTACATCATATTTATTCATTAACATCAAATTTATATGTTTTACATCTATTTATTATTTACAAATGTACATATTAAATTATATAGATATTATTTCATAATTAAAAATTATTTAATTTTATGAAAAAAATGGAAATAGAAAGTATTAAATAGTAAACCTTCTCTACTTGTGTAAAATTAAACAATTAATTTTATTTATATAATATTTTTATATTTCAATACATTTCATTTTTTCTTATACAAATGTGAGTTTTAATAGAAAAATTAAATTCTTCGTTTCATTAATTAAAATATAATATATTTTATTTTTTCATTATAACCATGATTTTATTTTGACTATTGGTTTTATTAAGAAAAATAATTATATTTAATTCTCTCTCTCACACACACAACTTATGTTGATATCGCTCTATCTTACTATTTTATCTCTCTTCCTCTTCCTCCTCTATATTATCTATCATTTTTTCCTCTGCATATATGTTTATGTTGTTATTGTTCTATACTGTTATTTATCTCTATCTAATGATTAAAAATAGTGTGACTTCTATTTTTATATTATAAATCGAGAGTTCAAAAAGGAACAACAAAAAGGAGGGAGGTAGAACCTCGACCAACTAACCGGTGAACAACAAAGGAAACAATCCACCAAGCGGGACCATTATCAGAGATACATATAAATAAGAGCTATACAAGAAGACAAGTGAACCAGAAGTATAGCAAAAAGAAAGCTAGTCCCGAGGGATAACATCTTCAAAGTTATTGATCCAGGATGTCCAACCGAGGGGACCCCCCATCCATATGACTTTTTTCTGATCCAACAGTTGGTGAAAGACATGGAGATTATTAGTAGAGGGGTTTTTGCTGATCTTGATCTCTTGCATGAGCTTGGTAAGGGCTTCATCAAACACCATCTAATTGTCCATTATACTAGCCAACGCGTAACCATTCTGCATCTCGTAGATAAACACGGTAGCCAGACCATCCCACAAAAATTTAAGCAGCTTCCTTTTTTCCATATTCAATACACAATAGACCTATGAAGCAATTTTAAAATATATGAGATTTCTATGAAATCTAGTAAGAGATCTGGTAAAACCTTGGAACTTAGAATCATTTCTAAATTTCCATTTATGCCAAAGGATGAGCAATGAGAGAACTTGCCAGAACAAGTTAACATCTTTTCTAAAGCCTTCAATAAAACCAGAAATAATATCCAAAGTGTAAACATAATGAGTAATGCAAATACCAAACATGAGCCAAATTTCTCTAGCAAAAGAGCAATAAAAAAAAATATGTCTCATGGTTTCAGGAACTCTGCAAATAGAACAAATATCAAGGTTAGCTTGCTGGTTTCTTATGGGGAGTTTGTCCAATAGGAGCCGCCACTTAAAACATTGAATTTTAGGCTAAATAGGAGCTTTCCAGAGTTTATCAAAATTTTTATGCCAATTTGAGTAGGTAAAGGAGCAATATCGAATGTCATTAAGGTGGTGGGAAATAGAGGTATCATGATTAAGAAATCTATAAATATCTTTAGCTTTGATAGAAGTGAGGAGAGTACCATCTTGCCACCTAAAGGAAAGATATCAGTGAGAATCCATATTAGTGTTACGGGGGAGATTAAGATGAGAACAAGCCACTTTGATAAGATTGTAAGTACACTTATGAGAAGCAGGAAGATCATATTGATTAGCAAGGACATCTCAACTGATAAGCTGATTGTGCTCAAGGATATCTATGATATACTTAACACCTTTTTTGGCCCAAAATCTAGCTGAACAACCTTTAGTCAAAGCAAGAGGTTTGCCCTGATGGAGAAGATTCCACCATAATGATCGCTCACCTTGAAGAGTGAGGTTATAGTCAAAGGCTGAGTTATCAATATGGTGCCAAATGTTCTCCCACGCTTTTCATATGGAACGGAAGACCCAAGTTCCCTGCACAGAAACATGGTTTTGCCAAAAATCAGATCACTGAGGGGGAGATGTTTCCAAGATTTAGCAGTTTTAGGAACACCACTTTGAATGTTACTTCTGACAAGCACTTTCCAGGGCTTGTTACCAACAAGGGATTGAAGGATCCATTTAGAGGCAAGAGCC
The DNA here is from genome assembly GCA_028749045.1 of Cupressus sempervirens. Lineage (NCBI taxonomy): Eukaryota > Viridiplantae > Streptophyta > Pinopsida > Cupressales > Cupressaceae > Cupressus > Cupressus sempervirens. Next base: position 765,799,395 of record CM053791.1, read on the forward strand.
ATTCCTTGAAGTTTGAGATCTTTCAAACCAAGCCCACCAAGACCTTTCTCCGGATGGCACCAGGCCCACTTAACAGAATGGGCTTTCTTAGTACCTTTGCCATCTGACCAAAGAAAATGTCTGATGGCCTTCTGAATTTCCAAAATCTGATAGTTAATAAACATCCAAAAGGAAGAGTAGTATATACTATAGGAGGAGAGAATCTTCTGGCAAACCTGAACTCTCCTAGCAAGGGAAAGGAGGCTGTGATTCCATTTATTAAGTTTTCTGATTTTTTTTTTCTTTCATCCATAACCACATATCTTTGAGGGAAGGGCTCATAGAAAAGGGGATACCAAGATACCTAACAATCTTGTTAGGTCCTCCCCAAGAATAACCAAATTGGTAAAGCCAGTTCGGAGGAAGATCATACCATCCTAACAAAATGGATTTAGAGCTGGAAATACGAGCTCCTAAAGCTTTACCAAACATATCAAGTTTATTGTGGAGACAGATGAAGTTTTCTAGACTGAGCTCTAAGAAAAGAGAGGTGTCATCAACAAATTGAATATTAAGAAGCTCGGAGTCATTAGGAAGAGTGATATTGCGCACCTTAGGGGAGATGGTGTCATCTTTAAGGATATACTAAAGAGCATCGGAAGCAATGACAAAAAGAGTAGGACCACGAGGGCACCCTTGTCGAATAGATCAAGACAAAGGAATAGGATTGGATAGGGTACCATTGACATCAATCATGGCAGAAGCATCTTTTAAAAGAATTTGAATATATTTACAAAAAAATCAGGGAAACCAAAAGCTTTTAACATCATCAAGATGAAGTCCCATTCAACTTTGTCGTAGGCTTTCTCAAAATCAAGGAGAAGCATAACTGTCTCCTGATGTGAAGTATTGGCCCATTCCATGGCTTCCCAGCTAGTAATGAGATTCTCAAGGATGAATCTACCTTTAATGAAGCCAGTATAAGTGGAGCAGATAAAATTAGGGAGAATAACCTCTAATCGAGAGGCCAAAACTTTCACAAGAATTTTATAGGAAACATTAAGTAAAGTGATAGGATGCCAAATTTTGATCAAAGCTCTGTCTCCCTCTTTAGGGATGAGCTTTATGATACTGGTGTTAATAGTAGTCCCCAGAGTGCCATGCAAGAAGGCCTCAAGGTATAAATCATAAAGGTCCTTAGAGATCCAATCAATGTTGGCTTTGTAAAATTCAGCAGGAATGCCATCCGGACGTGGGGCTTTTTATCTATTAGCTTTCGGATGGCATCAACAATTTCTTGTTGGGAAACAAGGCTTTGGAGGGCAGACATATCATCCTCTGAAAGCTTCTTAGGAATAAGCTCAGAACATCTAAATCTCATCAACCTTGAATTATCATCATCTTCAAAAGTAAACAGGTTCTTATAATTTTTTTCAAAGGCCAAAGAAATATCTTGGCCCGTAAGCAACTCTTGATCATTATCAAAAATTCTATCAATCCTCTCTTTTCTTTGTTTCTCTTTAAGAAAATTAAAAAAAATTTAGTTCCTTTATCACCAAACTGAATCCAATGATTGTGGGCTCTGATGTAGGCCCCTTTGGCTTTAATATATTCATTGAGAAGGCATTTTGTTGGAGCTAGTAAGGGGATAAGAATCCCCACCTTTCTTCTTGTTTTTGGAATCGAGAGGTCGACCCTTTTTCTTCGAGCCAAACTTAATCAAAGCATCTTCATCCTCACTAATATCATTAGTAAGTAAAGCAGAGTCTTTAGTAGTCATCTTAGAGCTTGCATGGACCGGGTTAGGCTTGGCATAAATAACCTCAATAACCACATTATCATCAAGCTCTTTGAGGGAAGACACATGGGAGTTAGGAGGAATCTCTTCTGAGTTTAAGAGTTGTATTGCTTTATATATATAGACTTTAGTATATATTAATATTTTTAAAAAATAAAAATTAATTTCTAAATTTAACTTATGTAATAAAATTCTAAAAATCTTAAATTTTCTTGGTTTGAAATCTATTAATTCAAATCTCGTGATTCTACAATGCATTACATTAAGTTCTATATTTTTAGACAATGGCTAGTCGCCACATTATTCTATGAAGCTAAAATTTAAAATATTAATTAAAAATCTAAATTAAATTTGTTAAAATTTATAACTTCTCTTTTCAAAAATATTGTATGTCTTTGACTATTACATCCATATGGTCTAAAGATTAAATGATTTTTTAATCTATTATTAAAATATGAATCATTTTAAAAATCTATTATTAAAATATGAATCATTAATTGCAAAGGCAACAACTCAAGCACTCCCAAGAGCTCATGTTAAATTATTGTTTTAATAGCACACATTTTAAAAGTAAATGTTTTTTTTTGGCTAAAAAGCTTTTGTTTTTATGAAACTAGCGCTTGTATTTTAGGAAGGTTCAATGGCATCTTAATAGTAAGATATAAATAATTTGAGTGTGTCAATAATATTTGTGATGTCTATGCTAAATCTATTGTTTCTTATATTTGGAAGTTTGAATTGGTGAGTATAAGTATCTTTTGATTATAAAATCTATTGTTTTAATAGCATGCATTTTAAAAGTAAATGTTTTTTTCGGCTAAAAAGCTTTTGTTCTTATAAAACTAGCACTTGTATCATAGGAGGTTCAATGACACACTCATAGTAAGATATAAATACTAGCATTTACATCAAAATGAGGTGCAATATTTATTCTAATAGAGGTCTATCCAAATGACATTGTAGTGTTATCATTATAATAGTTATAAACAACAAATGGTTATTTATTTATTTTCCTTGGTATGAAATGCATATTAATAGGTATATAGATGAGACAACTACCTTAATTTTGAAGTTTTTGATTCATTCACATATAAATTATTTTGCATCTTTATGCATTTCTCAAAGAAAAATATCAGTTGAATGTGAAAGCTTCTTACTGACTTGACTGTTGACATGGATGTAAATGTCAAGTCCTGCATCTCAACCCTACTAATGTCTATTGTTTCTTTTTGTATTTTTGTGTATTTTTATAGCCCCCATGCCATTGTAATTGGTATTTATCATTGACTGCCTAGCATCACATGAACAATTGACACAATTGTAGGGTTTCTTTCATGCCATGGGTGTCTGCAATTATTTTTAATTCTTGCTATAACATACATTAGAACATCAGGTGGGTTGCAACTAGGTCTATAAATAATTTGAGTTATTGTATCAAGAGCACCATTGACAAGCCTTGCTTCTATCCATACATTTGACTATTAGCATTATGTATTGGACTATGCAATGTAAAATTTGTTTTTAAATTTGTTCTTTGCTACATTCTTTTTCATGTTCCTTGTGATCATGAAAATTTTTATTGCTATTGAGAAATTCAATACTTTAAATATCCTTCTATTGTGTAGTTTGACTATATCATTAGTAGCGAATATTTACATCGAGTTGCCACATTCTTCTTTTTCACTATTCTTATTTGTTTATTTGTATTAATCGTTAAGAGTTGTTAATCATCTCGACTTGGTGTCGTTTCTCATATGTTCTCTGAGGGCCCATTTGGTTGTTGGAATACAATCGAAATAGGAATTGAAAATTAGATTTTTTTTTGCATTCTCCATTTGGTGTGCCAAATCAAAATTGGGAATAGGAATGCATATTCCCATTTTGCCCTCAAAATGAGCATATGTCCATTCCCAAAAAAAATTGTTATTGGAATAGGCTATTCCTATTCCTATTTTGACATTTTCTTATTTGATAATATTTTTAGATCTGTTGCTGGTTGAGTTCACCAACTTTAGCCTCTACTACTCTTCCTCTTCTTTGCCTAACGCCCACACATCCATTTCTACTGAGCAAGAGAGAGTGCAGAGAGCCACCAACTGAGTGAGTATGACATTTACAGTCCTTGACAACTTTAGACTCTCCAACTTAATGATCTTTTCATAGATTTTCACTGTCCCCTGACACATTTATCTCCTCTTCCTTCAACTTCCCAAACACAACCATCTAAGTCTTTTTCTCTATCACACAACTTCATTAATTTGATTTCCTAGTGTATTGTGATTTATGAAAACATGTTGTAGCCTATATTTATACAACTACACACATGATTTTATCTAGACATGCATTATTACTTGTGAAAATATATTCCTCTCAATTTCATTCAGTCGTGTAGTTAATACCCTATTTCCTTTTAAACTACATCATCTGCATGTTCAAATTGTTATTATTGAGATTTTCAAAACCAAGGTTGACTTGATCTTGGTAAGGAAAGCTTTAGTGTTTTGCCATTGCCCTACTCATTATTACCAAATTAGTTTATTTATAGAGATATTTCTTCAGCTGCTACAAAAGCATGCCCAATTGGTGGACAATGAAAGGCATACATGGGCGCTATAGCATGCAAGATGGAGAATAAACGTCACATATCACAATCTTATGTAAGCAGGCTCCATGTGATTCAACCATAAGCCTTTACAAGAGTGCCAAGGGTGCACTACTTCAAGAATTTGTAAGTAATTTGTTGAATTTGAATTTAACCATTTTTCCAATTCTAATTCCTATTTTGTACAACCAAACAAGAGATTCACATATTCCCAATCAAATTCCACTTGAACTAGAATTGCAATTTTCAATTCCCATTCCTAATTCACATTCCCACTTTCAATTCTAATTTCCAATTTGTATGATAACAACCAAATAGGCCCTATATCTAACAAATTTGTGTTTGTCTTGTACCTTTAGCTTTATGTTAGAAAATTTTCTTTAAGCCAACCACTACTGTGAACTATTCTCTTAATGCTATAGCAATCAAGTGTGCTATGTAGATAGGCTTATCCATTATAGGTGGTAATTGTGCGAGGTCATGATTAATACAGATGATGATGCAAAAGACACACTCTTTTCATTTGGTTCCTTGACATTGTCCACTTTTGACATGGAAATATGGTATCCTCTTTTGATTCAATATTTGTGAGCCTATTAGAGATGCATGTTCTTGCTTCAGGAAACATGATTAAAGTATTTACATGTATAGTCACATCATCATAATTTGAGGCATGCTTTAATTTGTACAACAACACATCTCTGACATGGCTCTTGTTATCTTTTGTAAGGGTATTCCTCTACTCTTTTGGTGGTTCTTGTTGACCTTCGTTTGTAGACTTGCCAATGTGTGACATCTATACTTGCACAATTGCTTGAGATTTACATTGTGCATGGTAGCTTTGGTTGGATATGCTATGTTGTAATCATTGTGCATGTATGGGTAATTTTGTTCCCAACTTAGCCTCCTACTAACATGTCTATGGATATGTAGAATTTTTGTCCTTTTCAATCTAGACATTAAATTATATACAATAGATTTAACAAGTTCCATAGAGTGGCTAGTACTTACCTAATTTAAAAATTAGTTACCATTATAATATTAATATTAATTATAATTAATATATTATATTCTTCTAGTATAAAACTATTTAATATATAATATATAATCAAAATTATAATTTACTTTAATTTTTGATAGATAATTGACCGAAGCCTAGATTTTTATTATTATTGTTAAGATTAATTATTATTATGTGTTAAATCTTGAGTAGATTTGAACCCAAGATCTCCCTGATGAAAGGTTCACAATTTATCGATGCGTTGTAGGCTCTTGCCTTGTTATAATTTACTTTATTTAATTATAATACAACATTTTACATTAAAAAAAAAATCAAATTGTATAAACTAAAAAGAACAAATGATATAAGTTTATTCAATATAATTAATATAAAACTATTAAGTTCTGCACTTTACTATTATTAAACTCTATGGGATAAAAGGATGTTAGTAATAAGACAAACAAAGCCCTTAACAAATGAAAATGATAAGGATGGAGTAGGAGTTAAAAGATATTTTATAAAATATCCTTTGTCACAAATCAAAATAAATTGTATATAAGATTTCAATTGATTCATGCAATGAAAAAAGAAAAATAATATCTACAAATTATAAAGTTAAAACTTTGGCATGTATATTTTAAGCAACATAATAGTTTTTATTTTGATTGGTAAATGGCCAAGGCCTTGATTAATTTTATTAAATTAATAAAAAATTACAATAGCTTCACTTCGTTCAAACATGCATTGGTAGGAAAGAATGGAGAAGAATGTATCACCTAGTTTAGTAGTGCAAATTGAAAACTAACTATTAAATGAAAGATTTAACACAACTAAATATGGAAAACACTTATGATAGGACCAAAGAGAGACATATGGAGGAAAGTAGACCAAGAATGTTAAAATCCTCAAATGCTTCTCATGATAGTGAAGCTAGGTCCCTGATGGGAGGGGATGTATGCTCACTTTGTGCTCAAGCTTCTAATGGATGGGGGTTTTTTACCAAAAGTGTATATGGATGAGGGTTTTAACAATGGATTCATGGAGGTATTTCAGCATTATAATGGTATTTTGGTAGTTTATGAACTCTCAAAATAGAATTATAACTTTGCATGGAAAGTGGATGATTTTGTGAAGGGAGGAGGTTCAAGTTATAAGCCAAGGGTTGAAGGAATGGATGGCCAAGATGTCAAGATGATAAGATGGTGAGGGAGGGTCAGGATGCACTCAAAAGGGAGCACAAAGATTGTGCTAGTTTAGCACTAACAAGGAGGTGACACTTGTCAGAGGGTGATTGGATGAAGGGAAGGCAAGGTGGATGGTCAACAAAGGAGGCTCAAGAGATAAGGGCTCCATAAATGCCTTGTAAGAGTCATTAAGGGAGGTGTAAGAGATATTTTGGGGACGTAAGAGGTGTGGTTGAGATTTTTGACTTTGGCTTGGGTTAGCAAGTCTTAACCCATGTTTATGCTTGTGCACATGATTAGAAGATGATTTAGGATTAGCTTAGAAGGGGGGTTAAGGGTGAGTGATTTAGCTTTGATGGGATGGGTTAGTTAGGTGGCTAAGTGAGGTTAGTATGGGTGAATGGGTTGGATTAAGGGTTAGGATAGGGTTTAGGAAGGTTTTTAGGATTTTAGATATTTTATTAAATGTTTTATTCAATAAAATGGGAGTATGGAATTAAACTAAATAGATTTGATGATTTATCCAATTTAATAAAGGAATTGGGATTTAATTGATAAATTAATTTTGGGTGATCATTTAATTTTATCAATTGGACTATAGTTAATTAAATAAATAACTTAACTAGGGGATGCCGATTAATTAATTAAATAGTAAATATTTAATCAATAATGTCCTAGGAGATGACTAAATATGATTACTTATTGATGTAATCATATTTAGGTGTCTACATTTTGCCTCTCTTTGACATAGTGTTGAAACAACACTATTTCAAAGAAGTTCAAACATAAACGACATGAAGAAGACTTTTTGAAGCAACTTGGTTACCCTAATCTTGGGTAGAAGAGGAGAGAATGGACTGCATGATGCCTCCTCAAGAAGGTGGTAGGGAAAGAATACGCAGCCTGACAACTTCTTGAAAAGTACAATCTGATCTAGAGTGAGCATGCAAATGGAGAGTGGAAAAGAGAGGGGTCTTGAGGAAGCTCATACTCACACCATGGGAGAATGATAAAAAGGAAAAACCTTGTGCATAAGGATAACCAAGGATTAAGAACACTGGTTATAGGGTTAAGGGAGGAGGGGTGATTGGTTGTTTGAAATTAAGCCTAGGGAATCGATTTAGAAGATGGTAAGGTTGGGGAGATTATGATGCTAGGATGATGATTGGTGAGGCCTAAGGTTATGATGGATGGAGGAGCTATGATTATGGTTGATGCAAGAGCTATGATTATGATTGATGCAGGAGCTATGATTATGATTGAGACATGAGCTATGATTATGAGAGATGCACGATTGGATACTATATGATTAATAGATTGGTTGGATCATGATTGTAGGATTGATTTGGATGGGATACTTGGATAAGATGGGAGGACTTGGGATGTTTGGATAGGATGGGATGTTTTGGATAGGAAAAGATGTTTGGATAGGAGGGAATGCTTGGATAGGATGGGATGTGATGTTTTGATGTAATTGATTGGAGCTTGAGCAAGGGGGTGTTCCAAAGGGGAACACCACCATGTAGTTGAGCACATATTTTGATATAGGAATATTGGAGATATTCCAAGGTTACTAAGAACATCAAGGCCTTTGTACCAATATTACAGAGGACTAACGCAAAAAAAAACATGCAAGGATTGCCCTGACACCATACATGAATCTGGGAAGAGTCAGAGTGGGAACGATACTAGGGAACCCACAAGCACAAAAAAGAAAAGATTAAAGACTTGATCAAGACCTTGCTCTCAAGTTGATCCATTCATAGCACACTGTGATATAAAAGATCATGGTGACCTTGAGAAGAGAACAACCCAAATCACTTGGAAGAGATACTTTAAGAACCAAATTTGAAATCCTGAAAAGAAAAGAAATCAAAAGAAAATGTAAATCCATAGAAAAGTAACCTTTTGCCAAAGAGATCGAAAGGATTGGATACTGATAGACCAAGATTAGATGAGAGGAAAGATGCATCCTGCAAGGATCTATCGGTAATATTGAGGACTAGGATGAGCTGGGCAATCATAACTATTTAGGACAACATTTTGATGACAAGGAATCTCGTAGAAAATTTGAATGAAACAGATAGATATTTGAATCCATGATCAAAGGAGAGATAGAAAGTGATACAAGCTAGATTTGGTACCCAGATAAAGCAATCGAAAGCATCTAGATACAACCAAAAGTAATGTTGGCATATGATGTCATGCTAAGTAAGCCATTAATTGTCACTTGATTATAGAAGACCATGTCACAGGATAAACACTACAACCAGGAATTATTACACGAAACTCTATAAACCATCCTAGTATAATATGATTGTTGAACAAAATGATAATACTAAAGGAAGAATGGCACTCGAATAATAAATAGTAACACATAATGTAAAATTTCTTCCGAGGCTTGCCAAAATAGAAATAATGAAGACAAAAGGTAGAAATAGTATTAATAACAAGGTGAGCTTATATATGAAGAATAAATTTTTGTACTTAGGAATTTATATAAATATAAATTTATATATATGTAGTAATCTAAAAAAAGTATAAAATCAATAAATAGAAAAGAAAGCAAAGAGTGAGAGAAAAGAACACTACAACCTCTAAGCTAAGAACTCAAGATTAACTTGGAAGAGATGAACCTCGTTAAAGAGCAAGGAATTAACTCCATCTGCCCCCAAGTTTGCTAAGTGGTCCACTATTTGGTTGCCTTACCTAAAGATATGGCAAATCGTACAATCTTCAAGCTTATCCAATAAGACAAGGATGTCTTCTAACTGAGAATTGAGTACCCAATTAAGGGTAAAGAAGTTTCTGATAGCATTTAAGATGATTTGTGAGTCTCATTTGATGACAACTTTGTTTAAATTAAGCATGAGATGTAGTTGAAGACCTTGATAAAGAGCTTAAAGTTTTACTAGATTGTTAGAGGTATGTTTGATAGACATAGCTTTTTTAGGTGCCCAACATCCAGAATCATCGTTAATGATACATTTCATACTGGCTACACCTAGATTTCCACGAGTAGCTCCATCACAATTTAATTTGACCCAACCATTTTGCGACAACTCCCATATGCAATTTTTTCTAGCCTCTTTATTGTTCCTCATATAGAACATAGGAGGATTGATCAAATTAGACCAGTGCTTCTTCATTTTCCTATTCCAACTTAAAAAGGATCCTTCCTCTAACCGTACATTCTTAAGGTATGAGTTAGTTGTTTCCACAATACTAGCTTCTATTTTTGCAATTAATTCTTCAGGTTTAGATTCCAAATTGCAAAAAATATGACGGTTCCTTTCCTTCTAGATTTTCCAGGCCACCATGGATGGAGAAATATTCCAAAGCTTGTTGTATACACCCTTAACCAAAGTCATGGGCCAACCTTTAAGAAGACCAGACAGAGATTTTGGAAAGGATGTGGACTAACCCAACATGCACCTTAGCCATTCCTAGCAATTTTGGGGAAAAGGACAATTAAATAGAATGTGATTTGCATCTCCAGAATTTTTCTTACATAATGCACACCTAGATGGCCCCTGAATACTGAGTTTAAATAACCTATCCATAGTTAGGATCCTATTTTGGAAAGCTAGCCATAAACAGAATCTAGCTTTTGGAAGGCATGACGTATCTCAACAAAGCTTTAATGGAATATCCACTTTCTCCAATTCTTGAGATCCTAAAATAACCCTATATCCATTTTTAACATTATATTTACCATCATTAGATGCTACCCAAATTAATACATCTCTCTTTTTTGAATGCTTAAGCTTCCTATCTTTTAGAAATTTTTTGAAAGTGTTAACCGTCTCAACATCCAAATTTAAACCATCCAAAAATTTCCACATCCACTTAGGGATCCTATCAATATACACCTGAGTCTTGTAGTCCCTGACTTTGTTACCCCATAGATTAATTAACTTTTTTTTGAAATCCGCTGGGATATTGATCTAAAGAAGGAAAGGTTGTCCATCCCAGGAATCCTCCCAAAAGAGGACCTCATTAGCCTTGGAAACATCCCATGTTAAATATTTGCAGATCAAATGACAACATCTAATCATAAAGTTCCAACTTTATGATCCCCGTGGTGGGTTATTAACTCTAAAAATCGAAAGGGGATCCTCCACATTAAGATATTTATTGTAAATAATCTTAGCCCATGTGTGCTCTCTTTCGTTATAGAGGTTCCAAATGAGTTTCACCCCAAGGGCTACATTTTTCCATTATAAGTTTTTGATCCCTAGTCCGCCCAAATCCTTGGGTTTACAAATGCTATCCCATTTGATAAGAGCTAATTTCTTTTCCTCTTCATAGTCCCTCCACAGAAAATTATGCATTTTGGATTCAAATTTATGGAGGTACTGCTTGGATAAAGGAAGACAAGATAATGGGAAGGTAGGAATGGCAAATAAAAGTAATAGGATCTTGGTACATTTTTTGGCCTTTATTAGCCATTTATCCTTCCAACAACTGAGCTTAGTGTCTAGTTTTTCCAAAGTATTGTGCCATACCTTGCTTGATTTCGTTCCTTTATCAAGAGCAATACCAAGATATTTGCAAGGAAAGGCACCTTTTTTGTATCCCATTAACTTGCATATTTGCTATTCTATATCTGGACTAGTATTAATAAAGAAAATCTTAGATTTGAGCTCATTAACTTTTTGACTGGAGGCTTCCATATGCATTTTTATGATGTTTTTAAGACTAAGAGCCTCTTGGACTGAGCTTTTGCTAGGTAAGATAGTGTCATTAGTAAATTATTGATGAGTGATGTTTGGCAGATTTCTAGTAACTGTAACTCTTGAGATTCTTTTCTTATTATACACATCAGTCTCTTCTCTCCCAAATGCCTCTGCCATAATGATGTAAAGTGAGGTGGATAATGTATCTCCCTATCTGATGCCCCTTGATATATTAAAAAAACCTTCTAGCGAACCATTGATGAGAATGAAAATTTTAGGAGTTGATATAAATTTGAAAATGAGGTTGATCCATTGATGAGAAAACCCAAAGGCTTCTAAAATCTTACACAGGAACCTCCAATCAACCATGTCATATGCTTTTTGAATGTCCAATTTTGTGAACATGCATGCTTCTTTATTTGAGCATGCAGAATGAATGGTCTCTTGAATGGTAATAATACCATCAAGAATAGATCCACCCAACATAAATCCAGTTTGTTCCTTTGAAATAATTTTAGTAAGGATATCTTTAAGTTTGTTCGCTAAGATGTTGGAAAAAACTTTATACACAATATTACATAGTGCAATTGGTCTAAATTCACCTGGGGTCTCAGGGTCAGATTCCTTGCGATTCAACGTAATAAAATAATGGTTAATTTTAGAAAGAAGAGCACACCCATTGTTGGATGCTTCAATTTCTTTCCACAGATTAGTACCTATAATATCCCAACATTTTTGAAAGAAAAATGATTGGAATCCATTTGGACTTGAGGATTTATTTGGATTCATATCGAATACAACCTTCTCAACTTCTTCTAGGGTTATGGGTTTGTTTAAAATCTTATTATCTTTGTGAGTAACAATTTTTGGAATGACTTTTAGAAGATTAGTTTGTGCTAACCCATTTGAACCTTTGTAGTTATTGAAAATATTTTGGAAGTGTTTAACAAAGGTATCTGCAATCTCACCTAGTTTATCGATTAGAACACCCAACTAATTTTTGACACATGTTATTCTGCTCTTTGATCTATTATATACTATGGAATTATGAAATAATTTAGTGTTACGATCCCCTTTAGCTAGCCATCTTTCTCTAGATTTTTGTTTCCAAAATATCTCCTCTTTGGATAGAATTTCTTCTTGCCTAGCTAACAGATCTTTTTCTAATAGATATTTGTCTTTGTTCATACCTTTACTAATTACTTCAAAACTTAAATATTTCAATTATTTTTCTATATCCAATTTTTCTTTGAAGATGTTATTAAAATGTTCTTTATTCCACCTAAGTATATGCTCTTTAAGCATTTTTAGTTTGGTGACAAAAAAAAAATCTTTGAACCTTCACAATTATCTTGAGCCCACCATTCTTTGATATTGTCGATGAAGTTTGGATCTAAGAACCACATTTTCTCACATTTAAATGGGTTCCTAGCTATCTTGTGTGGCTCAAGAAATTTGAATCTAACCAGGAAATGACCAAACCTAGCTATTGGCAGAATATAAGACTAAAAATTTAGATTGCTAACATCCATATCACCCTAATTAAGAACCTATCTAGTTTTTCTGCAATATATGCAAAATACTTTCTCCTATTATTCCATATTAATATTTCCTTATTAATAGAGGTATCAATTAGGTTATGCATCATGCACCACTCTTTCAAGTCTTTGAATGCTTGTGATAACAATTGAATACCACCTACCTTTTGATCAGTATTTAAGATTATGTTAAAGTCACCTCCTAAAACAAATAGATTGTCCTTATATCTATTCACAAATGAGCCTATGCCATTCCAAACTAATTTTTTTCCAAAATTTCTAATTGGTCCATAAACATTAATGATAATAAAATTAAGATATGATTTTAAGCTTTGTACTTTACCACTAATCTAGTTACTACTTCTATTTAGAATGTTTATACAGACCTTCTTGGGATCCCACAAAATACCTAAGCCCCTGGAAGCCCCTAATGATTCTTGAAAAACAAAACTCCATACTCCTAACATCTTATTTATTTTAACTTCTTATAACTTATTTAATTTAGTTTCCTAAATTAAAACATTATCAAAATCAAAGGCTTTGAGGTTATGTTTTCATAACCTCTTTCTGCTAGGGGCGTTAAGACCCCTAGCATTCCAAGTAGTGATCTTCATACTTGCTTGGGAAGGCACTTCCCCTTCCCAATGTTGAAAATCTGGTCAATCTTTTGTTTTTCTCTGCTATGGCCATATGCTTCTCTAAGTTCCTTTAGTGACCTTCTTCCTCTTGTGCCCTTTAATTTTTCGCATAGAGTAGATTTAAGCCCTTCTTGATTCATATGGATTCTAAGCTGGTCTAGATTAGATTCTGCTATCTAAATAGTAACAATCTTCTTAGATGAATTCTTTTCAAGTTCTTCCTTTTCAGATTCTATTAAAATCTGATTCAAGATACTAGATTGGTTTTCTGAATCTAAATCATATCCTACTTTGCTGTCATTGCTGACACCACTGCTATTTTTCTCCATATCTGAACCAAACACTGTCATATGAGATTGTCTTACAAAATTATCTTCCTATTCAATATTTAGTATGTGTTTTCTAAGATCTTCATAGGTGTAATTGTTCCCACCTAATTTGAGGATCCTTTGAATAAGTTCTTCTTTATGAGCATTTGTGCTTTTGTCAATACTTTCAAAACAAAACACTTGGATTAATTCATTGATGAGATGATCAAGGTTGTTTTTTCTAATTCTGTTATGCTCAAATTATCCATTACTAGGTCTAGATTATTTTCCTTGTTTAGGAACTCGTGTAGTTCCTTTACCAACAACTTGTCTGCTTACTTAATAAACATTTCCCTATTCTGTTGTTTACTGTTAGGTGTAAATGGAGAGCTAATTATGGTAGATGGGGTCTACTACAACCTTTTTTTTATGACTGGAGTTACCATGTTGCTCTCTGACACCTGAAGTTGACAAAGTTCTGATAGGTCTGAATCCTTCTGATTAATAATGTCCTTTTTAATTTCCTTATTGGAGTTAAACAACATAGCATTCTCAATTTCCTCTATCTTTCCTTCTTGATTGTCTCCTAGTTTGTTTGCTTGCTGAAATTTTGAGTTCACTTCATGATTGTCAACTTTGCATGTGTGTTTGAACTTTGATTCTTTATCATTGAGCATCTTCTCTAACTTCTTATGTTTTTTTGATTTGTTAATGGGTGATCTCTTCCCTTTGTCCATAAGTACCTGCTGTTCCATTAAAGATTGGTATTCTATATCCCTGATCTTCTTTCTTTTGTTCTTCTTATCATTCTTTCTCTATTTTCTCTTATCCACAATGATGCTTTGAAGCCTAGGTCTACCACATGTTTTAGGGGATTTTTCCTTATCCCCAACAATATTCTCTTGTCTAGGTGCTTCCCATAGAGATAAAATAGATTTTCCACTGATTGTGTGGTTGCTCTTATCTGACCAAAGATTCCATGCATCACTTTTTGCAGATATATAAGGACTGACCTGTTGACACCCTTTCTTTTGCCACGATTTATTATTTTCCTTTCCTATCTTAGCTTTTGGCATATCTAAATCATGACTAATATTGCAATCTTCTAGATCATGATCTTCTTGGATCATCCTAAGTTTCCTTCTTCTGATTAAAGGCAAGGACCTATTAAGGTTTGAAGTTTTTGATGACATGTTGAAGGAACGCCTTCTCTCATCATCAAGTCTAATGATATTTGATATTTTTCCCTCATACTTATGAAATTTTAAATCATATGTAGATCTATTTGTAATGAGTTTTAAAGGTTTGAAATTAGTTTTATTCATTTGGCATTTGATTAAGAGTTTAACATTATTGCTTTTTTCATATGCCAAGTCCAAACCAATTATATTTCCTAATGATCTACCAATCCTTTTAAAAATTCTTATGTGTTTTAATTTTGGAGGTAGTGATTTAACTACAAACTACGTTGGAATTGTAAACTATAAGTTTCCTTCATCACAATTGGGAATATAATAAAAAAAAATACAACATGACCTCTAAACATACAATCATAAACCCTAAGAAAATCCTTTTTAAGCAATTCATCACAACAGTGAATAAAGAGAATTCTATCAGAATACTGAGAGATACATGCCTGGGAGCCACAACAATCCTCAAACCAATCAATCAATTTGTGCAATTCTACTATGGGACCATTCCAAAAGGTGAATAGACCCACCTCTTGGCATTCTTCCCATTTCTCTTCACTATCTTGATTGCTGATGATGAGGACCGTGTCTTCCTTTTCTGTCATGGATTGATGGAGGGCTTGAGATGGCAAAGGGTTCATATGAAGATGCTCTGTCTCTTTGTGATGAGGAGGGATGTAAATGGAAGGGGATAACAATGAAGGGTGAATCAACAAATAGGATGAAAAATTAGTGCACGAATGGAGAGAAAAACCCTCTTTCCCAAGGTATAGAGGAATCGGGTTTAGACTGGCATACTTGGTAGAGTTAAATACAAAAATCTTCTTATCCAGGCTAGACTGAGTGTACTTTGGTCAGGTTACTATCCCTTCTTTATCATAAAGTCCCTGGTTAGTGCCAAATACTGTGTTTCCCATCTTCTCTGTCTGCAAATCTGCCAACAGAATGAAGTGGTTAGAAGTAGTGACCCTCGCTTTGCTTGTGTAGCCTAAATCCCTCTACCTATTCTGAGCTCGAGGGCTTCACAACCCCTGGGAAGAATGTCTAGTTATCTGTGTGTTGTTCATATGGATGATACTTTGTGCTTTTATTGGACTAAGGTTTAATACAATTCGCCTGCTTTGAAAAGTTTGCTTTTTTCATAGTTCTTTGTCAGCTTGCCATTTTTTCCACATTTTCTAGAGAGCTAAATATTAAGCAACATAATAGTTATAATAAAACATCAAATATAGTTAATTTTAATTGGTCATTTACAACTCATTTAAGAAAATTTTACACTACTACTTAGCCTAGGCAAGTACTAATAAGGTAAAATCAGTGGTTGCTTAAAAATAACACGTTGACTAAAACATGATGAATAGGTTAGAGCTTATTTACTATTAGAGTTAGTATTATATAAATATGAATTAATTTCTATTATTTAATATAAGATAATTTTTATTTCATATAGATTACAATCTTATCCTAGTAGTTTTATTTTATTCTACATTAGAGGTGAAAATTTCAACCAAAAAGAATATTTGATAAAGATTTATTAAATTGAAAAAAATTCCCTCTATGTTAGAAAGATTAAGTATTAAATATCTTAGTTACTAAGAGTATTAAATATCTTACTTACTTTATAGGACTAATTTTGCTATTTTGTAGTGCCGATGTTGTTCCATGTGTTGTTCTTTTCACAATCCTTTTTGACCATATATGTTGTTCATCTTCTACCTCTACCTAACTCTTTTTGCATACTTTAATTGCGACTTTTTTTGTAACTTGCATTTAACCAATAAAATATAGAAATAATATTAAATATAAATATCAATTAAAAATAGTAAACTTTAAAAATCATGTTTAATATTTGCATAGATTAAATAAACTAAATGCTCTATATCATCTTTGTGTTCTAACAATAACTCTTTTTAGATTATAAGGACAAATTTATCAAAGGTGATTGCAATTTTTTTAATCATATTGTCAATTTTTTTTCTTTCTAATAACAATATAATTTTCATTTTATTATTGATGTCAGATCTATCCTTATTAAAAATTAAAATAAGATAGAAATTAATAAAGGTGTTTTTCTTTTTTCTTTTATATTGATCTTTACTAATCTTAATTTTGATTTAATTATTTGTTACTCAAGGGAGGGTGAATCAATTATCCTATAAGAATTAGAAATACCTTTTTTCAAACTCTCACTCTTTAATCTTTCAGATCTCTAGCTCGATAACTAGATCTAACATTCAACTCAATCTTTCAATAAACTGTTAACTTCATCTATCGAGTATTAGAGTAAACTTTCTTGTGTATACTGACTTGCAACAATAAACAATAAACATGAAATAACATGCAATATAATAAACATTCACACACGTATTTTTTATGTAAACCTTGTTAAGGGAAAAAACACTTGGGAACCAACAACCCAAGTTTTTAACTCTTCTAAATAGGATCCTTCCTTGTTAAAGGTTACAAACACATTGTTAATTGACTTGTTAGAAAAATTTCCACAAAGATCATTTAGACCTCATCACTCTTGAACATCTATCGAGTGGTCTACGTTAAATGACTTACAAAATATTTAGCAAAATATCACCATACAATGGATTTACAAATAAGACTATTAGGTTCACTTGGTTAAGGGATTTTTTGCTAAAATGGTTAGAGTAACAATGATTTATGATTTGCTTAGGTTTAGCACTACCTTGCTTGTTCAAATTTCTATTTCGCTCTATCTCTTTCCTCTTTCTTCCTTCTACTCCCTTTTAGCTAATCCACACACCAACACATCAACTTAGCACTTTCTTGCTTGATCTTCACAATGCAAATCTTCTTAGTTATCCTTTGGCTATCACCTTCCTTCTCCTTCTTTGATCAACAAGAATGAACAATGTCTTCATCCTTTAAATAGAATTTTTTTGGTGCTCCTCTAGAATCTTCCAAGTTTTTTTGCTTAATCATAGTCATTAGATTTCCATCCTACCAAGATTCATTAAATGTAGACTATCAGGCAATACACTTTCACCTTGAACTTTGTGCTTCAATTCAAACAATCAAATCCCCTTCATCAGATCTTCTTTGAAGTTCTCTTGCTGTAGTTCTCATAATTAAATTCATCCTTATCTTTGAAACTTCTTGAACAATCTTTATTTTCACTAAATGTCGACCTCAAATTAAATCTTTTCAAATTGTTCATCCTTTTCGATACTCTATTAACACTACATGCACTCGATCAATAATAGACTCGGTTAACACTATTACTGCTCAGTTAATACTATAAAATCTTGACTTCTTTATCATGTGCTCAATGAAAACTATAGTAGCTTGATTAATACTAGAATTCTTTATTCATTGACCAAACTATCTTTCTTATACATGTGTTCTCAACACTTAATCAAATAATGTCAAACTAACATTATCATGTCAGGTTCTAACTCAATCAAGTGCCCATTAGATACCATACACCTATCAATATTTATATCATCATTATACTTTCTTCAAATTATGTTCATCAATCAAATGGCATGAAACTCTACTAAATTAGTATAATCTCTCACCAATTAAGTCTTGACATCAATGACAATAGAGTAACTGATAGGACACATTCATATACATTAACATCATTATGAGTTGGGGTTAACAATCGCCCCCATTGGCTTTGATGGAAAAACCTACATACATTTCATCACATATCATTTAGACATTATGAAACAATATTCCATATACCAATACATCTTAAGCTCTCTGATTTCATTCAAGTTCCCTACAACTTCATGATCTCTGCATCAGGTTCTCTTTTCTCAGTCTGCAACATATGCTTCCCCTTTCAATATACTTCTCTACTATTCTTATTAATTCATTTCCCTCTTTAACTATATCCCCTTTGAAAATAATTCCAAAATTAACTATAAGCTTCAATGAGAAACTTATGAAACTTTATAGTTATACCTTGTACCTTATATGTACTCAATACATCTTCTTTATTACAAACATCTTCACAACTCTAGGAATTGTCCCAAAGATTGAATCTTGCTTCAACTCTAGAGAGATATTCTAATCATCCATGAATTTATGGAACATGCATCCTTTATTTTTAATTTTTGGATTGGAGAAAGATCCTTAGCTTGCCTCCTAAATATGTTAGCACCAGCTGATAAT
Organism: Cupressus sempervirens; assembly: GCA_028749045.1. Taxonomy (NCBI): domain Eukaryota; kingdom Viridiplantae; phylum Streptophyta; class Pinopsida; order Cupressales; family Cupressaceae; genus Cupressus; species Cupressus sempervirens. The sequence continues at coordinate 765,818,460 of CM053791.1, forward strand.
GCTGTTATTGTATGTAAAAAAGCCATTAGTTGTTATGTTGTCATTGATGTCAAGCCTTAGTTGGTTAGACAATAGAGTACCATATCGTTTGATTGATGAAGAGGATTTGAAGAAAGTATGATGATGAAAGTGTTGGTACTCAATAGGTAATTGAATGAGTTGAACTATGACAATATAATATTGATTTGATTATTTTACAATCATGTAATGTTGTGATCAAGTTCATAACTAGTTGGTCAATGAAAGAAGAAATACAATATTAATCAAGCTACTACAATTTTCACTGAGTGTCTAGCAAGGAAGGCTTAAAGTTTATTTGTTAACCAAGTAAATTCCACATTAACCAAGTGATGTATTGCATGAGTAAAGTTATAAATTTCACTTAGTGAAGAATAGAAGGAAAAGATTAATCTAAGGTTGACTTTTGATAAAAATAAAGAACGTTCAAGAAAATAAAAGGATAAAGTCAAAGTTAGTTACAAGATGTAAAACTAGAGAAATGTAATGAAATATGATGAATAAGATTTGATAGAATGGAGAAGAGCATAATATTCAAGGAAGTTCTATTTTATGAGTGACTAAATTCATTAAATTTGATATCTAAAATCATGATTAAGAAAAAAAATCTAGAAGAATTTGGAATGGTGAAGTTACCTATTTAAGGATATGAACGAGACTATTTTTGGTTGCTAATTATTTGATGATAGTGTAGGAATTCTTTTTTGAAGAAGAAATAAGAAAAGGTGAATCAAGCAAAACAAAAGTGAAAATGTCAAGCAGATGAAATGCAAATTGATAGTAAAAATATGTGAATCAGTCAGTAAGAGATCAAAAGGAAGAAACCAAGTGAAGAAGAGATATAAATAAGAAAGGTAGTGCTAAACATAGAAGAACACTTGACTATTACTTTCTTACCATTTTAGTAGATAAAATCTCTTAACCAAGTTGACCTAACAAGTCTTTGAAATCCTATATGATAACACCAATTAGTGATGTTTGAAAATCCTTTAGAGAAGGCCACTCTTTAGTAATAATGAGTGATAAGTTCTAGATTATCTTTGGTTAAAATTCTCTAGCCAAATCACACTAAAAATGTGTACATAAGCTTTAACAAGGCTGGCTCCTAGTTGAGCTCACTTCAGAAGAGTGACATTTTTGGGTTGCTAGTTCTAAGGTGATTTTTTCCCTTTATAAGGTATCCATATTAAATATATGTGTCAAATGTGTGAATTCTTATGTATTTCAAAGATTATTTTCATGATAATTATTTAATTATACAACTTAGTAAAAGCTTAGTTATTACTCCAATACCCAGTATAAGTAAGAATAATAAGAAAATAGTTTGAAGTAAAGTTGATATAAGTTTGATTTGACAAGTTGAATGTGGTTACCAAGTTATTGATATGAAAGTTTATGAAGTTTGAATTGGTACTAAATTGTTCTAAAGGCATGTAGGGAAACTAGATATAACTAATTACCCCACTTTCAGTTATGTAATAATTAGTATTAGAGCTAAGTGCATGGAGGAAGAAGTTTAAACAAACTTGAGTTAAATATCTGAAAATGTAGAAGAGAGAGGTACCAAAGTTGAACAAGGAGAAATTATCCTCTTGGAAAAATAGGTTGAGGCTACATTTATATGGAATTGGAGACAATGTGATACACTGGCTAGAGAAAGCATATGTTTCTCCTATCCCTCCTATGATTGTGGAAGAGATGACACATAAGAAAGAGCATAGTAGTCTGATGATTGAGATTGCATATGTTGTGAATGATACCAAATTTGATGATATCAAGAACTATACTAATGCTAAAGAAATGTGTGATAAATTGACACTTGTACATGGTGGAGAGCAAGACCAAAAAGTATGAGAGACAAATATAATAACATGAGAATGAAATAAGGTGAAATATTGTGTAGTATGTGAATCGGATCAAGGATGTTGTGAGTGCAATCAAAGATGTTGGAGGAGTTATTAGTGATACTAAAGTTGTAAGTAATATTCTCAAGTCTCTCTTACCTATCTATGCTTTTAATTTTCTACAATTTAGGAAGTCATAACTATTGGAAATATAAGGTAGGATAGGTTATTGAGAGGGGAGGGGTGAATCAAGAACCAATAAAATCTTTAACTCACTTCACCAATTAATCCTTCATATATTATTCTGATCCAATTTCATGCATGACATAATAAAAGCAATAAAATATTCATAACACATTGGCACAAGATATGGTGACCCATAAACCTTCCACATAGAAAGTAAAATTGGGGCAGGGATGATACCTACAAGCTTTAGTACTATAGTATAAATTTGGCCTGTTAAGGCTTATAATTGACCACTTCTAGCGATCTTCCCTAATAGGAGCAATAAGGATTGTGAGGCCCACCTTCTTAAAGGATTTACAAATATTTAGTAGAGTATACACTCTATTAGGATATTTAGCAAAAGACTATTAAGTCCACCCAATTAAAGGATTTAACTAATACACCTATTAGAATGAATCAATGGATGATCTGTGATCTACAACTTTGATTTGTTGAATGAGATTCCTTGAATTGCAATGATTACCTTGCTATGATAGATAAATCTCTGCTGCCCCTTATATTGCTTGAAGCCTTCTTCAATTCACACTCATACACTTCATATTTCTTCTTATTAACACACTTGGATATGATACACTACACTACACATATATTAATCCAATTAACTACTTGCTATAGTAATCTACAATACCAAATTGATCATAATTTAAAAAGTTATCCCAACTACTATAACTCAAGTTCAAAAGACAAACTCGGTGACATTTTGACACTCAAAAACCACTATCAACACTTGGCAAACTCTGGCACTCGGTTGAAGTTGAAATTCAGTCCATACTGATCACTTGGAGTAGCAAAAACTTGTTCAACACTATATGATTTGGTGAACACTGAGAAAAATGGTAGATGTTGAATAACTTGGTTAACACTACTTGACTCGGTCAACACTGGATTCACTTCATTAACACCGCGAGCTCGGTAGACACTGTAGAACTTAGTTAATACTACAAAGCTCGATTAGCACTAAGATCTTCATCACTTCTACTTGATAGCTTGATAGACACTACTATGCTTGGGATATACTGTAAACTATCTCAAATGCCTTGTAGGCACCATGAAGCCTGTCATGAATTTCATTTTTTACTACATAGCTTAGTAGTAATTGAAACATTTGGTTAACATTGTTGGATGAATGATAAGCTCGATAGCAAGTGTAGAGCTCAGTAGCAATGTATCCAATTGAATAAGTGTTAAGTCACTAATAGACAAATTGACCTTAATGTCAAAAATCTCTTCCTTTGGCATTAGTGTCAAAAGCTCTTATTAAACCAAAAATCTGAATTCTCAAAATTACAAGTCAAAAACACCCCTTTTGAACATTTTGTGTCTTTAACTCAGTTTTGATTTACTACTACTATAGATCACTAAATTACTTTTCTTTTTTGATTTTTAAAAATTACTTTTGTAAACATTTTATTGATTGTTTGCACATATGCTTAGCTATATATTACTACTCCCCCATACATATATCTCTCCTATACATATATTTGGAGTATAATATTCTCCTCCTCCTTATTGTTAATATAAATGCTAAAGGTTTATAACATCTATAAGTTAATACCAAAATGTGACAAGAGATCAAAATGTACCTTCAAGATTAGTACCATAGTCTTGTCCCAATTCTCTTGCAATACCTTACTTTCACGCAAGGCTATCTGTACCTCTGTTGACAGTCCCATCATGTGGTTAGCTATGGAATTTTTTTTGTCATGGATGAGTGTCTTTGCATGTGTGACATGCTTTTGCAATGCATCCATGTTTTGAAGAATCATGCCCTAAATTTTTGCAAGTGTGGCCCTAATTCTGGGTTCTTCCCTTAACAATTTTCCTTGTAGATCTGTTAAGTATCTAATCTTTGCAAAGTGTGCAGAGATATAAATAGGATAAAGTGACAACTGGTGTGCACTTTGCTTCATATCCTCATCTATCTTGGATAATTTATCCTTAATCTCCTTTGTAAAGATATACATGTCACTCAATTTGACAAATAATGAAACAACATTATTTATAGATGTTTCCAGAGTAGCAAGAATAGTAGATAATTCTACTTGATCAATAACAATCTTTTGTATTACCTACTCAAAAAATTGATTTTCAAATTTTCTCTCAACTCTCTACAATAATTTTTCTTGTCCATTCAATTCTTCATTGTACTTGTAGACAATTTCAACTAACTATTCCTGTAAGAATTTTTCTTAGAGCAAAATTCACCCAAGATCAAGGAGCACAAGCACAAGCACAATAGTAGACCAAGAGTATGATTAATATGAGAATTCTCATTGTTATGTCAAAAGCATGTACATATACACTAGGAGAGCCTGTATATAAAGGCCTCTAAGATGCATCTAGAATATGTCTAGAAAGAACTAGGAGATAAGCATGACAACTAAGCACATATCCTCCACAATAAGAGGATAAGGATGATGAGGTGTCTAGAATGTTGTAGACACCATGTGTTCAAATAAAGTGATTACTCCTATGTGTAGACACCATGTGCATAATTAGAGTGCTAACTCCTGTGTTGTCAACATGACAACTCACAAGAGTACGCATAGTCCTAGGTGAATAATAAATAAATAATAAAATATGCATTAACCTAAGTAAACTTAAGTAAGTGTAAATAGTAAATACTTATTTAAACCAACACCCCCCCTTAAGTGCAACTTAGGGGAATGCCCTTAAGCTTACATAATCTAGGATGAAATGCAAGATGGGTCCCATCTACTAGGCCATGTTAGGTACCCATGTACATAATGCAAATGCAATCTCTCATAAAGCAAATAAAGAGGGAAAACCTCATGAGAAAAAAAATCCCCCAAAAATAGAGATGAAATGATGTATGGATGGATAGAGTAATTAAGACCCCCCCATTGAAACATACATCCAATATATACAAAGGTAAAAAATGAGAAGAAGAAGAGAGATAGGATAGTCTTTCCCTCCAATGAAGAGTGCCTGCCAGTGACTACTTTAATGAAGAAGCTAATCCAAGACTACAGAATGATGTTCGTCCCCTTAGGAAGACACAATGCCAAAGGTACAAATGAGACACTTCTATTGTGTGTGGAAATAATCTCATAGGTAAGTGATGTCTCTGAAACTTGCTCAACTAGCTGAAGAACCTATCTCAAAGAATTGTCTATGTCCTTAGTTGATGAAGAAACCCTCTACAAGTGCTGGTCATAAGTATCCATAATCACTTTAACCTATGAGAATCGATCATGTAGAGAATGAACAAGAGGGTCAGAGTGAACCCTCGTGACAATTGAAGAAGGTGATGCTCCATCAAGAAAAAGATGTAGATCATCAATATTGTCTCCCAAATTTGTAATTGATGCTAGACCTAGAAGATTAGGTGTACCCTATTGTGTTGAACCTATCACTATGGCGATATATGCATGTAGACAATGTTGATGTGGTGACCTCTCGTTGCAACTATTGATAGAACCCCACATGTCTAGATCTATTGAAGCACTATTGCTAGTGTCACTATTAGTTTCTACATGGTATGATGTGGGAAGATGTTTAGAGGACAAGCTTGGTGAACTTTCCTCAAAGTGTACATCCTTCTCCACAAAAAAAATGATGTGTCTCTAGATCCATAAGTCTATATGCCTTCACATTGTCTTTATATCTGATGAAAGTACAAGGCCAAGGTGATGGTGCCTTGCATTCCTTGGAAGATCTATTTGCCCATGCTAGATAATCAAAGACTCTGAAGTGTGTCACAATTGGTTTTCTACCACACCATGCCTTAAAAGGAGTCTTGCCATCTAAGGTTGGATGAGGAAATTGATTTAGTATGTGAGTGACATTACTAATTGCTTCAACTTTAAGTGATGGATCTAGAGACTTGGCATGTATCATGCAACTTGCTATGGACTTAAGAGTATGGATCCTCAGTGCTTGAACATCTATTTGATGTAGATTGAATGCTGGTGGATTTTGAAGATCAATTCCCTCAAGTTTACAAAAGTCTTCAAGTCTTCTATTCACATATCTACATTCATTGTCCATTCTAAGAACTTTGATGGCTTTCCTTGATTTCTATTCTACATGAGTCTTGAAGGCTATAAATTTGTTCAACACTTCATTCTTATGATGAAGAAAGTAGACCCAAGTGTATCTTGAAAAGTCATCAATGAAGGCATGTAGTGACCATGGCTGATTGCTATTATTGCAAAAGGTCTTGCTAATACCATACGAACCATCTATAGAAAAATTGGTGCTCTTGAAGACTTCCCTTTATGTAAGTTCTCCTCTAGATGCATATCCATATACTTGTTGAACATTCACCTATGGAAAAGTTAATTTTGGGTAGACTTTTGACCATTCTATTTGTGCAAAGTTGCAAAAGCTAGCGAAAGGAAAGATGTCCATACTGCTCATGCCATAATTGGATATTTGATTTGGATTGTTTAACAAGGCTTGTGAAGGAGACTTGGGTACAAAATGGGAGAAATAATACAACCTTTTGTCGTGATTAACTTCCCCATGGAAACCACTAAGTCATCTTTCAAATTGTGCACCTGTACTGAGTCAAGAAGGAACTCAACTCTATGACCATCTCCAAGGTGAGTGATTTGGTAAATCAAGAGGAGATTAGAACTTAGGTTTGGAATATAGAGAAAATATTTAAACTCTCCATTTTCCATGTACACATTTCCTTTCTCTTCAACTTCTATTTTGGTATCATCTCCTATGAAGATGTGTGGTACCTTTGACTGCTTAAATGAAGAAAAATCCTCTCTTGAAGAACCCATGTGATAGGAGGCACCTGAGTCAAGTATCCATTCCATTGAAGAATTTGAATTTTCCATGAGTGCATACCCTTGGCCCTTTGAATCAAAATAAGATCCTTTCTCCTTATAAGAATTAGGCTATGAAACATTATGTTTCTTCGTGATGTTGGTCAACTCATCGATCTTTTTATGATAACACTCATGTTCTTCATGACCCAATTTCTTGCAATAGGCACATTTTTTCTTCTCCTTGTTGTTGTCCCCCTTCTTGTTGGAATTTGAGAAAGACTTGCCTTGTTGATTTGATGATGGTGTTGTCTTTTCTACATCCTTTGATTTGTTCTTCCATTTATTATTTTTACCCTTTTTTTTAGTTGAAGACTACCCAACTGAATTTTGAGAACCCTTATTATTGGCCACCAATTCTTTAGACTTAGGTAAATTGAGAATACTCATTGATATCAACTTCTTTTCTTCTCTATGCAACATATCGACATATTCATCAAAAGATAATTTTTTATAGGCAGACCCTAATGTAGTCTTTGAGGTGTTATAAGAAGAAAAAAATGTGGAATACTCTGATGGCAACTTATTATGAATAAGATAGATCAACCTGTCATCTTTAATAGGGTTCCCACAATTAGTAATTTTCATTCACCTTTATGATGAAATATTGTATGGAGTCAAAGGTCTTTGGATTTAAGGAGACTAGCTCATCTTCAATTTTGAAAACATCTTCCTCAGACACTTTACCATATAGGTTGTTCAGGGTATCCCAAGCTTGCTTGGACGTAGAAGACTTTCAAATTTGATACATGATCATGTCATCAACCCCCAAACATATATCACCTAGGGCTTTCCTATCCATTGTGTCCCAAGCTAAGATATTAATTCCTCATACATTATCACCTGTTGGTTTAGGAAGGGTACCATCTACATATTGAGAAGTTTCATTATGCATTAAGTGATACCACATTTTGATGGACCATGTAACATAGTTATGAGGAGTTAATTTAGGAAACTTAAAATTTCTCATAATGCAAAAATGAAAAAAAATTGCAAAAAAAAGAAAAACACAACACCAAGAACACCCCCCTTTTCACTAAATCAAGAAAACCCCCCCAAAATAGATGTTTTTGGCACTTTATAAGTAGTGCATTTAAAATGGCCACTTGCCAATTTTGGCCTTCATGGACTTCTGATTTTGCTTGTTACAAACTCTTAGTAGATTAGAAATCTGGAACTTTACAATGTACAACAAATTTGAAATGATACAAAGCAAAGAAAGGCCCTATTTTTGAAAGTGATACTTTTGTCCACACAACCCTACAATCTGATTGCAGATCTAGAAAGTAGACAAAAATAATGCACTTTCAAAAAAAAGGGAACCTATTTTCAAGTCCAGATGTGCTCGTATGGAGCAATTGAAGTTATAAAAATATAGGATTAGACAGGTTTAGTCGCCAAAAGATACAATTTGTGACAAATCTTTGCACCAAAACCAGAAAAGAGCTACACCACTAAAAAGTTTAGGAAATTCTAGCCAAAATTAAAAAAAGTTGCACCTAATTTGGAGTCCAGATGATTGAAATATGGCCTCCCAAAGTTGGATTAAAAAATAAAAAATCAATCAGGAGAGGGGTTGCATCAACAAAAGATGGGGTTAAATTTGATGGTCATACGACTGTCACAGTAGTTCAAATTTTCCCTAAATGATGGTTAGACGACTGTCAAAGTTAGGCTAGTGAATCTGATGATGTTAGTGTACCTAAGCTTGTGATGACATTAGAATTGATGCAATGACAATGTCATTAGTACAAAAAAGTATGACCATACTGTATGGACTGTACGAACAAGTACAACAAAAATTTAATGTGTCTGGGTGACTATGCTATAGATGTGGAGCATTGACTGTATAATGACTTGGCTCTGTTGACCTGTCACATGGGTGAGTTGATCGGGTGGACCAATAAAATGGTGCCACATGGATGAAGAGCATAGAGCCACATGTCCTGTAGTGGGCAGGGTCTGTTTACCACTAGTTATAATCTACAGGAGCTAGAACAATATTTTGTGGCATGAAATATTGGAAACTTGATGTTAGTTTTAAGTCTGCAGAGCCGGTATCTTTTTGTAGGATGCCAGAATGTTTGTTAATTGTTCCAAATTCATGGGGATAAAAAAAATAATTTTTTTTTTAAACACAAGTCTACCAATTGAAATCAAATGTGAGATGGGCAATTTGAAAGGCTGTCATGGGTTTGGTTAGGAAATGTGAAGTCTGGTAGCCGATTTCGGTGCATTCCACCTGAGAAAATGTAGTATGGTTTTCTCACCCATTCAGATGTCGAATTAATGTGCTGCAAAATTTGGAGGAAGCTCACTGATTAAAATAGAATATTCCTCACAAATTGCAAGGCCAAGGTGTGACTACCCAGTTCTACAATTTTTTTCTCTGCTAGCTTGATTGGGCAAAATTTTCAAAAAAATACCCAATTCAAAAAATAATTGTAGAGATTAATTGAAAATTAGATCTAAAAATAAATGAATAGATCAATTAAACAACCATGCCTGGTTTGCAAATCGGTGCCTTCAGGTGCTGGTTTACAATTTTTTTTGCCTCACGATTGACTTTAGCCCAAAATAGGTTAATTTATAGTCGCTTTTCATCGAATTGATGTTTTGAATGCAATGGAAAGGTCTGATTTGGCTTTAAATGCTCCCAATTTCTATAGATTCTCCAAATTCAGGTCGAGGTGCTAAAGCAACTATGGTCTCGAATAACTATGTCTAGAGAATCTCCCTGAGCTCTGATACCATGTAAGAATTTTCCTTAGAGAAAAATTCACCCAAGACCAAGGATTAGAAGCACAAGCACAATAGTAGACCAAGAGTATGATCAATATGAGAATGGTCACTATTATGGTAGAAGCATGTTCATACACACTAGGAGAGCTTGTATATAATGGCCTCTAGGATGCATCTAGAATGTGTCTAGAAAGAACTAGGAGATAAGCATGACAACTAAGAACATATCCTCCACAATAAGAGGATAAGAATGATGAGGTGTCTAGAATGTTGTAGACACCATGTGCTCAAATAAAGTGCTTACTCCTATGTGTAGACACCATGTGCATATTACAGTGCTAACTCATGTGTTGTCAACATGACAACTCACAAGAGTATGCATACTCCTAGGTGACTAATAAATAAATAATAAAATATGCATTAACCTAAGTAAACTTAAGTAAGTGTAAATAGTAAATACTAATTTACAACAATAGTTCTAGAATAGGTTGTTTCTCATCAACCTCAATATTCAGAGCATCAACAAATATCTTCTTGATGTTCTCAAGGACCTAATTAATATTTTTCCTCTCTTCTTCAAGCTTCTTTTGCTTAGTCCTTTTCTTCCAAAGTTCTTGAATGCAATCCATTTCTTTCAGAGTGAGGTTAGAGGGATCCTAATTTGGAATAAGAATTTCCTAATCCAAATCAATTTCTTCCTCTTCTTTACCCTTAATCTTTGGAATGGAAAAATGAAAAATTTATTTTCCCTTATGTGCTCGATTGAGACTGATTCTCAACTATCATTGCACTGGATAGGGTGGAAAAAATTATTGAAAAGGTAGGAATAACACCAAATGTACTAACAATAGAAATAACATCTACAATAGGAATAACTTGCTATTTCTCAGTCAAGCTTGATGCTCAACAGATGAAGTGCTAGGCACTTCAGTCATTGAAATGCTGAAAAGCGCAATTATAGAGTTTGGATGTGTGCTTGGTGTAGCATATTTGAATTCAAACAACTCGATAGAAGCCTTCTCTGAGCTTGATTGCACTAAGGATTTTCTCAAAGAGTGAGGAAAGGAATTCATAACTAATGCTGCAATCTTTTCTACGTCAGATTCTTCAATACTCTATATTTCTATAAGACTTCCTCTAGTAGCTTCTTGATCTTCTTCCTCATCATCAAGATTGATATCATCTATCTCAGCATCTCTAATTTCTACTTCTTCTTCAACATCATCATCTTCACCACCTTTGTCATAAACATGCACAACAAAGTCACTAGGCTTGTGTAACTCATAAATGTTTTTCCATGTGGTAGTGCTATACTTCACCATAGATTCAATGTCCTTTATCAGTATTAGACATGTATTGCATTTGTGTGTGAGTGTCTTCTCATTCTCCTTCAAAGATTCCTTCACCTCTTTCTTATTGAAGCTCGACATAAGCTATCTCAAGGTTTGTTCATTGATGTTCTTAGCAACTTTCATTGCACTATCCTATTGAGGTTTGATTAATGTATCAACTTCATTTGAATTTCTTTCTGGGCATAAGTCTTCAATTCTTTCTTCAATGTAGAGATTGTCATCCATTTGTGCTATAAGATCTTTCCTTACTTTCCAATGATTGAGATGGTTTCTCCCTTGCTTTCTTGAGTTGTCCAATAACTAGTTCAAAATCCATCTATTCATTCTCAAAAGCCTTATCTAGCTTGTATGCCACCATTGCCTCTAATGTTATTTCCAGTTGTTAAACTTTTGATGTGAGAACCAAAAGCTTTGATACCAATTATTGGAAATATAAGGTAGGCTAGGTTACTAAGAGGGGATGGGTGAATTAGGAACCAATAAAATATTTAACTCACTTCACCAATTAACACTTCATTTAGTATTCTAATCTAATTGCATGCATGAAACAATCAAGGCAATAAAACATTCATAACACTTTGACACAAGATATGGTGACCCAAAAACCTTCCAAATAGAAAGTAAAACTGGGGTGGGGTTAATACACACAAGATTTAGTACTACAGAATAAAGTTGGCCTATTAAAGCTTATAATAAATCAATTCTGGTGATTTGCACTGTTAGGAGCAATAAGAACTATGAGGTCCACCTTGTTAAAGGATTTACACACATATAGTGAAGTATGCACTCTATTAGAAGATTTAATAAAAGACTGTTAGGTCCACCTAGTTAAAGGATTTAATTGATACACCTATTAGAATGAATCAATGACTAATATTTGATATACAACTTTGATTTGTTGATTGAGATTCCTTGAATTGTAATGATCACCTTGCTATGATAGATAAATCTCTACTGTCCCTTCAACTACTTGTAGCCTTCTTCAATTCACCCTAATACACTTCACATTTCTTCTAATTAACACACTTGGATATGATACAATACATTACATATATCTCAATCCAATTAACTACTTGCTGGAATCAACTATAATACCAAATTTTTCATAATTCACAAAGTTGGCCCAATTACTGTAACTCAAGTTCAAAAGACAAACTCGATGATGTTCTAACACTCAACAAACACTGTCAATGCTCAAAAAACTATGGCACCCAATTGAAGTTGAAATTTGGTCCATACTGATCACTTTGAGTAGTAAGAACTTAGTCAACACTATATCAATTGGAAAACATTGAGAAACTTAGTAGGTGATATTCAATAAAACTATTGACACTGCATGACTCGGTCAACACTTGATTCACTTTGTTAACATTGTGAGCTCGGTAGACACTGTAGAACTTGGTTAGCACTACAGAGCTTGGTTAACACTAAAATCTTCATCCCTTCTAGTGGATAGCTCAATAGACATTGCTATCCTCAAGCTATATTGTAAAGTATCTCAGATGCTCGATAGACATTGTGAATCTTGGCATGAATTGCATTCTGACCACATAGCTTGGTAGCAATTGAAACACTTGGTTAACACTGTTGGATGAATGATAAGATCGGTAGCAACTATAGAGCTTGGTAGCGATTTAACCAACTAACTAAGTGTTAAGTCACAAATAGACATATTGATCTTAATGTCAACAATAGCTATGTCTGGCAATGCTCTTATACTTAATGGTTTAATTGGTCATTTGACTGCATTTGAATTAAGTAATTTTGATAATAATATGCCTGCACTCATGAATTCTTTCAAGACTTCATTAACAATTGGTAGTTCAAAGAAAGAAAAGAAAAGTAAAGGTTAAAGTGAGTCAGAATCAGAAGATGATATGGATGACATTGAAGCATTTCTTGCAAGGAAGTTACAAAGAAGTAAAGCTAAATTAACTTTGTTATGTTTTAAGTGCAATGATCATATTGTTGCAAGATTTCATAAAAAGAGAAAGAGTGATATAAATTATATGAAGGGTCATAAATACATAAAGAACAAATACTACAAGGATAAAGGGAAGAAATCATGCTACATTGCTAAGGAGGAACATACTGAGTTAGCCACTAAAGATGAGAAAGATGGAATAGAAGTGGTGTATGTTGCCATTAAAGAAGACCTTAATAAGAAAATGTGTGAAGATTGTAAAGCTCTTATTTCACATGTTAGTAAGAATGAAACATGGATCATTAATAGTGGATGCTTACATCATATGACTAGAGACATAGGATTGATAAAATTTAAGAATGTGATAAAGGGTCATAAATTATATGAAGGGTCATAAATACATAAAGAACAAATACTACAAGGATAAAGGGAAGAAATCATGCTACATTGCTAAGGAGGAACATACTGAGTTAGCCACTAAAGATGAGAAAGATGGAATAGAAGTGGTGTATGTTGCCACTAAAGAAGACCTTAATAAGAAAATGTGTGAAGATTGTAAAGCTCTTATTTCACATGTTAGTAAGAATGAAACATGGATCATTAATAGTGGATGCTTACATCATATGACTAGAGACATAGGATTGATAAACTTGAAGAATGTGATGGTGGAATTATTAAATTATGGAATGATATTCCATGTCCAGTAAAAGGTAGATGTTCATTGATGTTAAATGACACAATCATATGTGACGATGTATATTAGGTGTGAGGATTGACATATAATTTGTTGAATGTTGCTTAGTTGAATAATACAAGTCACAAGCTAGAATTTTAGAACATGAAAGTCAAGATCTATGATGATAATGAGAATCTAACTAGCAATGGTAAGAAAACAAAAGGTAATCTAATTTATCTTGATCTCATAGTTGATATATTCTTGTTTGCAAAAGTTGAATATGTATGGTTGTGGCACAAGAGACTCTGTCATGTAATTTTGAGAATATAGTGAAGGTCAATAGAAAGAGAAGAGTTAGAGGCTCACATGATATGGTTACTAATGAGAATTAGAGTCAAAAATAATAATTACAAGCAAATATATTCAATAAGTAAAAATAATAATGCATACAAAATATAACACATGATACAAAGTTTAATGTGGTTCACCCAATCCTTGGGATAGATCCACCAAACAACAAGTCCAATATTTTTCTTGTCTAGTGATTACAATCTGTAATCACTTATAACTCAATATCATCGCAAGAATCTACTATCACATCACACCTTATGAAAATCCATAACCCTAAGCCATTTTATACAAGTAATTTTGCTACTTTAGGGATAAAATTAGTCACAACGTGTTAGCCCAAAAATTATGATAAAATAGCCCTAAAAATATCATGGAATTATGGAGTATGTATAGTACCTCCCTAATCAGTCATCACAAACTAACAATCTCCCACTTGGGAACTGATTAGGCTCCACACTAGAAAACAATCTCCTACTTGGAGCTTGATCCTATAACAATGTCACTACTCCACGAGGCTCCCACTATATCAAAAAAAAATGGACTCAACTATTCCTTTATTTTGTTTAGTCTAGAAGACCAATAAAAAATGAAGAGGAGTCAAACTTATCCCTTGTCACTACTTTTGTAAACATATATGTTGGAGTATCATCTATATGTATCTTGTCCAACTTTAACTGTCCATCATCCAAAACTAACCTTATAAAATTTTATAACAACTAAATACATTTTGTCTTCAAATGGAGAACACAATTATTGACACCTAGACCATCTTTAGGAAAATAATTATCCCTCTATGGGTGCCTTGATTCTTCCAAGAAGAACTGAAACCATATCATTTCCTTAGTTGTCTCTATAGAAACAACATACTCTACCACTGTAGTGGATAATACATTCACCTTCTCTAATAGAGAAACCTAACTCACTACCACCCCACTAATAATAAATACATAACCTATAGTACTCCACTTGGTATCGAGATCCCCTTCCAAATTTGAGTCAACATAGCCTTGTAAATCAATAGTAGAGCCTCAAAAATATAAACATTTACTATATGTCCCTCTCAAATATTTGAGAATCCATTTGACTGCATTCCAATGCTTGATTCTAGAATGACTCATATACTTGCTAACAACTCCCACTATATGTGCAATATTTGGCCTTGTACATACCATGACATACATCAAAATTCCTACACCTAAAGCATAAGGTACCTTGGATGTTTTTTCCTCCTCCTCCTCTGTCTTTGAAAACATCTCCTTATTCAATTTTAAATGACTATCTAAAGGTGTGTAGACATCTTTAACATTCTCCATAGAGAAACATTGCAACACCTTCTGAATATAATCAACCTAAGATAAAGTCAATTTTCTATTTTTCTTATCTCTACAAATCTTTATACTAAGGATTTGTTTTGCTACCCCCGAATCCTTCATAGAAAATGAATGTGCTAACTATCATTTTAACCCCTTAATGTGATCCATGTTAGACCCAACTACAAGAATATCATCAACATATAAACATAAAATAATGTAGCTATCATCATCCAACCTCTTAAAATAAACACAATGATCTTATTGACATCGACGATAACCATGCTCATGCATAAAATTGTCAAATTTAAAATACCATTGTCAATGTTGTTGCTTCAAGCCATATACTTTTTTCTTCAATTTGCACACTAAATTATTCTTACCTTTGACCTGAAATCCCTGTGGATGTACCATATATATATTTCTTCATCCAAATCACCATAAATAAATGTCATTTTAACATCAAGCTACTCCAAATGCAAGTTTTTAGTACTATTATGTTGAAATAGATCTAAGTGTGCACTACATCCATACATTTGAAAGTAAATGTAAACACATAACACACATAATTTGATTACCCTAAAACCCTCCAAGGTGAAGTTAAAACTAGGGTGGGGATGACACCTGAAAATATTCATTATAACAACAATAAAGTGTGCTTGTTAAGGATACAATTTCTGATCTCTTCTAATGATCTACCCTTTGAGGGGTCTTCCCTATTAGGAGCTTCCAATACTTATTTAGTTTACCTTGATTAAAGGATTTAAACTTAAAACTAAGTAAGCACTCTATTAGGAGATTTTAATAGGTTGGTTAGAACCACTCTATTTAGAGATTTACTTTGATACATTGGTTAGGATGTCTTAGTACCTAATCCTTTAGTTAGCACTCTATTGATAGGTTATGGATCTTCTCTTTCCAATTCTCATTTGATCTTCTTATCACATATTTTTTGTTATGCTCTTTCATGCTAGGGTTGCTCTATCTTATTTCTTTGCTTCTAACAAACATAGCCTCCTTTGCTGTCACTTTGTATCTGCTTGTATCCTTATAATTTAGGTTTTGGGTCCCTCTTTAAATAACCAATTGATGGACCTTTTAGATCAAGGCCAACAACTGAGATTCATCCCTTTTTTTTGTTTAGTCCTTCCATTTTTTGATTGGCTGATCACCTCACATAGGGATTAATGATCTCTAACAAAATACATAATTACCTCCTTAATTATTTATACAATCAGTAAAGTGTAGAAGTCATCCAAAAAGGATTTTAATAAGTGTTTGTTCTATCACAAAGACATATGTCAAATTGGTTTACTCAGAACTTGAATATCTTGACACTCGAGCCATATTGATATTCATGCTATCCATCAGCATTAGAATTCTTGGTATATACTTTGTCACTCGACATAAACTATTTCTTCTTTTCTTGATGTTTACTAACTTCTAACATGCTCTGTATACATTGAAACTTAGTCAAAACAAGAATGCTCATCAACCTAAGAATTTCTTAGCTTGCACTTGAATATAAATAAGCCTATCATAAATTTTTCAATCCTTACTGGATAACTTGGTCATAGTGATGACCGACCAACTCTGCCTAGGAAACGAGTTCAACACTAATATGTAACATGGCTTAGAGATCAAAAACGCCCCCCTTTGACATTAGTGGAACAAAAACTTTGTCATGACTTATCATTTCATTCAAAATTTACAAAATAACACTCCCCCTTATATTGTGACTCAGTCTATGTACACCATATATACATCTTTCCAAAACATGTAT
Source organism: Cupressus sempervirens (assembly GCA_028749045.1). Classification (NCBI taxonomy): domain Eukaryota; kingdom Viridiplantae; phylum Streptophyta; class Pinopsida; order Cupressales; family Cupressaceae; genus Cupressus; species Cupressus sempervirens. The sequence goes on from CM053791.1 coordinate 765,835,508, forward strand.
CTGCATGATTATTATGTCCCCTCATTCTGAGCTGTGATCTATATCTGTGTTTCCTTTTCAATTTTCCACTATAGCCAATTTGTTTATTTCTCCCTTGTTTTTGACACTTATGATTGCTAGGCGTTGGGGTTAGATTATATTTTTCCAAAAATGTTTTATGAACCTATAGAATTATTACAAAATTATGATCCCAACTAGATCTAATAGATTCCAAAACTTATATTTTTATCTCAAGCTGTGCATTGAGATCAACTAAACTGTGTGTTATAGAGAGTTGTAAATCTCTCTTAACTAGATGTTTTGCAGAAAAAAGTTCTTTTTGCATCACCTCCATATGAGGTAGCAACATTTATTAAATAGAGAGAAATATAGATTGTATGTTATAGTCTTTATCCTATAACTTAGCTAAACTTCCTTGAGGAAAATTCAAACTATAAAAATGTATAGAGCTTGAACTTGCATCCATGCTCAAAGAATGTCCAGATGAATTCAAGTTAGTTTGAAGTTTATCAATAGATTATTGATTCTCCAACATGAAGAACTCAACATAAAAAATATTTATATATAAAGAATACATGACTTACAATAATCCTTCTACTATATTTACAAGATTGGAAAGTTCAAACTATTTGATTGCTATCTTCGTTGAAACTTTCTCCAAAATTATGTGCTCAAATTTCTTTTTAGACCATTTCAACAATTTTTCATTGGTCTCAATATCATCATTATTGATTTTCTTAATAATATTAACTAATTGGTCTATTATTGGGTTTTTCTCATTTACATCTTTAATATCAAATGCATCTACAAAATATCTTTTATGTAATGTAGTACTTGTCATCACTGATGTTCCCTTCTTAACTCTTCTTGTTTTGTCTTTCTCTTCAACAAGCCTTGAAAAGTTTGCATTTGTTGAAGGGTTATGTTTTCAAGGTTTTATTTTGGAATAATAGTGACCTCATCCAATGTCATTGGCATTCCAAGTTACTTAACCTTTTTCTTTAACTTCTTTGACCTAGGAGTACTGGCACTAAACAATGATATATGCAAAGGTGTTGCATCAGTACTTGGTCCTTGTATCCGTTGACTAGTTGTGGCACTTGATGGTTCAGTAGGTATTGCCACAATACTCAACAATTGCATTAAGGCTTAAACTGCCTCTTTTTGCTTTTGAGATTCCTTAGCCCGTTGCTCAATCTCCTTCTCTCCATGAATGTGAGGTCCTAAGGCATCATGTGTAGATGTATTTGCTTCATCTTTATCTTGTTATTCTTCCTTGTCAATATCAATGATGGCCTTGACAGGAGAGTTCTGACTTAAAAACATTGGATTCCCTTCCTTCTCTATCGTCTCAACTATGAATGTGGCACGATGGAATTGTCAGATACAATTCTCATAGTGGACAAATTCTCTACCTTCAAATATTCTTTAATTCAAATAAGTACAGCATGAGTGCATGGAAGAGGTGAATCAGAGGTTACCTTAGTGAGTGCTTCACTTTTAAGCTCTTCCTCTGTCAAAGCATTAATATTTTGTTGATTGTCTTCTATCATGTCTTCAATGGTGACATCTTGTTGTTCACTCTCCTCAACCTTCTTAATTATTGCCCCTTCTAGATTGTTAGGCTCATCCATGTCTTCTATGTTGTCTAGCTCTATCTGGCTTGATCCTTGCTAGTATTTTTTTCTAACATTAATCCAAAAGTCACTTTCCATATCAAAGTGATTTTTTGAACAACCATTTTTTTAAATATAAAGAATGCTTTATATTTGGGTAAAAATCTATTTCTATATTGTTTAGTGAACTTTTCCCTTTTCTTTGGTGTTAGTTCAAGCATTACTTGGGCTAAAGTTCCTTCCCTTATTTACTTTTTAGTGGTTGTGGAAGATTGCCACCGTTCATTAACTTTATTATACATCTCCTTAGGTATGAGATTTATAATATCTATTGGAGTTATCTTGAAAGTTCACATCATATCTATGATTGCTTCTTTTATTTGTTCTTTTTCATTTTTGGTTAGTTTCTCATACTTTATGAATTTGAACCCTAACAAACCTACATTGTTTTTAATGTTCTAGAAAATTTTATCCATATTAGTTGGATTCTTATGTATAGCCACTTTGAATTGGTTGACATCATTAGAGTCAATCTTTTCTTCATCTTGACCTAAGGTCTTCTCAAGGTTTTTCATCATTTTCTTCTTTTTCCTCTCTAAGGTGGTAATTTTCAAACCAATGGCAATGTTTGTTTTGGTTTCTTCATAATTACCAAATGATATGGATTACCCATCTACCTTTTCTACCAATAATCCTTTGATAACTACATATATTTCATCAATGTTAACTTTATAAGGCAAGGGTCTTAACAATTGTACCCTCGATATTACAACTTACACATAAGTATAATTATGTCAACAAGAAAAAAAACATCATCATAATATTGTTCAATGAGAGACAATGAATTATGCTTCTCTTCCTCATATTTTACTTAAATTCATCAAAATAAATAATCATTTCACTATCAAATTTTGCTTCAAGTTGTTGAAAAAAATCACCTAACTGCTATGTCACAAGTCAGTCTGTACTCCAGACAACATCTCCAAAAGTAGGAAAAGTATTTTGCACATAGAAGAATACACACATAAGAAGTGAACCAAACTTAGATGAAGTTTTTTTTTCCTTCCTAATTGCTCCAATATTTTCAGCTAATTGCATCAATTTCAACTCGACAAGGATGTAGCTGTGGTCTTTCTTCACAATTGTGTGACCTAGGTCCCATGCTATGCAAGACACACTATTCAGTCAGCTTGACTGGTAGAATCTATGAGCTTATCACAAAAACCATAAATTCAACAATAAGGTCTTTAATGCCATCAATCAACATTCCTTTTCCATTCCACTTGACCTTTGTTTGATCTTTAAGGAGGTTTTTGGCTTGGCAATGCATGGTCTTCACTTGATGTAGGATAGGATACCCTGTAACTCAATGGATGATCTCCTTGCTGATCTTAATCATTGCATTCTCCAACCATAGTTTCATGTCACAAATTTGGCTCAAAAATATCTTTATCTATTCAATTTTAAAATCATGAGGAAAATCTAGGGCACATACTAACTCTTTATCAATTTTTTGTATTCATCCTTTAATACTCCATTCTTGCACAACTAGTTGTATGTTTCCCTCAACTCATAATCTCCAATTTCACCAATTTTACATGGAAAACATGATCTTACATCATGAATCATAAGTACCTTTGATGGATTCAATGATAAGATGCTAGATGGATCTCCCTTCAATGCAATCTCTAGTATAGCTTGAAATTGTGGGGGTGGAAAGGCTTTGTTACTCACTAATTGAATGTTCTTAACTTCCTTTCTTACCTTATTCATGTTCTTGCTTCCAAATTTTCTTGCTAGGGTTTGAAAAAAAATTCTAAGTAAGTCAGTGCAACAATAATAATACCTTTAATACTTCACTAAATTAGCCAAAGACGCGTTGATAAATCTTCACACTTCTTAGCACAAATTATCTAGTTAATCACTTGTATGTTTTGATGGCTGAATGAGAAAAAAATAGATTTCAAAATTTGATATATACCCTCAAAAGGTTAAAATAGGTTTTCAATAAATGCTCTGTATATTGGTAGGTGCATTAGAACTACTTCGATCGTCACATACAACTTTGTTCACAATATTTTTTTTTCATTGATCGGTTCTAACCACCACTTAGTCTCCATTGCCATTTCCATTCCAACTCATTATGTATAGGAGATTAGTCAATATAGTGATACTCGATCACTGTTGACATTAACATTGATACTCCACATCAATCATGCATATGATTCCTTTGTTAAAATCTATCCCAATGAATCTTAGTTCATGCTGATATGGAGTTCAACTTATTTCATGTTAAGAACTTGTATAAGATGTAGCAGTTGAATGTATGTTTCCTTACATACCTTCTTTTCAGTTAGAGATGGTGTGATCACCCAATCTATTGGAATAGGTGATCTCAACTTTACTAGTTCCATTACTTCTAGCTTCTATCTTCTTTCTCCAAGTTTGATTCATCTCATTCCTAATTTTCTCTACATAAAATTTTTCTTTTCTTTTGTTATGCTCATTTCTTAGTGTTGGTGCTTGGGTCATGTAGTTCTTACTTACATGTCCAATCTTGTGACAACTAAAACAAACTAGATTTCCATTCAACCAACTCTTGTATTTTCCTTTGAAATGTGTGTTGATATACTTTTATGGAATATGTATTGGAAATATGGCTAGATATATGTATGGATGTTGTCATTTATGGAATCATTTTATTTTAGATATTTCATTATGTGATCAGAGATATAAAATTGTCTAAGTGTTGGACAGCTTGCAACAACACAAAGCCAAATACAATATGTATGGATGAAAAACTTTGTGTTAGCTCATGCATAGTGGAGGATTAATGGATGAAAATTTCATGATGATATATGTCAATGCATAGATCTGTACAAACAACAAGATGTTAGTTATAGAGGAATTTCCAGTACGGGTAATTGACAGAGGAGAACAAAGCACAATTGTAAATTGAAGTGTACGATGACTTAAGGAATTATTTTGGTATACCAAAATAATTACTTAACCATGATGAGCCAAAACCCTAGATGTTTATCCAAAGTTATTTTATAATCAGTCAAGTGTATGAAAGCATCAAGGCCAATTGATCAAGATTTTTAATAATTGCAACGTATAAGTAAAGATCTTATCTTGCACAACTAAAATGTGAAGTGATCAAGCTAAGTCAATCTTGATATTGTAGGTACTATACCTTATTGTCTTCCTAAGAGTAAAAAATTTCAGCACTTTACATTATTAGACGATAATGGAATATTTTTTCTTGAATACCATTATTAAAAAATAATATGTGATTAATATGGTGCTTAACACATAAGTCTTACTCTTAAGGGAACCTTAAGTGAGGAAACAATCAAACATCTTATTGCCTAAAAGAACAAGAATCCCTGCACAATTGAATTTTTTAGTAGAGCGTAAGAGATCATTGGTCTCTAATCTATTAATTGGGAATTTAACACTAGAATTGTAACTAGAGGAATAGTTATGATTTCTGGTTACAAAATTCATTGGGAAGTCTGGAAAAAATGCGCCTTTCAATAATAATGATACCATCTTTAGTGTTACAAAATCATAAATTAAACTATAAAAAAACCCAAAGGCCTGTAACTCTAATTTATGATAGAACATAAATTAAGGGAAAAGGATGTCCTTTCTTTATATTCTACAACAAAGATTTGATATATATATAGTATAATTTCAAGAAGAAATTAAGGATAGTTGTGAAATTCAAATGGGAAATTATTACTACTTATGAATTATAGGGAAATTTTTTAAACACCACCAATGATTAGAAAGTTACTCTATAGAATGAGACATTAAATGTGTCAGCATTTTACTTTCTAAAGGCTACCATATAGATTACTTTTCATATATCATCTAACCACTATTTACACTCAACAAACCTACTGTATGAGAATGTAAAATATTTGATCAGTAAAGATGCTGCATATAACTAATGCCATACTTCTATCATCTTTATTTGGAATGCCCAACTTGGCAAACTCATCGAGATATGAATTTGTGTGCATGGTAGGAATGGCTAAACGAATTCCATACAATTTATACATATGTTGAGATTATTGTATAAGTATTACATTTTTCTTTTGCAAACATGTTCAATTATGTGTCTATGTGTAGATAGTGCATAAGAAATATTAATGAATGGGGATAAACATTGTTGTTAAACTCTAAAATTCTTTTTATTTTCCTTGTTGAGTATATTTTCTTCCTTATGGTTGGGTGTAATGTGGCTTTAAATGGGAGGGTTAGAGATGTATATAGTATGTTTTATCTCTCTCTACTTTCTAATTCTGTTAGAATTGATATACTATGATATATTTCTTCTGTTAGCTAAATTTGGCCTTGAAAGTGCTTTGGCCAAAGCCATTTCAAATTTTACTGCATATTGTAGATATATTTCTATTTCACTATACTTCATATGAGTAGATATTATTTCATTTATTTTCACTTCATATGTGTAGATATGTTGGTGTTTTATATTTCACACCACATTTTGTGATTAGGCTACTTAAACATATGTGGAAAATAGTATATTTCATGATTGCATCAGATCCATTAATCCTCTTATTTTGAGTTACTAGGATTCTCGTGCCAGGGTCAGGGCATTCTTCATTTCAAGAAGGACTCTGGGAGATAAACACTATTTGGTTGTTATGGTAAAATCAACTAGGCCACACTCCCATATCAGATAGTAGATGGATGATGTCCGATGGTTGTAGAGACTAGAGCTTATAGGTGATCACATGTTTGAGGCATCTTATTTATCTCTACATTTTATGTGATGTATATAATAATCTTATGATTATCATTTGGATGTAATTTTCATCAAAAGATAATGTATCTGTTATAGTTATTAAATCAAGTATTTTGATGGATGGATGATGTGTAGTCAACATCCTTGGATACTTCTCATGTGATTTATTCCTTAATGGATAACTAATACTTAATCCTTGGTTATGGTTAATGAAATGTTTATTAACTTTTCAAATTAGGGTTTCACTGGTTTATTTCACATTTCTAGTAATTAGCTAATGTGGAAATTTTTGAGTAAGGCATGATTCTTGTAGTATCACACCACCAACTTCCAAAAAAAAGACATAAGCTTGATCTAGAATATTTGATCAAGGATTTTACTTATTAGAAGCTTAAATTGACACAAAAAAAACATTAAATCAAACTAGCCATAGCTTATCTAGTTTTATGATTACCTTGAAATCTAATTATTTCAATACATTCAATCTTAAGGAAAATCTTACTACCATATGTTGCTTTAATAGAAAACATAAATCATGAAATAGAGATGGTTCAAATAATCTACTACCACCATCCATGCCGATACCTTCCACTAATATCTAGATCAATAGTATTTTTTTTTTGAATTGAGAAGATGTACCTCCTAAAGGATATTCAAAACCCCAATTTGCACCTTCTTTACATGTACAAAAATTCCTACTTTTTGTAGACTGACAATTTTCCATGTAGAATCTCATACAAGGATATACCAGTTCCCATGTGACAATATGTAGTTTCAAAACAACGACATGCAATTCAAAAATTACAATATGCATGTCAAGGTGATTTGTCATATGAAATTGAAAAATCAACATAAAATGGTGTTCACAAGCCATAACTTTCACATCTACACTCTTATTGACTTTAGCCAAAAAGTGCCAAAAATATTTTGATAAGCTATATGGCATGTGAATCTAAAACTGTCTTAGGCCATAGACATTTCTAACACCATATGTAATGGAATCAAACATAGCTAAAGAATGGCTTATGAAGGATAAGCCATTCTGTTTTGATTTTCTCTACATTCAACTTTCATACATCATGCTCTTCTGATATGTTCTACATTCTTCTAAATCTTTGATCACATTAGTATGTTCAATCTAATGCTTTACATCAATGCTCTGATGTGTCATCTTTCAATTTTTCTCCTAAGGGGGCATGATGATTACATCATTACATTAATCAAATCTTGCTTCAAATTTGATCTAAACTTAATGTCCTCATCGCGAGGGGCATCTCATCATTAGGGGCATCCTTGTTCCCTGTATATGGCATCATACACTATCTATCTTATTTATCACTTGGATGATCATACTTATATGATCATCCTTATCATAGCTTGATGGACATGTATCTCGATGTTATATCTAGACTCCTAAGGACTAAGCCTCATCTAGGGATAATTCCATGACTCATGATAGGTATTGTTATCTCATTTATGGACCAGTATTTAGGTTTTCTATATGGACTCTAGAGGATTAAGCTTCACTCTAGATATAATCCTAAAATTTATTTTAGTCATTGTTTAATGGATAGGTAATGGGGAATTCTAATCTTGATAGCTAAGGATTAAGCCTTGTTCTAGGGAAAATCCTATGAATTGTGATTAATCTTGTCATCTTTTAATATACAAGTATTAGGATATTCTAAGCTAGAATCTTGAGGATTGAGCCTTGTTTTGAGGATAATTATATGAATCATGACAATCTTTGTTCTCTTGGATCGATATCTAGAAGTTATATCTGGACTCTAGAGGGATAAGCTCAATAATTTGTTCGATGATATATCATGTTCTTTCTTTAGTTTTTGAAGTTGAGAGTTCAAAGATTGGAGTTTTTTTTATATATTTGCAATTAGAATGTCTTCTTCCTTGCTAGGAATGTTGGATTTAGTCCCTTTTTTTCAACCATTGTCATTTGTTCGTTGTTCTTTCTCTCTTCAAAATATTTATGAGAGATCTAGTTTGAATAGACGTCAAGATGTTGTTTGAAACAATTCTTCAAAAATGTATGTTGTCATGGATGTTACATAAATGTTAGTATTAACTAAGCAATGAAGTTCTTGCAGTATTAACCAATCATATTTAGTATTGACTAAGCAATCAGTTAATGAAGAATCTTCAATGTTAATAGAGTAGTTGGTGAATGAAGGATATCTTGCTTGTGATGTTGAACAAGTGGTCAGACATCAAAGTACTTCTAGTGTTGACCTATTGTTGAATCTTAGTATTGATTGAGTGACAACATAATATAATTGTCTAAAAATTAACTGATTGAGGCTGACTATTTGGACGTTTAATGATTATTTGAAATGGTATTCAAGCTGACTTATCAAAACTTATGATATATATTTAAGGTCAAGTAGTAAGGATAAAATGTAAAAGTAAAATGTGGAATAATATGGATATGTGAGTGAAGATAAGGCAGAGAAAGAAAGTGTATAACACAATCTACAAAGAATATTCTAATTAGTAAGGATCCAATGGTCAAGCCAAAATAAAAATCTAAATCTACAAAGAAAGCTGCTTCATAAATGAGTCAAATTGTTGTTACCTTCTAACCATTGTAGCAGTGAAGAAATCTCTTAATAGATTTGACTTAATAGTCATATTATAAATCCTCTTACAAGGTGACATTTCAAGATTGAAGTGTTTGAAAACCTCTAACTAGACCACTCCTAATAGGGTGATCTAAATCCTTTAATAGGTTCATACTTGACTTTATGTTTTGTAACCTTTAATAGGGTTGACTCCTAATAAGGCTCACTTCAGAAGAGTGAAAAATAGTGTAACTAGTTGAATGGTGGTTTTCCCAAATTGGGTTTCTATGTTAAATTTTGTTGTCATCTGTGCTCATGTTATTTTTCTTTATGCTTTATGTTTCTATAACTAAGTTATTAAAGGTTTAAAAAAATTAATATTCATAAGATTTCTTTGTTAACTGAGTGTCTATAATATCTTAGCTTTAACCAAGCTAGAAAATATTGCATTGTTAGTGAAAAATTTGATTTAACATCTAGGGACAAGGATTTATTTGTGTGGTAATTGATTCACCCCTCCCCTCTTAGTTGCTATCTTCATTTCAAACAATTGGTATCAGAGCATTTGGTTCTTGCAAGAAAGGTTTCAAGGACCTAATCTAAAGATCAAGATGTCATATAGAAAAGAGATTCCCAAGCTTAGTAGAGGCTACTTTTTAACATGGCAGGAGTTGATGAAGCTACATCTATCAAGCATTAGTGATATTGGTCTATTAAACTTGGGAAATTTTTTTTTTCCACCACTCAAACCCATGAATATGGAATAGATGAAAGAAGAAAATGATCACAATATAATGATGCTTGATGTAGCTTCTTCTCTAAACTATTTTGAATTTGATGAGGTGAAAGATTGTCCTACTGCATTTGAAATGTGGTAAAAACTATAGAGAGTTTATGGAGGTATAGAGAGTCTATAGAGAGTCTAGGGAAAGATCCAAGGTAGAAATTTTAAGAGGCAAGTTTGATCGAATGAAAATGAAAGGTGAGAACATTATCCAATACAGTGATAGAGTTAAAGAAAGTGTGAGTGTAATTAGAGCTATAGGAGGAGATATAACTGATGAAACAATGGTCAACAAGGTACTAATAACTCTTCTTCCTATTTATGTGATTAGAGTTTCAAAAAGTCAAGAGATGAGATGAAATCCTAAAAACAATATAACCTTGGAGGTACTTGGGAAGATTGACATCTTTTGAGTCAGACAACTTTGACAACTATTCTCTGAATCCTAGCAACTTTGAATCTGCATTCAATTCCAAACTAACTCTTGGTAGAGAAGGAGGAAACTCAAAAGGAAAATAGGCTTATAGTAAAGAAGAAGAATAATTAGACAAAGACCTCGAAGTCATTGAAGGCCTACTTTCAAAAAGAGTATCAAAAGGGAAATGAAAATTCAGAGGCAAAACTTCGTTTATTTTTTTCCCATGTAAAGAAGTTGGTCATATTGTTGCAAGATTTCCAAACAAAGAAGATAAATATGAGAAAAGGAATAACAGGTTCAATGGCAAGAAAGATTTCAAGAACTATAAGGACTAAAAAGACAAAGGTGAGAAATCTTGTTTCATTGCAAAAGATTCTGATAGTGATGATAATGAAGGAGGAGTAGTTTACATTTATATTAAGGATGTAACACCCCACCAAGGGATCCAAAAGAACTAGCCTAAAGTTATACTAAGTTTGCCAAACATTTTTTTATTTTAAAGAATAACATATACAACCATTATAAAATAGCAAAAGCAATAACATACGATCATACATAAGCAAACATAATAGATTACATTCCTTAAGGATCCTAAGACATTGAATCACATTTAAATATAAATAATACTAAGTCCAATAAATAACACATACACATTAAAGAATAACTACAAGTTCATAACCATTTAAATATTATACATATATTCTAAATGCCACCTGGCAATAATTAGAGTGCACAATCATCCGCTGTACATGTCACAGGGTATGAAATGTTGAAAGAATATACATTTATAAAATAGATTACATCAACCCTTTTAGATCCATGAAACAAAGTAAAATAGAATAAGTAAAATCATCCATCATATAGATATAACCATCCATCATAATACATAAAGATAGAATGAAAAGAAATGCATAATGAGGAACTCTAGTTATGGTAGCAACGAAGTGATCTCAATGGTATAAGCAAAAAGAACTTTCACCTAACCTCGTGGTAACCCAAAAAGGTCCACTCTCACCACAGTGAGGAGATAGTCTCAAGTCCCAAATAGGGTAATAATCCCAAAAATCAAAAGTAATATCTAAGTTGGGGAAAACCCTAAAAGTAATCTAACTCAAAGGTTCCAAGATAAAATAACATTTAAACCTAGAGGAAAACAAAGACATGCAGGGAATCTATATTGCTAGTGGGAAAGTGTCATTGCATGAACCAACTTTAGGGTTACTGGGCTAGTCTTTTAATCCTCCAGCCCCCTAGTGACTCTATATGGAACTAGTATACTTTTGTACTGACAAGGCATACTAACAATGCATTGTCGCAACCAAGTGTCCTTTCTACTCCCATCTTAGTCTATACTAGCACTCGAGGCATGGGCAAGGAAAGAAAAGACTCTTATTAGGTTAATTTTACTCTCATTTATTGTAGTGTTTTCACTTATTAAATACTTACAATTGGTTTACCCATCAACCTCTTTAGGACCTCGACCTTTAGTGCAAGCCACTTCCCAACTTAACATAAAGATAACCTACCCTAACCTCAACAAAGAAAAAAGATCTCAAAAGACCAAAACCCATACATCAGTTCTCTAAACAAGCAAATGACAAGTACATAAATCACTTAGTCAAAGTACACATCACATATAGGATCATCCTAACAAGACTAATCCAAGAAGGTACACATAAGTCAAAACATAATCATCATATATAATCACCAAAATAATACTTCCCAACCTTTGGTAAACATCCCAGGACTGGTCAACACTCTAGTCAACCCAGACCCAAAACATAAGACAACATACATTTAACATTGTAGTTTCACAATTTTATTTGATTTTGAAGACACACAGTCTAAGTTAACAGTAAGGTTTAAGTTTTCGTTTCAATGTAAGTTTTTGAGTAGACGAGATTTGCATTTTTACACTTGCAACTTAACCCATTTCTCGTATTTGAACATATTGCACAATTACCCTTATCTTATGAGATTACATGGATTAAATATACATATCCTAAAATAATCTAAAGATAATTATTTATTAAATTATTAAAATAATTAAAATTTTATTAAAAATTAAAATTATTAAAAATAATAAAATAAATAAATTTAAAATTTATTAGATGATATTAATTATTAATTAAAACTTAATTTTACTAAAATTAAATAATAATTATTTGAAAGCAAAACTATATTAATAACTCATTAATCATTAATTAATTAATAAATAATAAAATTTATTAATAAATAATAAAATTAATTAATAAATAATAAAATTTATTAATAAATAATAAAATTTATTAATAAATAATAAAATTTATTAATAAATAATAATTAAATTTAATAAAAATATAATTAATAAAAAATAAAAAATTGATATTGTAAAGCGTTTTAGGCCCGTCGGCTGACCATTAAAGGCTACCGACTACAGGCTATAGCAGTAGTACAAGGTATTGCTACTACTATTCCAGTGCTTACGACAGACAACTGCTGCTTACAATCACCACCAGGAGGGGAGTTGGGGGGTGGAACCTGCCTCCTCCTTATTTTTTTTAAATATACATTTTAATAGAAATTGCTTTTAAACCAAACCCCTACAATATATATTTCATAAACATTGCAACTTTAGTCTAATAGGGAAACCCAGATAAACCAATCAAATTTTCATTCTAAATTTGATTTCTTTTCAAAACTAACTCTGATTAAATAATGACTATTCAATTTATAGAATGAGGGTTTCCTAATTTCCAATCCTCATATACAGATAAAATTTGATATGAATACCACTAAATTCAAAATAAAAGATTCAAAGATTCATCATAAACAAAATTTGGAAAAATAATTCAACAAACATGATGTAGATAGGAAATTCAAAAAACATAATTCATTGTGACTACCTATTTCTGATGCTAATATGCAAGCCCCCGAAGATTGTGAGAGAATTCTCTTTTCTCTCAAAACCTTCTCTCTTAAAATCCCTTCTCCAAAAATCCCGCTCCTTGTGAAATGAACTCTCAATCTTTGATATGGAATTCTCTCCTAATTTTGGGGCACTGATTGTGCAATCACGAGAGTAAACTCATTGATCATAATCTTTTAACTCTTTATTTATTTTTGGATATTCATGCACATTGTTTGCAATTTAAAATATCTTTATTAAATTCATTTCACTTTCTCTCTTTAATTAATTTTTGAAGCATTTTTTTTGATAAAATATTTATTAACTTAACTAATAATAATATTTAGCATTTATTTACAAATGATCTCCTAAGTATATTATTATTAAATTAAATAAATAAAATTACTCTCTCAAATTAGAACTTTAATTTTCTCTTTAAATTTATTTCTTTTTATTTAGTTAATTTCCCAATTAATTAAATATTGAAATTATTTTAATAATTTTTCATTAAATTAAATCATTAATTAATCTTTTAATTTGAATTAATTAACAAATAAATCACAAAAGACCTACAAGATGAAATATGAAAACCCATCATAAAAATATAACATACAAAATCAAACTCAAGGATTATAATCACGAATTTATGTCATATGACAAATTCAGAAGGGTATTAATCTTAGATACTTGTGCTAATTTTCTAAGACAATTGGTTTTGAGGTTAGGATTTGGACTCAAGAATTTATCTCCCCTCTCTTACGGTTGAGATATTATGATAGGTACACTCATCCTAGCAATTCAGGGAAGTTGATACTCGATACCTACAATCAACATAAAATCCACGCATGAACAAACACATATATTCTAAACTAAATAAGCAATGGTAGGAAGTGGTGCATTGTGTAGATCTCGACTAGTAGGTGACTATGACTCCCTTCATTAACCACATCAGAAACATCATACAAAAAGAAAACATACACACGCATCATAGACATGCACTATGGGGTAAGTATCCATAGAAAACAAGTATAAATAATCTATCTAACTAACATCATTAAATAATTGAAATCACTGTAAATAATCTTCATCAAGGTATAATTATACATACATAAAATAAGTAGTACCAAAGTAGTCTCATCATATAGTCAATTGAGTATGAAAACAATATCTAATAATCTGAAAAATAATGTTACTAATCATCAAGCATAAACATAAACTGGCCTAAAAGAGTTTGGTAATAATAATTGAATGTAAACTAGGGGTAGGCACTACAAAGGATGAATTTGATAATGAGGAAAATGAAAAGATGGAACTTATATCTCATGACAATGATACATGGATTGTAGATAGGGGTTGATCTCATCACATGACTGGTGACAAAACTAAGTTTGAACATTTAGAACACTATGATAGTGGAAGTGTTAGATTTGGAAACATTATACCATGTTATGTAAAAGGAAAAGAAATCATAGCATTAACTAAGGAATAAAATGTGAAAATTTCTATTGGGTTGAAGGATTAAGACATTATCTACTCAATACAACATAGCTAAACAATATAGGATACAAGGTAGAATTCATGAACATAAAAGCTAAACTATTGGATAGAAAAGATAGATACCTAGTGAGGTCTAACAATCAGATAAGAGGTAACTTATTTTATGATATATCAAATTTCGAGAGTCATAAATTTTGACTCAAATATGAGTTTTGGATGAAATTTTATAGGTAGTCACATGAGAAGGATTTTTTGGAATTTCAATCGAACTCAGTTGGATAGGTGGCCATTTTGACATTTTTTCAGGAGCTTGAAATTTCATTTTGACCTTCGAAATTGAGTTCTCATGTTTTTTTCTAGTTTTTTAGAAGGTTGTTTTTCAATAGATCTGAAATCATACTCTTGATTTCATATATTAGTTGGAAATTCATCTTGCCTTAGTTGGGGGTTATTCTTGGAAAAAAATGGGATTTGTAGGATGGATTTTGGAAATTAACAAAAATGGAATTTTTCCCCCCAAAAATCTACCAAATATAATAATTTTCAGAATTGTAATAAGTAGGCATTTTCTTTCATTTTAAGGTAGAATAGAGTTGGAGAAGTTGAATGAAGAATCTAATGTTTTGAAAATCTATGTTGTGTTATTATTTTCTGAGTATTATTTTGAAAGGGGTTTGGGCTACATCATTTGGTATTAGAGTAGGAAGATGGCTAGGAGAGGAAGAGGAAGAGGAAGAGGAGGTGTCACTCCAATGCAAAGATTTATATTGGATATGCGAAGGTAGATTAAATAGCTAGAGAGAAAGGATAATCAAGGAATACTAGTAGCAAAAGAAGAGGATGGATCAGATGAAGAGGAAAATCAAAGAGGTGTTAATCAAAATGAAGAAAATGAAGAAGAGCCCTTGGAAGAGTTGAGTTATAAAGATAGAGTGCTTTGATCTTTACAAGGGAAAAATGAAGGGATCAATATTGAAGTCTCAGACTATGCTGGTAGTCTTAAGCCAAAAGAGTTGATAGACTAGCTAAATGAGATGGGTAAAGTTTTTGAATGGAAACCTATGGTAGAGGAAAAGAAGATGAAGTTTTCCTACACAAAATTAAAGGGACATGCAATGATATGGTGGGATCACCTCCAGAAGGAATGAACTAGAAAATAAGAAGAATGAACTAGAAAATAAAAGGAAAAGTTCAAAATGTGGAGCAAGATGGAGAAAAATCTTTGGGAAAAATTCTTACCTTTAGACTACTCACAGACCTTGTTTCATAAGTTCCAAATTTTGAAGCAAAATTTGTCTTCTATACAAGGGTACACAAATGAATTCCATAAGCTATCCATGAGGATAGAGCATTAAGAAGATGATGAGCAGGTGGCTGGTAGATATATGAATGGCCTTAAATGAACTGAGCATGCATCATGTTAACAATATGGAGGAAGCTTACCTATTATCACTAAAGGTTGAAGAAAAGCAGAATTGATAGTATAATAAGAGGAATAAAGGAGGAAGAAGGGTTCCTCAACACCATTTCGAGGAGGTTCTAACTACAAATAAGGAGAATCCTCCTAAGGATTCAAAAAAAAATACAAACTCTAGACAAGATCCCACAAAATAGGAAAGAGGAAGGGGATTTCAGCAAGGATAAGGTTATGGTAGCGGAAGAGGATAGGAAACCGAACGAAGGCCCTTTACCTATTTTAGATGTAGAGAAGGACATAGAGCCTTTGAATGCTCAAATTATAACATGCCAAAAATAAATCAAGGAAGATAGGCTATAGTGAACTTGGCTCAGCCAAAAGAGGAGCAAGAAGTCTCACTGGATGTGGGAGAAAACCTTATGATGAGGAGATCAATGATCATCCCATAAAAAGATGAAGTCTTACAAAGAACTCTAATGATTCATGGCTTTGGACCAACATTTTTAGAACTAGATGCACTTCTGGTGCAAAGTTATGTCAAGTTATTATTGATGGGGGTAGTTGTGAGAATATGGTTTCTAGAGAAATGGTAAAGAAATTAAATTTACAATGTAAGAAGCACCCTCACCCTTATCATATTGCATGGTTTAAGAAAGGAAATGAAGTAAAAGTTGATAAAAGATGTTTAGTCAATTTTATCATAGAAACATTTTATAAGGATGAGATATGGTGTGATGTTATCCCTATGGATGCTTGCCATTTTTTTTTGGGGAGACCTTAACAATATGATAGGAAGGTCATGCATGATGGGAAGAAAAATACTTACACATTTTGGAAGGATGGCTCTAAAGTGGTTTTGTTGCCTCTTAAGGATGAAAAGAAGAATGAAACCATGTTGTTTGCACAAGAATTTTTCAAAGAAATGAAAGTAATAGGTTGTTGTTATGCACTAGTACTAAAAAGAGGAGAAGAACAAGAAAATGTGGTGCCACTTGAGGCAATGAAGGTGTTGGAAGAGTTTGTTGATGTTGCTCCTGAGGAGCTACTTGATGGTCTTCCAACCAAAAGAGATATTCGACACCATCTTGATCTTATTCCTAGAACAACTTTTCCTAATCAAGAAACCCATCAGTTGAATCAAACACAACATGCAGAATTGAATAAAAAAGTGATAAGTAGATAAGTCAATAAGATTACCATTAAGTACCAATTTCTTATTCCTCGGATAAAGGAAATGATGGATGAATTAGTGGGGGCTAAGTACTTCAGAAAAAGTGATTTTTGAAGTGGCTACCACCAAATCCACATTCAAGAGGGAGATGAATGGAAGGCAATATTTAAGACTAGAGATGGTTTGTATGAATGGATGGCTATGCCTTTTGGGCTTTCGAACGCACTAGCACATTCATGTGGATGATGAATACAATGTTGCAACCTTACAATGGTAAGTTTTTTATAGTCTAATTTGATGATATTCTAATCTATAGTAGAAGAAAGGAAGACCACTTACAACATTTGAGGATCATCTTGAGTGTCTTAATGAAGGAGAAGCTCTTTGTGAACTTGAAGAACTATAGGTTCATGAAAACTAGTTTGACCTTTCTAGGATTTGTCATTTCTCAAGCTAGTGTTTAGATGGGTCCAAAAAAGGTAAGAGCAATCCTATAATTGCCCAGTCCTTCCAGTATAATAGAAGTAAAAAGCTTTCATGGATTGGCAACATTCTATGAAAAGTTTATCTAAAACTTTAGTAGTATTGTAGCACCCATAACAAACTGTACCAAGGGAAGGGAGTTAACATGGACATTGTATGCTGAAGAGAGTTTTAAATTCTTGTAAAAAAAGGTAATTGAAGCTCCTATATTGACACTTCCAAATTTTGATAAAGTTTTCAAAGTAGAGTGTGATGTCTCACATGTTGGGATAGGTGCTCTTCTTAGCTAAGTAGGTAAGACCATGGCCTTCTTTAGCAAGAAATTGAATGAAGAAAGAAAAAATTATTCTACTTATGATATGGATTTTTATGAAATTTTTCAATCATTAAGACATTGGTGGCACTATCTGGTCCCACATGAGTTTGTGTTGTTTACTAATCATGTTGCTCTGAAATATTTCAACACACAAAAGAAGTTGAATAGTCAACATGCCAAGTGGGTA
Source organism: Cupressus sempervirens (assembly GCA_028749045.1). Taxonomy (NCBI): domain Eukaryota; kingdom Viridiplantae; phylum Streptophyta; class Pinopsida; order Cupressales; family Cupressaceae; genus Cupressus; species Cupressus sempervirens. The sequence goes on from CM053791.1 coordinate 765,853,637, forward strand.
TCTTTCTTACAGGGATACACTTTTTTCTTGAAGCATAAATCTAGAAAACAAAATTAGGTTGTTGATGCCTTGAGCAGGGGTGCTACACTATTAATCACAATTGAAATTGAGGTCACTAGTTTTGATGCTATTAAGACCTTGCATGAAATCGATGATGATTTCTAGGAAATTATAGAGCAACTAAAGAATTTATCTTCCAGTAAGTTGGATCATGTGAAAGGTGAATATTTTATGTAGGATGGCTACCTCTTTAAGGGTAAACAACTATGTATACCAGGAAGGTCCATGCGAGAAGACATTATCAGGGAATTTCATAGTGATGGACAAGCTGGACACTTTGGAAAGGACAAAACAATACACTTGGTTGAAGATAATTATTATTGGCTAAAGATAAAGAGGGACATCACCAAATATGTGGCAAGGTGTAGAATCTCTCAAGTGGCTAAAGGACATTCATAGAATACAAGATTATACATGCCTTCACCATTACTTGCCAAACCATGGACTGACATGAGTATGGATTTTATATTGGGTCTTCCACACACTTAGTGAGGTAATGATTCTATTTTTTGGTTGTTGATCAATTTTAAAAAATGGTCCACTTTATTACTTGTAAAAGGACCAATGATGCAACTAGAGTAGCAAAAATTTTCTTATTAGAAGTTGTTCGTTTGCATGGCCTTCCAAAGACCATTATCTCTAATAGAGACATTAAGTTCTTGAGCCATTTTTGGAGAACTCTCTAGAGGAAATTAGAAACATAGTTATAGTTTGGTAGTGCTTCTCATCCTCAAACAGATGGAAAAATAGAGGTAGTCAATTGGAGTTTGGGAAATCTGTAAGGCTGCATTGTGGGGGACAAGCCTAAACAGTGGGACTTGGCATTGCCCTAGGCATAATTTTCCTATAACAGTTTTGTCAATAGATCCACTATAAAATCTCCATTTCATATTTTCTATGGTCAAAATTCTCAAGGTGTTGTAGATCTTGTGTCACTTCCCTTGGGAGATAAAATTAGTGATGATGGTGTTTCTTTTGCTAAACACATTCACCAACTCCAACAAGATATCAGACAAAAGTTACAAGATAGTGATGCAAATTACAAGATTATTGTAGATGCTACTTAGAGATAAAAAATATTTGATGTTGGTGACTTGGTGATGGTTTACTTGAGGCATGAATGGTTTCGTACATGCACCTATCATAAATTGAAGTATAAACATATTGGGCCTTGCAAAATCATCAAAAAGATTAATGATAATGCTTATGAGGTTAGCTTACCAAAAAATCTTGACATTTTCCCTATTTTTAATGTTTTTGATTTATACACATTCCATGGAGATGTTCCCAATAAAGATTGAGGGTTAGGGAGTGGATTGGAAGCATCACCTCACCAATAAGAAGAAGGAAACGATTGCCAAGATTCTTGACAAGCTGAATATCTCCACAAGGCATGGTCATCATAATAGATACCTCATACAGTGGGATAGGTTACCTAAAAAAAGAGTACATGGTTATCTAAGTGGGTAGTAATGCAGTTGGATCTAGTAAAATTGCAACAATTCACAGATAATCACTTGCAGGAGTTGCATTTCTTTCAAGAAGGGGAGAATGATGTATAAACTTCTAGGAGTTATAAATTTTGACTTGGATATGGGTTTTGGCTGAGATTTTACAGGTAGTCACGTGAGAAAGAGTTATTTGGATTTTTGATCTAGCTCAACTCGATAGGTGGCTATTTTGACATTTTTTTGGGAGCCTAAAATTTCATCTTGACCTTCAAAATTGAGTTCTCATTTTTTTTTTTCCAATTTTTCAGAAGGTTGTTTTTTTAATTAATCCGAAATCATACTCTTGTTTTCATAGATTAGTTGGCAATTCATATTGCCTTAGTTGGGGGCTTTTCTTGAAAAAAATCAGGATTCATAGGATGGATTTTGTAAATTACCAAAATTGGAAAATTCTATTTTTTTCTAAAAATATGCCAAATATGCTAATTTTTAGAATTATAATAAGTAGGTATTTTCTTTCATTGTAAGGTAGAATAGAGTTGGAGAAGTTGAATGAAGAATCTAGTGTTTTGTAAATCTGTGTTGTGTTATTATTTTATGAGTATTATTTTGAAAGGGGTTTGGGTTGTTTTAAATATTAAGAAAGGCTAAGTTACTGAGAGGGGAGGGGTGAATCAGTAACTCTATAACTTTTAACTTCAATTACCCAATTAATCCTTTGCATATATTCTGATCTAATTGCATGCATAAGAAACTAAAAACATGAAAGCATACATAACACTTTAACACTTAGATTTGGTGACCCAAAAACCTTCCAAATAGAAAGTAAAACTAGGGTGGGGATGATGCCCACAAGCTTTAGTACTATAGTATAAAGTTGGCCTATTAAGGCTTACATTGATCACTTCTAATGATCTTCCCTGTTAGGAGAAATAAGGATTGTTAGGTCCACCTTGTTAAAGGATTTACAAACATACAATGAAGTATGCACTCAATAAAGAGATTTACATAAGACTGTTTGGTCTACCTTGTTAAAGGATTTGACTAATCCACCTATTAGGATGAAGTAGTAGATGATCTTTGATCTATAACTTGGTTTGCTAAGTGAGATTGCTTTGTGTGTATAAATCACCTTGCTATGATAGGTATATCTTTGTTGCTCCATATACTATTGTAGCCTCTATAATTTGTTCTTCTTCTCTTTTCTAATTACATTCAATTACCTTGAATTCATTTTTCATTACTTTGGATGTGATACAATATATTACATATATACCAATCCAATTATATAATTACAAAGTCAGCCACAATACCAGTTTACACAAATATTACAAAATTAGCTCAAATGTAGACACACGAGTCGTAAAGATTGACTTGGTGAGGTTATGATATTTGACATCCACTATCAATGATTGACATCATCATGCACTCAATAGATGTAGAAGCTTGGTCCATACTGATCACTTCCAAGTAGTCTTGAACTCAGTTTGTACTAATGACTGGGCGAATACTATGAAGCTCATTATATAACCTGAATCACTTGATTCACACTGCCTGGCTTAGTCAATGCTTCCACTACGAGCTCAGTATAAATTGAATCACTTGGTTAACACTAAGTATCTTGGTTAACACTAGACTCACATCATATCAACTACGAACTCGGTAAGTACTACACAACTCAGTATGTACTAGTAAACTTAGCATATATTGAGATGCTTGGTTAACACTATTAACTGTAGAATAAGTTTAGTAGATACTTACAATTTGAATAAATGTATGTCACTAATAGAAAACTTGACTAATATGTCAACAATTTCCCCCTTTGGCATTAGTGACAAAAACACTTATCAGTGAAAACTAAGTTCAAAAAATTCTTGAATACCTTTATCTACCACCTTGTGATTCTAACTTGGTAGAGTATACTATTTTTGAGATTTTTAAAAATTGGTTTTGTAAGATATATTTTTGTACATGGTAAGGTTCCTCCATAGTATAATATACAATATACTATACATCTAAAAGCATCTCCTTTCTATATACAATATACACTTGCTATACACTCTTCTTTCCTTACTCACATTTTTCTCACATCTTTCTCCCCTAATTTCTTTACAACCTTTAAAAAAAAAATCTTTCTCCCCCACAACTTTTTACATTTTTCTCCCCCTTTACACATCTTTACATATTTCTCCCCCTTTTTGAAATTAATACCAAAGATTTATTCTATATATTTACACAATAATGCCAAAATGAGACAAGAAGTCTGAGTATACCTTGTGAATAATTGCTAAGGTCTTGTCTCAGTTGTCCTGTAAGACCTTACATGTGTGCAATGCAATCTACACTTCTGCTAACAATTCAATCATGTGGCCTACAATAGAGAAATTATTGTCATGGATGAGGGTTTTTGAATGTGCAATATGCTTTTATAGTGCATCCATGTTAGGGAGAATCATATTCTGGATATCTACCAATGTAGATCTAATTCTAGCTTCTTTTCTAAGTAAGTCCACCTACATGTCTGTCAAAAATATGATCTTTTTGAAATGGGCAGAGCTTGAACTCAGGTCAAGCTATAACAACTGTGCACTCACTTAAGATCTTTATCAATCTTGGACAATTTGTCATTTATTTCCTTAGTAAAATTTGAAATATCACACAACTTACCAAAAAGTAATGATATGTTTGTACATGAAGCTTTGAAAGAACTCAAAAAGATAGATAATTCTACTTGGTACATGGCAATTAGTTGAGAAATGAGCTCTAACACTTTATTCTCAAACTTTTTATTTGCTTTCTACAATAGTTTATCCTATCCATCCAAATCTTCACTATACTTCTGAATTTCCTCTATCAACTGATACAAAATTGGTTGAGAAGAATCAACCTCTATACCTAAAGATTCTACCAAAATATTCTTGGTGTTCTCAATGATTTTGAATTACTTATCTCTTTCTTCTCCAAGCCTTTGTTTCTTGGCTTTCTTTTCGATAAGTTCACCAAAGGTCTACATCTAATCTGGATTGAGTTTGGATATGTCCCAATTCAGAATCACAATTTCCTCATCAAGATCTATATTGTCCTTTTCTTTAAAATTTTGTGCATGGTTGAAGCTTGGTCTCAATTGTCCTAGCACTTATTTGTTATGTACTAGGAATGGAAACAATAGTAAAAATAGTAGGAATTACCTCAAAAATTGATACTGCACTCATTGAACTAGTGGTATAAATACCTGTAGTATCCAAAATTGTTGTGTCTAAAACTTATGTATCCAACATAGTTGAAGAAGGAAGAGTTTGTAGCTTGGTAGATGAAGTGGATATCACTTCAGTCAATGTTGTGTTGAGTTGGACTAGTAAAAGGATTGATTGGATGTATGTGCTTACAATGTTGGTCATAGTCAATCCTGTTGAGGCTATCTCCATGCTTGATGTTGTTAATATTTTGCTTGGAGAATGAGGAAGTGAGGCTATAACTGCTATAGTAATCTTAACTAGTTCACTTTTCTCAACATCTTGTGTGTCTTCCTCAGTAGCCTCTTACTTTTGTTCCTCTTCATCATCAATATTATCAAAATGTGTCACCTCTTTGTCATATTTATCTTGATCATCCTCATCATCTACATTAATAGAAAATTCACTTGGTTTGTGAAGAAGATATACATCCTTCCATGTTTTTGTAGTATTCTTCACAACATGTTCAATATCCTTCGTCAATACCAGATAAGTGTTGAATCTTACAATTAATTTTGTCTTCATTTTTCTTCAAAAGCCTCAGGTTTTCTCATACACATCTTTTGTAGTTTGCATAGAAAATCAACATCTTGGCTTAATCTTATCCATCAAAATATTGGGAATTTGAAGTGTAAGCTGATTAGACGAGTCTTTCTACTTACCCCTTTTGTCTATCACCAAATCTTCAATCTACTTTTGTTCTGCTTCAGTCCTAGTTTCATACTTCAATGCCTTGAAATTAGTTATGTTGGCCCCTGATTCCAATTCTTTCAATCTATCTTAGCAGGTGGGTGGAGGTTTTTTGAATATAATGTCTCCTCCTTTATTGTCTGATTTCTTCCTAGGGGTGTTGGTGTTTTAAAATGCACTAAAACTACTAAGCGACAAAATGCTTAATACCAGAATGACAGTACATAAACAATCTAAAGACTAGCCAATTCTTATTAATAATTGTATATGCAAAGTATTTGGACCCAACTTCAAAAAAACACAGATGGTTTTCTACTCTTTTGGCTCTGCAAAACCAGGGTGGGTATACCCAATTATGATTCAAAATTGGAATAACTGTATGAGTATTATTCTTAGTTTCATTCTGATTCTCATTTCAAAATCCTCAAACACATACATAATTCTTACTAACTTGATAGACACATCCCATAAAACAGATATGGCCAAGAAATCTTCTATAGATCTGTAGATGTTCTTAACAATAGTGGCTAATTGAAGCTAAAACATTCCATGCAGACAAGTGCTAGCTAGCTTTGAAGATCTACAGGAAATAAAAGTAAAATTTGATTTGATGCTGAATTTTGATAATCATTTATGATATATTTCTCCTTCACTGTATCAACTTGATCAGTGCCTAATCCATTGGGGTTCAGAGTCTATAGGAAGTTCTTAGATCTAGTTTGTTGCCTTACAACAAATTCTATCAACAATTCTTATCAGAATTCATCATTCAAAACCCTTTCCACTAGTAAAGAAACCTTATCACATTCATCAAAGATTTTATTTGATCCATTGAATTAACAACAGTGATAAATAGACATACAACCTAACTAGATTTCATTCAATTGCATAAGCCTTTACTTATACAATGTCAAGACAACCAAGTAATTGAAAGGAGACAAGATTTAGAAAGAACTGATATGGGGACAGTTCACAATTTGTATTCATTTTCTTTGAAAATGGTATATCCTTTACAATAGACTCAGAATGACCTTCAGAAAGAAACATAGCTCATTCTATATTCATGTATTCTCAGAGAATTGACAAAAAAATACATTATAAACTTGCTTTCAACATTTGGACCAAAAACAGACTAAGCATAGTACTTATAAAAATAGAATTCAGACCATTCTTTAGCCTTGGGATCTCACTTAAATAGTGTGAGATGCAACAAGCTTGAGGCTAAAGACAGAATGACAGGTGTCCTTTAAAAGACACATATACTTGTAACAAGATGACAAAAAAATGAGTAATAGCAAAAGTTTTACATCAGACTTCCTTTTGTGGGCCCTTTTGTTACACGCTCCTATGTTGCTAAGTTGGTTGCTATTTTGATCCTTCCTTGTATGCAGTAGCCAAATTAACCAACGATGAAGTTTGTTCTGATGATGGCACGTCAACCTCCACTTGTGGGCTTTCACCATCTTTATCCTATATGGGGGAAATAAATTCTACCTTTTCCCTTTCTTTAGTTGTATCGACGTCCTGTGGTCTCGGGTCTGTAACTGAAGGTAACAAATTATCCTTTTCTTCTTCTTCTAGTTGGGTCTGAGTAGTGACAGGGTCAGTGATTTGGATCTCTTCACCTTGCATTTCATCACTATCATCTTCATCTTCATCAAACTCCTCAATGGGAGCCATATCTGCCATCCATTTGTCAAATAATGTATCATCTGGCCAATTGAACTGTAAAATATCCCTCTGTCTTTTTAGCACATATTCAACATCCTTATTAATGGTAACAAATTCTTGCTTTAAAGAATCAAAGAATATTTGGGCCTTCACCATTTTTTCTATTGTGGTGGCCCACCATGAATGCCCTGATTCATTAATGACTTGATTCATTCTTAAACAAAATAAATCATCAAGTTCCTTTGCCCATTCATCTTTGCTTTTCAAATTATTCTCTTTATCTAAGGCATGAGGAGACAAATTGAATTTCTAGCTTTTTTACTTTTCAAAGTAGCCTACTATTACTTTTTGTAAATGAACCCTTTTATTATTAAAATCAGTGAGATCAGAAACAATATAAAATGTCTTTTCAACTTGATCAAAAGAATTATCTATGACAGAAAAACACAGAAGTGTTATTTCTTTCTCCCTTGTCACCCATTTATTCAAAATAGGCATTAGAGCCTCATCATTAGATTTCAAATCCTTCCAGATACTGATCACCTTGGCCAACTGATCATAAATTAGCGGCCATTCAATCTTGTCCACCAAATATGTGATAGCTTTTCCCAATTTATCTTCATATCTGGATTCCAATTCTACATGTAAAGCCCATAGTTTGCCTTTTCCTTCTTCAAAATCCTTAGCAGTGTAGTATTGTGGCCTTTGGGGTGTATTTGGTATTTCTATGAGAGGGGTGGATTTAAAAGGTTCAACTAGGGGGCGAGGGTATGTTATTTTTGGCCTAGTGGTTTTTCCCAATAGCTTGTTCTCAAGCTCAATTCTCTTTTTTACTTCTTTATTGTAGGCATCCACCACTGTTTCATACTTGCTCTGCAGGTCAATCATTTCCTTTTCTTCCTTTTTTGTAGTGGCCAAGGAAAATTTAGAATAGTCCACATTCATGTGGGCTGCCTATACATGTGAAGTATCAACGACCCTCCTCAGAATGATACTCCCTGTTAGTCTTGAATCATCAGGCTGTGATGGAGTAGTCCTGGATCCTCTTCTTAATGAACACATAACAAGAGTAGCTTGGTCATTGCTGAATGCTATTCCCAAGAATTATTCTTTATCTGGATCCTGTAATCCTAAATTATTTGACACAGAATTAAAAATTAAGGTATCAACAATATCCCAATTGGGCAATAATAAAATGTTTGCATCTTTCACCATCTGTCTACCCTCTTGGGGGGTTATACTCTGGAACTCTTGTATCATTTTTTCCTTTATTTGATTCTAAATAGAGGCTTCATCCATTTCTGGATGCTCTATTTTCATATTCCTACATCTTTTCTCAAAAATGTGCATGTTTTCCCTCCACACAAATTGATGGAAAGCCCTAGATTTTACAAAACTGTTATCAGAAAAAATTGCTGACTGTCTTGTTCTAAAATAGGGTCTAATTCCCTTCCCCTAAAATCTACTATAGTTAATTCAAAACTTGGAACAAGAGGCTCCTGGGGGTTCCCTTCATCAATTTCTACCTGAGTAAAAAAAACTCCTCCTTGTGATCCCAACTGTTCAATTTGCTCATTGGTGAGCTACTCCTCAATTCTCATAGGAGTTTGGGAAGGTGAGTAACCTTCATCATATGATTCCTCTTCCTTAATTATTTTTCTTCTTTTGGGAGAGGGTTCAGGGGGTCTTTCTTCAAAAATAGTACTAGTAGATTCAATTTTTTGGTTTCCTTTGTTTACAGTGGGCATCTGATCCCGAATGACAGTTTATCCTGTCCTTTTTTGCGCAACCAATGGACCTGCCCCTGTGTTAGGGGTGAAACCCAATTTCCTCATTACTTCCCTGGCTTTATCTAGAAAAGAATCAATAAAATGTTGTTTCTTCTCATTCATTACCTCCATTATTTCGGGGAATGTACTCATAAGCTTATTTATTCTATCTGCATTAGTTGCAACATTACTAAGAGGACTGTAATCCTTGTCAAAACAATTAATAAACTCCAAAACTTTTGAATAGACTCTCCATTTCTCTTTCTTTATTTCTTGCTATTGGAGAGAATATTCATTCCTTATTACATCTTTAGGGAAATAGAATTCACGCTGAATTGGACGAAGCTTGATCCTATGTCTAAGAGCAGAATTAAAGAAATCTTCTACATCACAAAAATGAGAGTGAGATACTGACATCTTATATTGATGCAAAAATTTGTACAGGAAGATCCACCCCTCTTTAGTTATTACAAATTGGTGAGCTACAGTGCAAGTAGGAAAAATTGATCCTGTTCCCCTTTTGTGCAAAAAGGTCTCCTCCACTCCTCCCAACTGCCATAAAAATTCAGCTACTCCTACCTTTAAAGGAACCTGATAGGGTAGTACATGGGGTGTCCCTTTGAATCTATAAACCCTAATGATAGTTGAGATTGGATATGGGATGATATCTCCCCAATTATGTGAAAATTTTAGACTATGGGGTCTGTCCATAGGCCTAACAAGGTGCATTAGTGCCTTAGGAATTCTGAGATTGTCACTCAATATGAGGCACCTTAGTTTAGAAGCAAAGTGCCTATCAAATCTAACAAAACTAGCATTTTTTGCTTCCCTAGTCATGTTTGCACTCCATAATTGAACCGGTTGTGCTTCCCCCTCTTGTTCCCTATTTAAAACCATTTCTTTGCTGAAATATGTAACCCCTTTAAATAGAAACATATGCATCAATAGGGAATACTGACCCCAAACCTTCTCCACCTTGCTCTTTGCAATCCCCACCAATCCACTGTGAATCTCATTAGCTAGGTAAGATGCAAAATCAAAAATTATTTCTACACCAAAAGAGGAGATTTGGGTGATCATATACATGAAGCTCATAGGAATAAAATCTTCTTTACCCTTTCGAAGACTCGCATAGGGTCCTGTATATCTCTACTGCTGTGGCATTAAAGCATGATTTCTTGAAAGGTTCTTTAGAAGATGATGTTATTGCTGGTAGGTTTCCAATTTTGCCTATGTGGGCCTTCAGTGCACCTTGTCTAACTACATCCCTTTTTGACATATATTCTTTTTCTAATTCTATCAAATCAATGGGCACATGATACCTAGTGAGAGGTCCCAAACAGAAAACTTCCCTAATCTCTTTTGGACTGATGGTAATTAAAACTTCACCATCTGTTCTTCTCACTACCCTAGTGGCTTGATCATAACTCCTCACCACGGCCTCAAGAAGGTCATAATCCATAAACACACTGGGAACAACTAGCTTTCCCAGATCAAAATTCCATATATTGGCATGTGGGGCATACAATTTCCTTTTTGCAAACCATTTTTTGAACAAACTCAAACCAGTTTGAGAAGTTTGAGCATCCTGGACCCAATTACTATTATCATACAATCCATCAGCTATCCTTAGCCTAGTGTTCAATGAGGTTAACCTTTTAACTTGCACTGTCTCTATAGTAGACTCAGGGAGCAACTCAAGCAAGTGATCATGCACATTTCTATCCAAATAGTTTATTTGACCTAAAATTCCCTTCTTCGGAGGCATCTTGGATTATTTTTTACAGAACTAAAAAGCCTACAAAGATTATGGTAGTACTACTTACTTGAATTCTGCCTTTGTTTTCCTCTGTATTCTTGCAAACTTTTCGCGAACAGACAATTTCAAAAATTTTGCCAGACTTCAGCATGCTTTCCTTTAGTAATTACTTTTGCTCAAGAATGGCTCAGAATCATTGCTTGCGTAAGATGAAACTGATGAAATCTTCTATGTTATACTATGTTTTTCTCATGCGTGATGCTTTAATGTCTAATTAATACAGAGAGTGACATCATATTCTGCTTTTAAAGCTGTGCCGTCGATCTTAAAAAATCCTACGATCATGTGATACAGAGAAAACAACTAGGCGTTGCACTTGACATGTTGGTCAATTTATCCAATGAAAATTCACCACATACATAACTCTTTCCTTGATGGTGCTTAGTTCGAACCCACTGGCAACTGAGGACATGTGTCAACAGGTCACTACTTCATTATGCATAAAGAACGAGCACCCTGCCATAGTGAAGCAACGACAACCATTGATCTGATCTGAATTCAGCAGATGATATGTTACTGGGCTTGCTCAGAAAGATGGCGGTGGGCCCTTATTCGCTATGTTGCTATATGTATCTCCCTAACAACTCTTCATAGTGAGAAGATGACAGCCGTTGATCAGGGACCTAATCAAAGGCAAGGAAACTACACAGTTTTTTGACTTATACTCGCTATATCGCATAGCTTAAATAACATGCAACTTCTCAACGCGAGATAGCGAGGACTGTTGATTCTATTCTAATTTGATACTCAGGATCTCTTGCACCTTTGATCAGAAGGGCATTGATGAAGTATGGAATTTTGCACAGTTGGAATCCTTTAAGATCTTACTTTAGTCCTAGTCATCATCCCATGTTACTAAAGGTCCCATCGGCTCTTGATTTCATGAGGCCTCACTACTTCGTTAAAGGCGAGATGTCAAATTTTTTCGATAGCAAGGTAGAAAGCTCTAGCAACTTTAAATAATTTTGGCACCGTGAAATGCAAGGGTCCATAAGATTACTATTGCTGCTATTAACTGCTTCTGTAAAAGGCAGTTATTACCTATCATACCACCTAGATTAGTCATGGTACTAATGAATTTCAATGTTACCGACTCTTCAATTTCACGGGCCCTCGCTACTTCACTAACGGTGAGATATCAAATTTTTTTGATAGCAATGTAGCGAAACATCAAAAAAATCATCATTCCGACGTCAACTTCAAACTACTTTTTCTGGGCCCCCTTTCCTATTTTGACGGTAATTGCAATGTGTAATTGACTAATAAATCAGCTAGAAAACAAAGCTCCGACCGTTGTATCTTCATTTTGCGGTCCTGTTTTATAAACTTTTCAGCACTCGCTACCTCACCATACATAAAAAGTGCCTATGTTTGCATAAAGAGGTAATGACAACGGTGGATCTACTTAGATTGGATGGTTGGGGAATATGAGAGGAAAGGTATCTCGGGGGCACAGAAGATAAAAGACAACATAATATTTGCCCTATTTGAAAATTCAAATATTTTGCACCTAACAATTTACGAATAGAAAGAAACGTAGGGTTTTCAAAAAAGTTTTTAAAGGCTAGCAAACAGATGAATTACCTCAAAACCCTATTATCCAGTAGAATGAAAAATCTAACTTTTCTACAATTGGACAAAAGACTTCTATCAAACAAAAAGTTAGACCAACAGTGGCTGTATCTGGGGATGATAGACTACTTGAGTCTATGCAAGATTTTAGAATCTATGGGAGAGCAGACCACATACTTCGTAAAAAAGACAACTTCTTCAGAGAGCACTAAGCAACACACAGAAACAAGGAACAAGACTGCATAGGGATATTTACAAGGACTTGCAGAATATACAAAATGTACAAAACAACAAGAAACCCTAAAACTACTGATCATGGAAGAAAATAAATATTTTTCAAGAAAAATACCTCTTCAAGAACTATCCATGAACTGGCAATTCAAGAATTCTGTCAAATACATCTTTGAGTATATAAGAATCTTCACCCCAAGTATTTTCAATTAGATATGGGCCTAACCAAATAGGATCAAATTTGCCATGTTTTCCTTTATCCTCAACTCTGGCATTCCACATTAAGACTAAATCTCCATCTTCAAACTTTCTGCTTACAATTCTTTTATCATAGAGTGTCTTGACTTGCAATTGCAACTTTTGGTTCTTTAGAGATGCTTCTCTTCTAGTTTCTGTCTGTCCTACCAATTCATCCATTCTTTCTTGCATTTCATCTGTAGTATCTTCATCATACAACTTGATGTAATTGTAGAGTCCCATCAAGTTGTTCTGAGGCATTCTGGCTTGAATTCCATACACTAAATCAAATGGAGCTACACCAATTGCTTTCTTTACAGTTACTCTGTCAGCCCATATTGCCAACTGTAACTTGGAATCCCATGCCTTTTTATTATCATCCAAGGTTCTGTTAATAACCTTCAATAGGCTCTTATTTGTGGACTCAGCTTGTCCATTCCCTTGTGGATGATATGGAGTAGATGATGACCTTGTTATTCCATATTCATCACAAAATTTAATGAATTCCTCAGACCTGAAGCACATAGCATTATCTGTTACAATTTTCTGTGGACAGCCAAATCTAAAAATAATATTATTCAGTAGGAAATTATTGACAACTTTGGTTATTGCATTTCTTGTGGGGATAGCCTCTACCCATTTTGTAAGGTAGTCAGTAGCAACCAGAATCCAAGAATAGCCAGTGCTAGACTTGGGGAAAATCTCTCCTATGAAATCCAGACCCCATTGTTGAAAAGGTGCTTGAATCTCCACTAGCTTCAATGGGGTATTTCCTGAGAACTTTAGCTTTCCAGAAAACCTCTGACAAGGATCACATTTCCTAACCATAACTTGGGCATCCTTAAAAAGGGAGGCCACCAAAATCTAGCCCTCATTATCTTATGTGTAGTAGTTTTGGCCATATAGTGTCCCCCACACACTCCAGCATGCATTTCTTTCAAGACCTCTTTTGCCTTTTCCTTATCAACACATTTCAATAATACTCCCTCAAAATTTCTCCACCATAGGTTGCTTTGGACAATTACATACCTGATGGCTTACAATTTAGTATTCCTCTTTTCATTTTCAAGCAAATAGGGAGGAGCTTCCATGTGTTGCACGTAATATATGACATTGGTGTACCAATCACACTGGTCCATGTCACATAAGTCAGCTCTGAGATCATCATTTACCAAATTTATTTGATTAGCCTCTAGATTAGCTTCAGCCATGAGTTTGGCCAAACTTTGACCCCTTACTAACTTTGTTATCTATATATCAATGCTGAATTCCTAGATTCTATTGATCCATCTACATCTCCTGCCTAATACTTCCTGTTGAGAAAATATATCCTTGACTGCAGCACTAGGTACAAAAGCGATAACAGTAGCACCTACCAAGTAACATCTGAAAGTTTTTACAGCCTTTACTAAAGCATATGCTTGCTTTTCATTTATTTCATACTTAATTTCAGTAGGCTGTAGTGACTTATTGAAAAAGGCAATAGGCTGCTCATATCCTCCTTGATTTTTCTGCAATAAGACTACAGCCACAGTGTGGAAGGATGCAAAAGAAAAAATATGCATGGGTTTTGAATAATCTGGGGTTCTCAATACTGGAGCATTTTTTATTACAATTTTAATATCATGGAATGCTTGTGAAGGCTCACCATTCCAATCTATAGTGGCTCCCTTTTTGAGCATCTTTGAGATAGGTCTACTGATCTCAGTAAAATTTGTAACAAATCTCCTAAGGAAATTAACTTGGCCAAAGAAAGATTGAATTCCTTTTACATTTTTTGGCTTGTGGACTTTGTCAATAGCCGCTACTCTCTCAAGGTCTATTTTCACCCCATCCTTAGACACTATATGTCCTAGTAGTTTGCCTTCTATGACCCCAAATGTGCATTTCTTTGGATTTAAAGATACTCCATATTCCAGAGCTTTGATAAAGATTTTTTTCAAAAGTTTGCAGTGATCTTCAACCTTATTAGAATATTTTGTAAGATCATCCTGGTACACAACCATACATTTATCAATATAATCATGAAATGCTACATCCATGGCTCTTTGGAAGGTAGCTCCTGCATTAATCAGGCCAAAAGGCATCCTCACATATACATATGTTCCCCATGGGGTTGTGAAGGCTATCTTGAACTGTTCACTTTCCTTTACTAGAACTTGATTATATCTAGAGAAACCATCCATCATTGACATTAATTCAGAGCCAGTCACTTGCTGCAGCATGGCTTCCATATTTGGTAGCCCATAATTGTCTTTCAGAGATAGAATGTTTAAATTTCTAAAATCCACACATAGCCTTATATCTCCATTCTTCTTCTTGACAGGAACCAAGTTTGAAACCTAGGTGGAATGCCTAATTGGTTTGATTATCCTGCCATCCCTTAGTTTTGTCAGTTCTTCTTGCATTTTTGGGGCAAGGGTAGGATTGATTGGTCTCTGTTTTTGCCTGAAAGGTTTTACATTTTCCTTCAATGGGATGACATGCTAGAACAGATCCTCCCTATAAGCCTTAAGGTCATCATATGACCAAGCAAAAACATGTCTGTATTTTCTAAGTAGGTCAATCAATGTTTTCCTGATTTTAACATGCAGATTTTGGCCGATATAAACCCTTTTAGGAACTTCATCAGTACCTAAGTTTATTTCTTCTAACTCCTGAGGTTTGGGGTCATTAACTTCTAATTTTACTCTGTCTTGGTTATCAAAAATATTTTCCAAAACCACTAACCCCTTCGGTATCTTATTTGTTTTCAATTGCATAATCTATTGACCAAAAATGGTTTCCTTCCCATTTATTGTTTCAATTAGTCCACTACAATCCATTTCCTGACCGTGGTACTTGTCTTCATTTAACAAAAAATTTGTAATATCTTTGTCATCTTCAAAGACCTGTTAATTTTCAATGTTATCAGGTATGGAAGGTCTATTTTGCACCTCAATCTGAGAGATTCCTACAAATGATATCTCTTTTGGCTTGATTGCTACATTTGCTAATAGATTAGCCATCTTATTTTGATTCCTATCTCTCCATGAGATTCCAAATGCATCAAAGAATTATATCTGATCCCAAACTACATTTCTATATTTTTTTAATCTCTTATTCTTGGATGAGTAGGTTCCTTTGATCTGAGAGATAATTAGTTCAGAATCCCCTATGACACATAATTTCTTAATTCTATGATGTATGGCAACTTTGAGTCCTAGCATCAATGCTTCATATTCTACAATATTATTAGTGCAGGAAAACTTCAAAGTGAATGAATATCTAAAAGTGTTATATTCAGGGGACACAAAAACTACACCTGCCCCTGCACCCTCTTTAGAACTAGCCCCATCAAAGAACATTGTCCATAATTTTGGTGAGTTCATGCAACATTCAACTTCATGTTCAATGATAGCAGTTAAATTTTCAACTTCTTGAATAATTAATTCATCCCTGAAAGCATTAATCCCAGTATCTAGGAAACAAGTGGTATCTTTGTCAAATTCTTCTCCTAAAATGTGGTTAACCCTTGGCTCTCTATTTACCCTGACAACTTTGTCCCTTATATGAAAAGTGGCATAAGTGAGATCACATTGCAGGCTTCCCCCCATGGTAGCACTCCATTTCCTGGAGAGTAACATTCCATAGTGTGGAGGTATATCTACCACAAGGACAGACATGGTTAATTCTACTTTAGGATATGCAGCCAATTTGAATGGTAAGGCATTTATGGTACCTATGACTGGGACTTCCCTAGCATCCATTCCTCTACATCTGCCCTACTTGGTATCCACCTTCAAACCTAAGGCTTCCATTACTTTGAAAGGCATTATAGTGTTGGAAGCTCCTGAGTCTATCGTGCAATTTTTTAAGGTCTTCCCTTTTATGATTAGACTGAGGAAAAAAGGATCAATATCTTCTATAAATGCCACTGAGGAATCATATAAAAACATTTGAAGAATCTGGGATATGATACCACTATCCTCTATTACTAATGGAGTTTGTTGGGACACAATTTTCTCTACAATAATATTATTGTTTCCTATTCCACCCAACCATGACAAAGCCTTGTTCTTATGCTCTTCAATTCTAAAAAGTTTAGACAAGGGCACTTTTATAGTAATTTGAGATAACATAGATATCATATCAATAGGTTCAACAATAGTGGGTCTTAGAAGAATACCTGGAGGTGGAATCTTTTGAGTAGTAGGTACCACTATTTGCTTGATAGTATCAAGTTCTGATTTCTTTGGTTGCACAACTAGTTTTGTTGCTTCACTTATTTGAAATTGAACCTTCTTCTTTGGTTCCCATTTCTTACCCTTATTGTCCTTGATCTTAGGCACATCTACATTGACTTTCTTGTTTTGATCATTCATCTTATGAGTGATATCTTTGATGAATACACTGGATGGATTTCCTACATCATTATTTACTGCTCTATTTCTCAAATTCTAGTTACTATGGACTTGTGAAATCATTTTTGCTATAATTCTGTCAATCTACTCTTTGGAGGGCATTCTTAAGCTTGTGAGACCTACATCAGAAAATGTACTGCATACCTTATCTGTATCATACCCTTCATCATCTAAAAGCACTTGCTGATGATGTAGATGGTAAGCAATTCTCTAGCTAGTAATATCATTTTCAGGCTCTTCTGAATCAGAATCTATCAAATCATCACGCATGCTTACCATATTGCAACTTATATCATCATGGCTTTTCTCTTCAGTTTCTTCTTCAAGTTGCACTCCTTGACCTTGGGCAAATGACTGAGCAACAACACAATAGTTAGCAGAATGAGGTGATTTCCATATAATGCACCATGCTACATCATCATTCATATTTATAGTATTCCTTTGCAGGGGATCTGGAGTACCCTTATCCTTCACATTGTGGGTCTGGTTGGGAATTGACTTACCATCTTTCCACTGAGTGGTGTAAGGGTAATTTTGCATTCTAGGCCGCCTATTAAAATTGTTATTATTCATAGGGGGTCTTTTAGCAACATTTGGCTTATTGAAATTAGTGGGATTCATCTTCTTGAGCAATTCCAAAACTTGGCCTATAGTAGGTTCTTCGGGCTTCTTTCCTATAGGAGTTTTGTCACCCTCCCTTTTATTATTGTTCTTAGGATTAAAAAGCTTTGGATCATCCCTCCTACCCAGTTGACCAGATACCTTCCTATTATTCTCTATATTTATTGCAATTTTATAGGCATCCCTTAAAGTCTTCGGATCCTTATCCTCAATTGATAATCTATTTTGCTATCAAAAGCATTGAAATATGTTGTGAGACAGACATCTTCATTTAACCTCATAACTTGAAATAGTCTGTACATACCTTTCTAGAATCTTACATTGAAATCAAATGTGGACTCATTTGGATTCTTCTTGATGTTGTTGAACTCATTCAGCATGAATCCTGCATTATTGTTGTCTCCATATTGCTCCTTGCACAATTTCTCCAAATCACTCCATGAGGTAATACTGTCATCAGGCAACCTCCTAAACCAATCCCTTGCATCCTCAGTTAGTGAATGCACAAACAATTTCATTACCATATCTTCATGTTCAACTTCATAATCATTCAACATATCAATGAAAATTCTCAAATGTTCTTCACCAGTAACAACATTATTCCCAGAGAACTTAACCACTTTATCTCTTAAATCAAACATTATGGGATGTGGAGCAACAGGAATACCAACAAATGATATTTGTCTATACTTTTCTAGGTATACAGGTTTCTTTTGAAAACCAAGAACATTTGAAGTACTAGCTATATTAGCTTGACTTAGGGGAGTAGCTTGGGATTGTTGAGGTGGGAAAAATGGGACTTGGTTCCCAATAGTGGAAGATGAGGTAGGATCAGATTGGAGTACTCCCTGAGTTGAGATTATTGGACCACTAACTGGTGCAAGAATTGCAGGTGGGATAGACAAATTGGGCCATGAAGCCAATGTAGAATTAGATTTTATGAAATGGATTTTTCTCCTAGTTTCTGCAGCTTGAGCTTCATTCTCAACCTTCTCAAGTTCTTTTGCAAGATCTTCCCTCTCTTTTCGAGCCTTCTCAAGATCTAGATCTAATTTTTACATGGAGGGTTGTATAGGTTTTCTTGGTATAGCTTGAGGCTCATTTATTTGGATTCCTATAGCCTTGCCTTTCCCTTTATCTGGATCTTTTGCAATGGGCTCTACAGGATCCACTTTAATAGGTTTATAGGCTTGGACTTGAGCAATACCTGGTTCTTGCCTCTGACTTAGGCAATTTTCTTGTTCCTGAACTTTATCTCTCAGATTATCAACATCTCCAAAAACATCCTTATGGAGAGTTTTAGTATTCCCTTCTAACTTTTTATTTTTCTCTTTCAAAGCAACCATCCTTCTTAGCAAAGCATCCCTTTCTATTATGGCATCCAAGGTGGCTTGCTCCTTCTCTTTTTCAAGACGAATGCATTTAGCTTCTTCCTCAGCAATCCATTTCTTCAAAAATCCTATTTTAGAGTGCACTTCTTTAGGATATGTAGAAGTTGCCTCTGAATCAGTAGGGTCATCCAAATCTATAAGATTTGGTTCCACGTATAGAGCTGCTCTGGGATTAAAAGGATTATCAAATGAATTCCTAAATCCTATCCTATAATTCATGTCTGCTACAAGATCTGGCCTTGATGAAGTAACTCCTATAGTGGACACATCCTTATCCTGAAAAAATCTCTCATCAAGTAATGAGGTACTGAAAATGCCTCCTAAGAGTCTTGTAGTTCCTAATTCAGAACTAAGTGAAGAAGACTCTCTCCCTAATACTGGTTGATACTGGGAATTAACAGATGGATTGCCTTTGGGTTTCCAAGTGGGATTCAGATTTGTCTTCTTTTTATTTTGATTCTTTCTACCACCTTGGAGTAGATTAGTATACATTGATACATCAGGATTGGCTCTCATGTAAGCTCTTGTGTTCTTTCTCTTGTTAGCCATATTCACCTTCTGTTACAACAAGCACTAGCTTCAAAACCTTGACTGAGTTGCCACCCTATTTTGGGAAAATATGTAATGTAACTTTTGCTGACTCAAGGAAAACAATACACAAGTAGAAACAAAAATATTTGGCACAGATAGACCAATCACTGATGTCGTAAGACTGCAACTCTTGCTTGTTAGATAAGACACTTGGATAGGCTAGACACATCAGTGTGTAGCAATGGTACTTGGGCTTTATCTTCTTAAAATTCTAAAGGTTTGTCACTAAAAGATTCCCTTATAACCATGAGAAAAACTTAGATAACATGACACACACGTACACAACAACACCAAAGAAACTGTAGTACTTTCTCACAAATGTTTTGGACAACTCCCCAATAGAGTCACCATTTTGTTGGTGTTTTAAAATGCACTAAAACTACTAAGCAACAAAATGCTTAATACCAGAATGATAGTACATACACAATCTAAAGACTAGCCAATTCTTATTAATAATTGTATATGCAAAGTATTTGGACCCAACTTCAACAAAACCATAGATGGTTTTCTACTCTTTTGGCTATGCAAAACTAGGGTGGGCATACCTAGGGATGATTCAAAATTGGAACAACAGTATGAGGATTATTCTTAGTTTCATTTTGATTCTCATTTCAAAATCCTCAAACACATACATAATTCTTACTAACCTGATAAACACATCCCATAAATCAGATATGGACAAGAAATCTTCTATAAATCTGTAGATGTTCTTAACAATAGTGGCTAATTGAAGCTAAAACATTCCATGCAGACAAGTGCTGGCCAGCTTTGAAGATCTACAGGAAATAAAAGTAAAATTTAATTTGATGCTGCATTTTGATAATCATTTATGATATATTTCTCCTTCAGCTGTATCAACTTGATCAATTCCTAATCCATTGGGGTTCAAAGTCTATAGCAAGTTCTCAGATCCATTTTTTTGCCTTACAACAAATTCTATCAGCAATTCTTATTAGAATTCATCATTCAAAACCCTTTCCACTACTAAAGAAACCTTATCACATTCATCAAAGCTTTTATTTAATCCATTGAATTAACAGCAGTGATAAATAGATAGACAACCTAACTAGATTGCATTCAATTGCACAAGCCTTTACTTATACAATGTCAAGACAACCAAGTAATTGAAAGGAGACAAGATTCAGAAAGAACTGATATGGGGACAGTTCACAATTTGTATTCATTTTCTTTGAAAATGGTATATCCTTTACAATAGACTTAGAATAACCTTCAGAAAGAAACAGAGCTCATTCTATATTTATGTATTCTCAAACAATTCATAGAAAAATACATTATAAACTTGCTTTCAACATTTGGACCAAAAATAGACTAAGCATAGTACTTAGGAAAATAGAATTCAGACCATTCTTTAGCCTTGGGATCTCATTTAAATAGTGTGAGATGCAACAAGCTTTAGGATAAAGACAAAATGACAGGTGTCCTTTAAAAGACACTTACATATACTTGTAACAAGATGACAAAAATGCAAGTAACAACAAAAGTTTTACATTAGACATTCCTTTTGTGGGCCCTTTTTTACATGCTCCTATGTTGCTAAGTTGGTTACTATTCTGATCCTTCCTCGTATGCAGTAGCCAAATTAACCAATGATGAAGTTTGTTTTGATGATGGCACGTCAACCTCCACCTATGGGCTTTCACCATCTTTATCCTGTATGGGGGAAATAAATTCTACCTTTTCCCTTTCTTTAGTTGTATCGGTGTCCTGTAGTTTCGGGTCTGTAACTGAAGGTAATAGATTATCCTTGTCTTCTTCTTTCGGTTGGGTTTGAGTAGTGGCAGGGTTAGTGATTTGGATCTCCTCACCTTGCATTTCATCACTATCATCTTCATCTTCATCAAACTCCTCAACGAGAGCCATATCTACCATCCATTTATCAAATAATGTATCATCTGGTCAATTGAACTGTAAAATATCCCTCTGTCTTTTTAGCACATATTCAACATCCTTATTAATGGTAACAAATTCTTGCTTTAAAGAATCAAAGAATATTTGGGCCTTCACCATTTTTTTATTGTGGTGGCCCACCATGAATGCCTTGATTCATTAATGACTTGATTCATTCTTAAACAAAATAAATCATCAAGTTCCTTTGCCCATTCATCTTTGCTTTTCAAATTATTCTCTTTATCTAAGGCATGAGGAAACAAATTGAATTTTTGGCTTTTGTACTTTTCAAAGTAGCCTACTATTACTTTTTGTAAATGAACCCTTTTATTATTAAAATCAGTGAGATTAGAAACAATATCAAATGTCTTTTCAACTTGATCAAAAGAATTATCTATGACAGAAAAACACAGAAGTGTTATTTCTTTCTCCCTTGTCACCCATTTATTCAAAATAGGCATTAGAGCCTCATCATTAGATTTCAAATCCTTCCAGATACTGATCACCTTGGCCAACTAATCATAAATTAGCGGCCATTCAATCTTGTCCACCAAATATGTGAGAGCTTTTCTCAATTTATCTTCATATCTGGATTCCAATTCTACATGTAAAGCCCACAGTTTACCTTTTTCTTCTTCAAAATCCTCAACAGTGTAGTATTGTAGCCTTTGGGGTGTATTTGGTATTTCTATGAGAGGGGTGGATTTAAAAGGTTCAACTGGGGGGCGAGGGTATGTTATATTTGGCCTAGTGGTTTTTCCCAACAGCTTGTTCTCAAGCTCAATTCTCTTTTTTACTTCTTTATTGTAGGCATCCACCACTGTTTCATACTTTCTCTGCAAGTCAATCATTTCCTTTTCTTCCTTTTCTGTAGTGGCCAAGGCAAATTTAGAATAGTCCAAATTCATGTGGGCTGCCTGTAGATGTGAAGTATCAGTGGCCCTCCTCACAATGATACTCCCTGTTAGTCCTGAATCATCAGGCTGTGATGGAGTAGTCCTACATCCTCTTCTTAATGACCACATAACAAGAGCAGCTTGGTCATTACTGAATGTTGTTCCCAAGAATTATTCTTTATCTGGATCCTATAATCCTAAATTATTTGACACAAAATTAAGTATTAAGGCATCAGCAATATGCCAATTGGGCAATAATAAAATGTTTGCATCTTTCACCATCTATCTACCCTCTTTAGGGGTTATATTCTGGAACTCTTGTATCATTTGTTCCTTTATTTGATTTTGAATAGAGGCTTCATCCATTTTTGGATGCTCTATTTTCATATTCCTACATCTTTTCTCAAAAATGTGTATGTTTTCCCTCCACGCTAATTGATGGAAAGCCCTAGATTTTACAAAACTGTTATCATACGAAAATGACTGACTGGCTTATTCTAAAATAGGGTCTAATTCCCTTCCCCTAAAATCTACTATAGTTAATTCAAAACTCAGCACAGGAGGCTCCTGGGGGTTCCCTTCATCAATTTATGCTTGAGTAACAAAAACTCCTTGTGATCCCAATTGTTCAATTTTCTCATTGGTGAGCTGCTCCTCCTCAATTCTCATAGGAGTTTGGGAAGGTGAGTAACCTTCATCATATGATTCCTCTTGCCTAATTATTTTTCTTCTTTTGGGAGAGGGTTCAGGGGGTCTTTCTTCAAAAATAGTAATAGTAGATTCAATTTTCTACTTTCCTTTGTTTACAGTGGGCATCTGATCCCAAATGACAGTATATCCTGTCCTCTTTTGCACAACCAATTGACCTGCCCCTATGTTAGGGGTAAAAACCAATTTCCTCATTACTTTCCTAGCTTTATATAGAAAAGAATCAATAAAATTTTGTTTCTTCTCATTCATTACCTCCATTATTTTGGGGAATGTACTCATAAGCTTATTTATTCTATTTGCATTAGTTGCAGCATTACTAAGAGGACTGTAATCCTTGGCAAAAAATTTAATAAACTCCAAAAGTTTTGAATAGACTATCCATTTCTCTTTCTTTGTTTCTTTCTCCTCGAGAGAATATTAATTCCTTATTACATCTTCAAGGAAATAGAATTCATGCTGAATTGGACGAAGCTTGATCCTATGTCTAAGAGCAGAATTAAAGAAATCTTCTGCATCACAAATATGAGAGTGAGATACTGCCATCTTATACTAATCCAAAAATTTGTTGTGATGTCCCTAGAGTGGGCCCCTAATGGAAGGTGATGTAGGTCTATCCGTGTAATTTGTTGCTACCACGTGCCCGGGTCCTCGCTAGTGAGGTTTTCCTAGGGTTGCCCCCTTAACGCAGGGAGGTGCCGTTTACTAATAGTCCTAGCTTTTGGTGCAACGGTTACTAACTTGGTATCAGAGCCAGAGGTCTTGAGGTCGAGACCCGCAGAGCATGGTGGGCTGTGATGTCCCTAGAGTGGGCCCCTAACAGAAGGTGACGTAGGTCTGTCTATGCAATTTTTTGCTACCACGTGTCCAGGGTCCTCGCTAGTGAGGCTGTCCTGGGGTTGGCCCCTTAACGCAAGGAGGTGCCATTTACTAATAGTCCAGTCTTTTGGTGTAACAGTTACTAACTTGGAAGTTAGTAACTATTGCACCAAAAGCCCAGACTTTTAGTAAATGGAAGCTCCTTGCATTAAGGGGGCAACCCCAGGACAACCTCACTAGCGAGGGCCCCAGACATGTGGTAGCAACAAACCACACAGATAGACCTACGTCACCTTTTGTTAGGGGCCCACTCTGAGGACATCACAACCCACCACGCTTTGCAGGTCTCAACCTCGAGACCTCTAGCTCTGATACCAAGTTAGTAACCGTTGTGCCAAAAGCCAGGACTGTTAGTAAACGACACCTCCTTGTGTTAAGGGGGAAACCCTAGGACAACCTCACTAGTGAGGACCCAGGCACATGGTAGCAACAAATTGCACGGATAGACCTACATCACCTTCCATTAGGGGCCTGCTCTAGGGACATCACATTTGCAGAGGAAGATCCACCCCTCTTTAGTTATTACAAACTGGTGAGCTACAGTGTAAGTAGGAAAAATTGATCCTGTTCCCCTTTTGTGCAAAAAGGTCTCCTCCACTCCTCCCAACTACCATAAAAATTTAGCTACTCCTACCTTTAAAGGCACCTGATAGGGTAGTACATGGGGTGTCCCTTTGAATCCATAAATCCTAATGACAGTTGAGACCGGATATGGGATGATATCTCCCCAATTATGTGAAACTTTTAGACTATGGGGTCTGTCCATAGGCCTAACAAGGTGCATTAGTGCCTTAGTAATTCTGGGATTGTCACTAAATATGAGGCACCTTAGTTTAGAAGCAAAGTGCCTATCAAATCTAACAAAACTAGCATTTTTTGCTTCCCCAGTCATGTCTCCACTCCATAATTGAACTGGTAGTGCTTCCCCCTCTTGTTCCCTATTTAAAACCATTTCTTTACCGAAATATGTAACTCCTTTAAATAGAAACATATGCATCAATAGGGAGTATTGACCCCAAAGCTTCTCCACCTTGCCCTTTGCAATCCCCACCAATCCACTGTGAATCTCATTAGCCAAGTAAGATACAAAATCAAAAATTATTTCCACACCAAAAGAGGAGATTTGGGTGATCATATACATGAAGCTCATAGGAATAAAATCTTCTTCACCCTCTCTGAAGATTATGCACAGGGTCCTGTATATCTCTACTGCCCTGGCATTAAAGCATGATTTCTTGAAAGGTTCTTTAGAAGATGATGTTATTGCTGGTAGGTTTCCAATTTTTCTTATGTGGGCCTTTAGTGCACTTTGTCTAACTATATCCCTTTTTGACATATATTCTTTTTCTAATTCTATCAAATCAATGGGCACATGATACTTAGTGAGAGGTCCCAAACTGAAAACTTCCCTAATCTCTTTTGGACTGATGGTAATTAAAACTTCACCATCTGTTCTTCTCACTACCCTAGTGGCTTGATCATAACTCCTCGCCATGGCCTCAAGAAGGTCATAATCCATAAACACACTAGGAACAACTAGCTTTCCCAGATCAAAATTCCATATATTGGCATGTGGGGCATACAATTTCCTTTCTGCAAACCATTTTTTGAACAAACTCAAACCAGTTTGAGAAGTTTGAGCATCCTGGACCCAATTGCCCTTATCATAATATCCATCAGCTATCCTTAGCCTAGGGTTCAATGAGGTTAACCTTTTAACTTGCACTGTCTCTACAGTAGACTCAGGGAGCAACTCAAGAAAGTCATCAAGTAAATTTCTATCCAAATAGTTTATTTAACCTGAAAATACCTTCTTCGAAGGCATCTTGGATTATTTTTTACAGAACTAAAAAGCCTACAAAGATTATGGTAGTACTACTTAATTGAATTCTGCCTTTTTTTTCCTCTGTATTCTTGCAAACTTTTCGCGAACAAACAATTTCACAAATTCTGCCAGACTTCAGCATGCTTTCCTTCAGTAATTACTTCTTCTTAGGAATGGCTTAGAATCATTTCTCACATAAGATGAAACTGATGAAATCTTCTATGTTATACTCTATTTTTCTCACACGCGATGCTTTCATGTCTAATTAATAGAGAGAGTGGCATCACATTCTGCATTTAAAGCTGCACCGTCGATCTTCAAAAATCCTACAATCATGTGATATGGAGAAAAAAACTAGGTGTTGCACTTGACATGTTGGTCAATTTATCCAATGAAAATTCACCACGTACATAACTCTTTCCTTGATGGTGCTTAGTTCGAACCCACTGGCAATTGAGGACACATTTCAGCAGGTCGCTACTTCGTTATGCATAAAGAACGAGCACCCTGCCATAGCGAAGCAGTGACAACCATTGATCTGATCTAAATTTGGCAGATGATATGTTACTGGGCTTGCTCAGAAAGATGGCGGTGGACCCTTATTTGCTATGTCGCTATACGTATCTCCCTAGCAACTCTTCATAGCGAGAAGATGATGACCGTTGATCAAAGACCTAATCAAAGGCGAGGAAACTGCACACAATTTTTTGACTTATACTCACTACATCGCATAGATTAAATAACATGCAACTTCTCAATGCGAGATAGCGAGGACTGTTGATTCTGTTCTAATCTGATGCTCAAGATATCTTGCACCTTTGATCAAAAGGGCATTGATGAAGTATGGAATTCTGCACAGTTGGCATCCTTTAAGATCTTACTTTAGTCCTAGTCATCATCCCACGTTACTAAAGGTCCCACCGACTCTTGATTTCACGGGGCCTTGCTACTTTGCTAACGGCGAGATGTCAAATTTTTCCAATAGCGAGGTAGCGAGCTCTGACAACTTTGATAAATTTTGGCACCATGAAATGCAAGGGTCCATCAGATTAGTATTTCTGCTATTAACTACTTCTGACAAAGGTAGTTATTACTTATCATGCCACCTGGATTAGTCATGGTATTGGTGAATTTCAATGTTATCGACTCTTCAATTTCATGGGCCCTCGCTACTTTGCTAACAGTGAGATATCAAATTTTTTTTATAGCGAGGTAGCAAAACATCAAAAAAATCATCATTCCAGCATCGACTTCAAACTACTTCTGCTGGGTCCCCTTTCCTATTTTGATGGTAATTGTAATGTGTACTTGACTAATGAATCAGCCAAAAAACAAAGCTCCGCCCGCTGTATCTTCATTTTGTGGTCCTGTTTTATAAACTTTTTAGCACTCGCTACCTCACCATACATAAAAAGTACCCATGTTTGCATAGCGAGGTAATGTCAATGGTGGATCTACTTAGATCAGACGGTTGGGGAATATGAGAGGAAAGGTATCTTGGGGGCATGGAAGATAAAAGACAACAGAATATTCGCCCCATTTGAAAATTCAAATATTTCGCACCTGACAATTTATGAATAGAAAGAAATGTAGGGTTTTCACAAAAGTTTTTTAAAGGCTAGCAAACAGATGAATTATCTAGAAACCCTATTATCCACTAGAATGAAAAATCTAACTTTTCTACAATTGGACATAAGACTTCTATCAAACAAAAAGTCAGACCAACAGGGGGGATCTCTTGGTGAACACTGCAATAGATGGCTTAGTAGGTTTGGTAATGATTACCTTACCCTTCTTCTTTAGTGGATTTTCTTCCTTTGACTTTTCCTCATCCTTTGCTTCTTCATGCACACCTTTTTGCTTGGTCAAAAAAAGGGTGGTACTTTTTTTGAATTTGGCAATCCTTTTCTTGCCTTTATTAACCGCTTATGGAGCTTAATATCTAGTTCTATCTTGGCCTCAGCTTCATCATATGTGCCAAAATAGGATGCCTTAGGAACAATTGACTCATTTATTAATGCCTCAATTATATCTTTTTTTTCATCAATGTTAACCTCATATCCAAGAGGTTTTACCCATGCAATCCTAGGCCTAACTTCCTGAATGTATATCTTATCACTATCTAACATAAAACAAACATCATATGGATCTTTGTGGACCTTTAGGTATAGAAAAATACTATTGAGACATATATTTCATTTTGTTTGTTGATCATTATTCTGGGATGATGACTATAATGTTATTAAAAGATAAATATGATGCTTTTCAAAACTTCAACTGATATTTGGTTAGAGTTGAGTATGAAACAAGGAAGAATCTAAAATTCCTGAGATCAGATAAAGGAGGAGAATTCATCTCACAAGTATTCAATGAATTTTTCAATGAAAGAGGAATCAAAAGACATGTATCAACACCTAGAACTCTAGAGTAGAATGGTATTGCAAAAAGAAGGAAAAAATCCATTAGAGAATGTGCAAGAACACTAATGACTGAGAACAATGTTACACCAAAGTACTGTAGAGAAGCAATTTGCATAATAGTTCATGCACTTAACTGAGTTAAACTAAAGAAAGTTACAAAAAAAACACCCTATGAATTATGGCATGGGTACAAACCTAATGTTTCTTATCTTATAGTATTTGAAAGATAATGCTATGTCTTGAGAGATGAAAGGAAAGGGAAAATTGATGCAAAAAGTGATGAAGGTATATTCCTAGGTTACTCCAATAAGATTAAGGCATACAAATGTTTGAATCTTGCTACTCAAAAAGTCATAGAAAGTGTAGATGTGAAGACTGATGAGTTTGCATAAAGAATTGAAGAATAGAGAAACAAGGAGCCTGAAGACTACAAAAAGTTTGTTTACTATGAGGAGGAAGGTGATACCTTACCACAATAAATTTAAGCCAAGAAACATCAAAGTGAACCTAGAAAACCATTGAAACTATAACTTGAGTCATAGATAAAGGCACCTAAGTCACATAAAAAGTCACCTGAATCATAGACAGAGTTACCCAAGTTATAGCCAAATCAGCCAGAGGAGCCTTGTTGTGGTCTCATAATGCACACCCCATTTCTCCTAGAAATGGGAATCCCTTAGTATATTTTTCTACTAGGATCCTAGTTTGGAGTCTCAGTCATTTTTGGACTCCCCTAGGAGTCTAGGTCAAATCCTAGTACTTGATTAGAAAGAATTAGAGAGTAAAAAATGGAGGAAAAGTGAGTTTTTTATGCTAAAAGTGCTGTAAGTGCAAACTTACACACATGTGTGCTCATTGTGCAAGTGCACATGTGCACTCAGTGTGCAAGTGGGTACTACACCTCCTTTCAAAGATGTGGACATGTGCACCTGTGCATGTCTATAGCTCCAGAGGGTGTGCACCTTCAGAGGTGCGCACTAGGCCCAAGGTTTATATAAAACCCTGAACCCTATGACCTATTGGTCTTTGAAAAACTACTAGATGATCTAAAACCCAATATTAGGATGTAGAAGACAAGACACAATCTAAGGGTTAGCTACTTCCTATATTAAATTGGATTCTTTTTAGATTTGGACCAACATTAACAAAATCATAGTGATTCCCTACACTTCAGGCTCTACCGAGGCTAGGTGGGTGCACCTTAGGGATGGAAGTGTAACTAGTTTTACTAATTTTCTCTTTAGACATATGCTCACTAATATTTCTCTCTAACATCTATCACTTATAGAAGAAATGGTTTAGATTTGTAATAACTTCTTGATTAAAATAACTAACTATAACTCATGGAAAACTATTGCTAATAAGTGTTGGCCAACAATTTGTTTCTTCATATAGAAAAATAAAATTTGATTTTATTTAAATTTGTGCTTTGTGCAACCAAATTATCTTTAATAATTTGAATCTAAATTGATGATCAGTGCCTTATCTATTGTTACAAAGAGTCTAACGAGCAGAATTTGACCTATTTAATCACTTTACAATTAAATCATCAATAGTTAACCCTAAACCCCATAATTATGAACAACCATCTCATATGACTAGAAACCCTATCAATTTATTGAAGCATTTATCTTAATTCCTTGAAATAAAAGCAACAAAAAATTGATATACAACCTATCCTAGTTGCATTAAATTAGATGAACCTTTCTCATTCAATCCCAACATAACCAACATATAAAAAAGTAGAAAAAATTTAGAGACATAGACATGGAAATTTTTTTCCTTTGTGTTAATCTTCCTTGAAAACAATACATTTATTGGTATAACTCAAGAATAACTTAGGATACGATAGAATGTCACTCAAGATTCACTAGTATTCCTCAGTTTCAAAATTGAATGCAACATATAACATTGACACAAAAGCTAACTAGATCGACTGCAAGCTCCTATCACTTTCCTTGCCCTTTCTTTATTCTTTTTACCTTTAACTTCATCCTAACTGCATTCTTGCACTGCTTAATCATTGTCACCAAATGGTAGGGCCTTGATATCTACAATAATTTTCTATATCCATGTCTACATCAGGCCAGGTGGCATCTCTAGCTACATCCAAATCTTCAAGGCATTTGTTCCACTTAGCATTACTTATTGTCTTAACCTCTATAGTTATTTTTAACATCTCTATTTCTAACTTGTAGAGCATGTCAAATAAGTCATAAACCACTACTACACCTACCTCATCCTTGTAGTATGCAAGGAATTTGGGATGGTTCAAAATTCTATCAAAAGATGCTAACTATTCTATCTAATCCCTAACTCTTCCATAGTCTCCAAAACTATAGGCACAAAATTTGATGTTCCTGTGGTAATTTTACTCATCTTATTCTAGATTAGTTTCATTTTTCAACCAAAGAAACCATTCAGAACCTTCACCCTATTTATCATCTTTCTATTATTTATTATAGTTACTTTAGGCAAATCCTTCTTCTATGCCAACACATGTAGCAAACTATCAATGAATGGAGCATATGGACCCCATGTGGTGAAAAGTGGAGACAATAGGGAAATAACTATTGAACACCTGTACTCTACTCCTTGCAACACAAGATAGTTGTTGTGTACATTATGGGAAACTAGTTTCAATGCATTTATTTTATGAACCAGAAAATTCTTAATAGTTATAATCTTAATCTCCTTGCCTAATTCCAAGTCCTCTTCATCAATTTCCATTACTTGGCCTAATGCCTCCCCTATTTTAGGTACTTGGCCCTCTATTTGCACACCCCTATCCTAGACTTCTATAGTTGTTCTGACAATGTTTTTCAAAGCTACTATCTCATTCTCTAGCTTGATGGTTTTCTTCTGCAAGACATATGTCTTCTTTATTTCTTCTTCAAAATGCCTCCTATTCTTGATGAACCACTCATAGGCTTCTTCTAACTCTGCTTGAAGAACATCCATCTTTTTCTTACCTAAGAATGCCATAGATTTTTGCATCCCATAGATCTGGTTGCTAGAGGTGGAGTGCACATTGTAGAATATCACATTTCCCCTTCGAGACTCTTTGATTTCCATTAGGGCAAGCTTTTGATCCTCTGGATCAAAAATCCATATTGCCATTTTTTGAGCATCAATGTTGTATCCTGACCCTCTCAATTCTCCAAATTGATTTTCATCTTCAAATTAAATAGAATTATCTTGTCTTCTCATTTGGTCTAGTAGAACAGAAGAACTTATGTCCCATCTTGGGAGGACAATAATCACACTTCTTATTTCATCACTCATGAACTCATTTGATTTTGGAATTATGTCATCACTCGTGAACTCATTTTCTTTTGGAATTACAAATAGGAAATATATACTTCTAAGATGGGGGGTGAATAAGAAGTCCTAACCTTTAACCAATAAAATGTTTAACTTCAAACTATACATGCATTAACATAATGAAATAACATGTAAAGAAAATGCATTCAAAACACTTGACACCAAATATGATCACCCAGAAACCCTCTAAAATGAGAAGGTAAAAGTGGGGTGGGGATGACACCCACAATCCTTCACTACTCAAGCAATGAAGTGTTCACCTATTGAGGTTATAAAATGTAGACCATTCTAATGGTCTTCCCTTTGAAAGGCCTACCTTGTTAAAGGCTTACGAAGGACTGTTAGATCCTACCCTATTAAAGGATTTTAAAACCTTGCTAGAAGTGTGTCTAGTTAAAGGACTTCAAAAAAATTCACTTGGAATGTCACCTTGTTAAAGGATTTTACAATGACTATTAAGTCAAACTTAATTCAAAGGATTCCATCCTACTGATACAGTTGTTAGAAAGTAGAGTAGAATGTTTGATCTGATAACTTAAAATCTTGTGTTGCTGATTTTAGATCTCGATTTAGTCCATCTTGATCCTCTTTGATCTGATATGTAAATGTTGTATCATTGATCCACTATTCTGCTAACTGATTCTACAATTTTCTCCTTCTTCTAAGTCACCTTGAATGCCTTCAATTCAATTCACCCCTTCCTCTCTTCTATTCTTCTCTTTCTTACTCTCTCTCTATATCTAAATTATGGGGCTTTGATCTCCTTATACAAATTTTTGTGACCTAGGGTTACGTATGAATCTATGACTGAGATTCATCCTTTTCACCATTTAACCTTTCCAATTTTTTTATTGGTTGCATGTTGATTGAATAGGAAAGCCAAATAGGTTCAATCTTATCTTCTAAACTTCAAGATCTATCTATGAGATGGTATACAAATAGTTTACATAGTTGTTTGTGCCATCACAAATGACTAGGTCCATTCTGTGTTACTCGGCACTTGATAATACTGATGCTTGACACTTACTGTAATTCTGTCTAACTCGACACTCGAACTTGCTTGACATCAACTGTTCACTTGGCACTATCTATTTTCTTGGTACTTGATTGACTCGGCACATGAGTGACTCGAAACTCTTTACAACTTGGAATCTATACATATTGTACTCAGAATATATTACTAGCTTGACATAAGCTTAGTAAATATCTTAAGTGTGTTTACACTCAATTGTCAAAACCAATCTGAGATCAACAATCTACCCTTTTGACATGAGTGTTAGAAATACTTAACTATACATAACAATTCTAGTCTTCCCCAGTATAATACATTTGTAGATTGACATATATACAAAACTTCAAAAATATTTCAAAATTTTTTAATAGACTATATACCTCAAAATTTTGTAACTCCCCCTGAGTTAATATGCCTTTTTTGTATCCAAAATCTCTTCTATAGATTTTCCTCATGCTGATACTTTTTCAAAAATGCTAATACTCTTTACCTATCTGCTATTTTTTGTTTCTACTATTTTTGTTGTTTTCTCCCCCTTTGTCTTCTCTCCCTTGCATATTATTCTTGCATATTCTATCCCTTGCATATTATTCTTGCATATTCTATCCCTTGCATATTATTCTCCTTGATATATTATTCTCCCCCTTTTTGAAACTAATATCAAAGGGTCTATACACAGATTGTTAATTTGACCAAAAATTTCTTATGGACTGCCATTATTACTTTCAGAGCAGCATCCCAGTTGTCTATTGCAACATCTAAGGATTTGAGTTGGATGGATGTATCTATTACAAGATGAACTAAGCCATATAAAGTTGAAATATTAGGATCTTTCTTTAATATAGTTTCTACATAGGCTAGTTCTTTATGAAGTATTTCCATATGTGGGGTAAGGGAAGCTTGAATGTTGACCTATTTGACTTTTATGTTGGCCTCTTCTGTTATTAATAAAGCTAGTTCCTTTTGGGTATGGAGCACTATATGAAAATGATTTTCACTATGAGCTGGACCTTATGGAAATTGCATGCCTCATATCTTCAAATTTATTTCCAAAAATAGAATCCTTTGGCTCATTTCTTATGTGAAGAGTGTGGGATCACACAATTTTTTGTACAATGAGAATATATTCTCAAGTACCTTCTTCACTTTTTCAATTTTGGTAGCCAGTTCCACTTGTGATAGTGCTAAATGAATTGATATCTTCTCATTAACCTTGGCTTGAAATTTCTTCTTAGACCATTCCAAGAGTTTAACATTGGCTTCTTGGTCTTCACTTGTCACTTGTTCCATAGTGTCTGATAGTTGTTCCAATATGGGCTTGGTTTCATCAGGTGTCTGCAAGCTAAAGGCATCTAAAAAGATATCTTTGATATCATGAAGTGCTTGCTTTTGTTTATACTTATTGCTATGTATTTCTTGTTTCTTCTTTTTCTCTAATGCCTGTTGCATTATATTAATCTATTCTAGAGTTATGGTTGCATAGTCATACTTTGGTATCACTATTTCTACATATAGAGTTGGGTCACCATAGTGAAGTACCTTTGCAACATTTGATGAGCTCGAGCCTGGTGATGAAATCTACAATAGAATTGCATCAGTTCTCAACTTATGAAGGACTTTGGTAGGAGTGCCAGTAGTTGGTGAATTTACCAATGTCTGAATAGCTTCTTGCTCCTTCTCCTTAGGGATGTCCTTATCTTCATCTAATCTTCCTTGATCAATCACTATTATTTGTGTTGCACTTTACCTTAAGTTTGTGTGTCAGGCACAGATACCTCTATCTATCTTGCTTGATCATTTGTGCACTCCTTTGTAGTCTAAGTTTGTTGTCCAACCATGACAACTTGTACTATGGTGTCAACCTTTGCAGATGTATCATCTGATGTTTGTACTGGAGGTTGACCACTTGTAGCTGTAGGGATGAGAAAAGATTGTTCTTGTGGGGTCTCCTTATCCCTAGTGATATCAACTATCATCTATAGTGACCAATACTAGATTATTGCACAATTTATCTTGAAGTGTGGATTGGTCAAGGATCTTCTTTAGATCCTCTAAAGTTAATGAGTTGATGGTTTGAGGAGCTATCAAAAAAATCTTTCACTATTACAATATCTATAGGTGTGTTTGTGTTATGTGGAGGGCTTAGTGCTAGTAATTGTGTGTCTTGCACACTCTGATCTATTTTTTGCTCATTAATTGTTGCCATTTCATCCTTCTTCTATTGCGCCTCCTCCACTATGGTCTCTTTTTTTCATTCTCTATTTCTTCTTCCTTGTCATTATCTCCTCCTCCTCCTCCATCATTCCTTCCCTTAAAGGGATCTTCTTCTCCTTCCTTAACAATAGTCAAGTAGCCAAGCCATAAATTAACTTCCACATTTTAGTGGACTTATTGACAACATCCTTAATGTTATTTTTCAAAATGCAAAATGCTCTGTATTTAGGTGAGAATTTGTTTCCATGTTTCTTATTTGGTTTAGAAATTTTCCCTCTTGTCAATTTTGGCATTACTTGTGCAAGGGTTGATTCCCTTATTTTCTTTTCAAGATTTAAAAAATAATTCCATTTGTCTTCAACAATTGTATATAATTCCTTGGGCATTGTATTATCCAATTCAAGTGGAGTATTCTTGATTTTTTTTAATCATGGAATATATTGACTCCTCTATCATATTTTGGTCTTATCTACCTAGTTTACCAAAATTAATGTTTTTTAATCTAGTAAAGTCTACATTATCCCTAACATTGTCACAAATGTTTTTCAAATTAGATTTGGGAGCATGAATTACCACTTTGAATTGACTATTGTCTTTTGACTCGGTCCTCTCATCATTAGTCTCTGGTTGTGCAATATACTTTCTTCTAGGCTTCTTCTGCATAGGACCTATCTATTTAGTAGCCTTTTTCTTCTCCTTTGCTTACTCTATAGCCTTTTGAGTAGTGGCCATTGCACTGGTTCTTGTAGCTAGGGATGTAGGCTTTGTAGGACTTTGTTTTGTTTGTTTCATCTTCTTTGGCTGTGGGACAGGCTATGTCTTAGCCTTCCTGTTCTTTTCCTCAAGTTTTGCTAGTGCTTCCTTGGCTTGTTCTTCCTTGAATCCTTCTTCCTTTGCATCTTCACCCATACCTTGGATTAGCGAAAGTGGTTCTTGTGCTTATGCCTCTTCTTCTTCATCTTCTTCATCATCATCCTCATCATCATTTCCTACACCTTTTCCAAATTTTGCCTTTCACTTCCTCACCAATTCATGTTTCTTCTTCAAGGTTGAGGCAATTTTCAACTCCATTTCAACCTTAGACTTTACAACATCATAATTACCAAAGAGTTTGGTTGTTTTATCAACTTCCTCTACAAGAAGTGTAGTAATGGCTACTAATGCTTCATCAATGTTGATTTCATATCCTAGTGGCCTTAGCCATTTGTCTCTTGGTACTGTGGCCTAGACATATGTGTAGTCAATGTATACTAGAAAAAAATATCATTTTAATGCTGTTCCACTAATGAAACATGAATTCTCAACCTTTGTTTCATGGACTTCTTGAAGTCCTCAAAGTAACTAGTCATTAGTGACTCAAAATTGTCACCCATTTGTTCAATGTATTCATTGATTTGCACAAAAATTGACCTATTGGTCTTCCATCCTAACTTTCCAAAAGATGGGAATTCATTTTACACATAAAGAATATGCATACCAATATGGAAACAAACTTACATTGAGAACTTTTAGATTTCCTTATTGCTCCTAGGTTCTCCATTATTTGTTTCATTTGAAGTTCTGCAAGATCATAGGTATGATCTTTCTTCACAATCTTGTAGCCTATATCAACTGCTATAATGGAACACTATTTAGTCTACTTGCCTAATAGAATTTGTGGGAAGTGAATCTAATGGAAAATTCAAGAAGAGGGTTTGTGATTGTATCAATTGTCATTCCATGTTTGTTCCATTTTGCTGTTGTATTTTTCTCAATCACCTCTTTTGAGTCGCTCTTTAGGGTCTTGGGATGATAGAGGGTTGGATAACCTGTAACCCTATGCATAATTTTCTTCATTATTTTGATGGGTCCACCCTCTAACCATAAGCATCCATCATGTATTCTGCTTTGGAAAATTTTAATCCACTTTGTCTTGAAAATAGTGGGGAAATCTAGGGCACGGGTTAACTCTTTTCTTTCCACAATCTTAAATTCTTCTTTTAGTACCCCATTTTCACACAATTTATCATAGGCTTGATGAATTTACATGTCTTTAATCCCTCCAACTTTGCAGTTATAGCATTTTCTCACATCTTGTATAATAACTACCTTAGGAAAAATGATTGATAAAACACCTAAAGGATCATGTTTATAGGAAATCTTTGGTATGACCTTGAAATTGGGTTGCTTAACCTCATTACTAACCAATTGAATCTCAAAACTCTCTTTTTCCTTCACATTTCTTAAATTAGAGGCCATATTTGCAAACTAGGTTTTTAACAAATTCAAAACTACATAACTTGGCACTTGAATAATACCTCTTAGATTGATGAAATGATGCTTGATATCTACTATGATCCTTGCAAGTTCTTCAAATAGGTTCATAGATTTCTTCTTTACTTTTCCCTCTCTTTCTTTACATTTGAAATGACAAAAAATGGGTGAAAATCTGCCTTATACCCTTCAAAACATTTGCATTTAATGCATAGTGCATATACAACTATAAACTCGGCTTTAATGCGATTCCAATTTTACTCAGCATCTATAGGAATTTTACCCTCACTTGGAAACTACTAATATTACCTTTACTTAGAAACCACTACTTACTCTACTCCAACTGACTTTTGCTAACAACTTGGTACACACTAGCATTTACTCGACATCTAAAGAGGACTTTTCGCACTTGACAGTAGTGTGAAAACTTGAAGATTCAATATTTAATTTTCCTTATTTTCTTGCAACTTGATTTATGCTAATTTATCCTTTTTCAACACTAACTTATCTTGGAACTGATTTATGATATTGACCTTGTTGGATAATACTTACTAATTTGACCTATCTTCAAGCAACTAAAACATGTTGTTTGACTCAACCATCTGCTATAGTTACCACTGAAATGTGTTGCAATGCAGTTCTTAGGAATGTGTCCATACTCTTGATAGTAGTGACAACTTTGCCTAGCATTGTAGCCCCAATTTTAGAAGTGTCCATGACTTCTTTGTTTTATTAAATTATTTTTTGAACACATGGGCTTAGATCTACACTCAAAGGCTCTATGTCCATACTTCTGACAATTGTAGTAGTGACCTTCAAATCTTGGTGTTCTGATGGTTTTAGTCCTACAGTTATTTGCCTAATGACCTTGTTTATTGCACTTATGGTAGTGAGTCATGTTTTTGGGTTTGTCATGCTGATTTGCATTCTTGCTCCTACAAATATTAGCAATATGTCCCTTCTTACTACAAAAATGACAAGTGGGTTTAGAGTTCTTACCTTTGTCATTCGTTTCTTCAGCAATCTTGGATGATTGTCCTTCTTTAGTGCTACTATAGCCTAGTCCAGTAGTATCATTGTTGGATCTTGGAGATTTCAATAGTTGCTCAGAGTACTTGATGGATTCATTTGGATTGTTGAAGCTCTTAGCAATATCTCTTTCTCTTCTTAGATCATTTTGTAGTTGTTCATTCTGCAACTTTGGTGTGGTGATCTCAATGTCTTTGACATTCAACTCATGATGAGAATTCATCATCTAACTTAGGGTATCTAATTGCATGTTGGATTTTCTTGCAAGCTTAGCTGACTTCTCTTCTAGTCTTTTGGAAAGATTTCTCTTGTCTTCTTTTATTACAACCTTATCCTCTATGGCACTTTTATTTTGTTTAGTAACTTCACATAACATCATGGCTTGTGATTCTTGTTCCATCTTCAAAGTTTTGATCTCTCCTGCTTGAGCTCTATTCTTCTCCATTAGGTCTACAATTTTCTACATCAAACTCTTTTGAGTCTCCATTTGCAAATACTTTAGTGGTGTCAATCTCTTTGTACTATGTATTTATTTTTACAATGGAAATGTCTTTCCTTCTCTTTAAGGATTTCCATAATTCCTCCCTAGCTTCTTCCAGTGAATGTAGAATGAGATGTATTTCAATCTCTTGGTTATCAATGATCTTCCCAAGTTTGTATACCTCCATGTTTAGATCTTTTCTCTAATTTGTAAGGCTTCTCCTGATGAGAACTTTCTCCAATAACAATTTTTGGAACTACAAATCAGAAATATATACTTCTAAGAGGGAGTAGGGGAGGGGGTGAATAAGAAGTCCTAACCTTTAACCAATAAAACTTTTAACTTCAAGCTATACATGCATTAACATAATAAAATAACATGTAAAGAAAATGTAGTGAAAACACTTGACACTTGCTATGACCACCCAAAAACACTCCAAAATGAGAAGGTAAAATTGGGGTGGGGATGACACCCACAATCTTTTACTACTGTAGCAATAAATTGTTCACCTATTGAGGTTATAAAATGTTGAGGTTATAAAATGTTCACTCCTCGAATCATGTGTCAATTGTTTACTAGGATCAAAACACATGTTAGGTTTTATTTAACCTTTCTAACACTTTTAGGAATTCTTTCATTGGCTAATACTATCATTTTTAAGCTAGGATGCACAAAATCATTATAGAAGGAAATAACGTTGGAATATGGGTAGAAAGTTTTCTATACACTTTTCCACCTCTACACTAGTAGTCTTTCTCCCCATTCCTATGTGGACTCAAAGAAGCTTTGATCAAAAGAATCAAGATTATTGAACAAGATTAGATGCATGATTAGAGAGAAGTGGGGGAATCTAAAGTTCATTAAATGTCCTTGCTAAGCAATGATGATCTCCTCATAGATCTTATCAATTATGTACGTGACATAATCATACCAAACATTCATGTTGGGTTATTAAATGTTCAAAGCCATAACATAATTTCCCCCTAGGGTGTTCATGGTTCCATTTGAACCCAATACTTTATATATGCCAAAGACAATATTCTAGAAATACCATTGAAAGAATTCAAGAGGTATGATATTTTCTACTTCCTTCTTCTTTGGAATTTCTCCCTTTTCTTTATGGAACATAGGGATGTGTCTTTTCATTTCCCTACCCATGTAAAATTTCTTCTGAGATTTGAAATTCTCAGTTAGATCATTGATGTTAATAGGCAATGACATTGGGCCTCCTAGGTAAAATGCCTCTATGAATGTCTCCTTTTCTAGGGCTAGGAAAATACTTTTTTCTCTCTTATGGAATGAATTTCTTACTATATTGTAGCATTTTATTAGAGCCTTCACTAAGTAAAAATACTTAAATACTTTTGGCATGATCATTTTGCCCACGTTCTTGACCCAAGGGTTGTAGACTGGAACCTTCTCCATTCTGTTCTTATAGAAGAACCATAAATATTCATATCCATTTTTGTCTAGAAACTCTACATCTCTACAGAATACATATGGATTTCTAAAGGTATGGTCATTAGCACACTATGCATTTTTTGAACTAGGAAATATATGTATCTGTTCTTCAAAAAATGAGCTAAGGCTTTTTGTTTGCAAAGTAGATTCTTTAATCACATCCTATGAAATTAATTATTCTTCCTTCTGAGCCATTTCTTTAAATAATGTAGTCAACTATGAATGTTTTATGTTGAATAATCACTAAAAATCAGTTTGATACTCAATTTTGCTGAAAAAACTCAAACAATTGTATAACTGGTGATGAAAATCTTTGTGTCTTTCAAAATTTATCTATCTCTACACAGGAGCATGACACTAATGACATTTAAAATCAACACACTTCAAAAATTATTAATCCTAAAAAAGATGGCAAAATCTTCACTTTTTCATATTTCATACATCCAACTCATCCCTTTTTATCCAGTTTACACATGGCCGCTGAAAAATATTTTATGCTTTCATAATTGAGAGTTGTGATGATGCAATCACTACCTTATTGCTTATTTTCTATGGTTTGTTCTCTTTTTTTTGTTTCTAGTTGCAACCATGAGAATAGGGCTATTCTTACTATTTTGCAATCTCGCATCTCTTTTCTCTAACTGCTAAGCCTAGCTTGTGAACTTGCAGTCACTTTATTTTATACTTTTTTGCCACTTTGCGATTATTTAAACCTTATCTCTCTAAATGTTGTGATCTGGAAATGGCTTGTTTATTCTTTACTTTGCACCTTCACCATGCTTTAGCCTTCAACATCTTTTCTACATGTGATGCTACGATGCTTCATATTTTTCCCTATCGCTTCTTCGTAATTGCCAAGAAAGATTCTTATTCTAACCACGTGACATTGCACTGAGATGTTATGGTTAACCATTTCTTATCTTGCAACATCACAACTTAATATCCTATCCATCTTTAAATCCATGCAATACTGCACTCAATAGCTTTTCACCACTTCACAACTTAAACACCTTTAACTATAACATTATCTTTGTTTACAAGATCACACTTTATTTCTCAACCATAACTAAACTCCTATGAAGATGGATCCATGATTATTTTTCTCAGTGACAAATCTGGCCTCAAGTTAACACAAACCCCTTGTGATGTTGATATGGTCTAAAAACTTAACAACATGATTAAACTTCATACCATCATAGATTAAAGTATTACTTGTTTTTAATCCTTGTGAAAGGGTGATGAGCATTACTTTTGATTGTTAGCTATCTTGCGCGACTTCAAAACTTATTATATTTCTTCATGGTTTAATTGTGTGATCATGTAATTTGGTTTTCTTCAACTATTCCTTGACCAATCACTTCTTTGCAACTTAAAACATTAATCCTCATCTTACCTATGTGATGCTACAACCAACTGCTAACTTGAATGTCTTCTTTTTTGTCACTACTTCACAACTTAAATTATCTTATCTATTGAATCTCCTATGATCCTATGATTACCATGTAACAGTAACCTTTTTATGTCTTCACAACTTCATAACCTAAACACTTAACTCTTTGTTTATTGCTGCGAAGGCATGATTACAAACTTTCCCATCTTTGCCACCTTAACCCAAGGCTTCTTGTAACCAAATGTGAGCATGCTCTAGTATTAAGACTTAACCATTGCTACCTTTTTGCATTCTTGCAACTTAAACTTCACTACCTATTTAACCATTTTTGATGTTTTGATGACTAAACTTTGACTACTATTAATGTCTTTCAAAACATCATAACTTTAGTTGTACTCAATGCTTTTTGACCTGTAGCCTTATGATGACTCTTTGAAGCTAACTCTTTCCCTTCATCACAACCTCACAACTATAAATTTTGACATGTTATCTAGCAAAAATATGTTATGATATCCATCTTGCTGATCACTTCCTTCTGCTTGTAATGTTGCAACTTAAATGTCTTTAGATATTCATTGACTTGTGATCATGCACTTTCCACTATTTCACTTCTTCACACCTTTAACATGAGTATTAACAGTAATCAGTGCAAAGCCACATTGAACTAATAATAGAAAATTTTGCATCCTTGCAACCTTTAATATGGTTAGTATGAAAAATAGAGTGATATTGTGATTAAATAACTTTCACAACATCATGACTTAAAAGATAGAAAGGGCATGAAATATAAAGTGACAATATGTCAAAACACTCAGGAATATAATTTTATAAGCAAT
This sequence comes from Cupressus sempervirens, assembly GCA_028749045.1. Classification (NCBI taxonomy): domain Eukaryota; kingdom Viridiplantae; phylum Streptophyta; class Pinopsida; order Cupressales; family Cupressaceae; genus Cupressus; species Cupressus sempervirens. Next base: position 765,896,012 of record CM053791.1, read on the forward strand.
TTTTTTTTTCATTTTATCCCTATTCCATATTTGAAAGTAAATATTGAATTCTCAATCAAAACATAAAACATAAAATTTTTCCTTAGGGTTTTTACAAGGGCTAACACAATTTTACAAATTCTACCTAATTTTCACAAGATTTGACACAATTTTAGATTGGTAAAAAATTATGTCATTAAAACCCTCCTCACATTCTTTCATCCATTGCCTAGAAGAACACCTCTACACTCCTAATCTCTATGCTCCTCTATCTCTTGCAATCATAACATAAAAAAGGTTAGCCTCTTCCAAAGAGGTGTGCACAACTCCATGAGGTGCACATGTGTGCACCTCCATAGAGGAAAAAGGCTTAAAACCTAAACCAATTGACTTAAGAAAAACCTTAAACATGACTCCAAAGACCTAAGGAAGGTGCACACATACATACCTCCACAAAGTGTGCATGTGCACACCTTCCAACATTAAGAACTTAAAGAAAAAAATGCATAAAAATTCAAAGGCACTATGGACTATGCAAATGTGCCTCCACAGGGTGCACATATGTACACATCTATGATCATAAAATAAGAAAAAACTTAGTCTCCTCACCAATAGAAATGTGTAGTGTGTAGCTATGCACATGTGCATGTGCACACCAAAACTACATGCACACGTGTGCATGTGCGCACCTCACCTAGGTGTGCACATGTGTAGGTGTATGAATGCATTATAAAAGACCATTCATGGCTTAAAATAGCACACTTGCACACCTATATGGGTGCACAAGGTATGTTGAAGTGCACAGTAGGGTATTTTTGGAGGAATTTGACTACTTTTTGTCTTTGTTTGACTGATTTGGACCTATTCTAGAGTTAGTTAGAGTCTATTTTAGGTCAAGTTTTAACCTTATGACTAACATTTTCCTTGCTTGTGTAGATAAATAATGTCCTTATCATCTTCAATGGTAGAAAGTATGTCTCTACAACTAGTCACATTTAAGTACTAATGGGCACCAAGGAAATCAAGGTTTCAAGATGGAAACTTCAAGATCAAAGATATAAAACTTGGACATATAGAATGCAATGCATTCCTCAAAATCTGTGATAAACCTAAAAGAGATCTGTAATGGTGTTAGCACTAATGAATTTTGGCCTTGTGAATGTAGCATCTCTCCCAACATTAGTCTAATCTTTAGAACTGATAATGACCCTTGCATAACACTATGTGGCTGAAGAGAATTTCATTAAGAGTGTTACAGGAGAGATAGTCCTGGACCTCCAACCTAAAGAACATTGAGAAGGTATTTCACCTTCCTAGAGCATACCAATATCTATGAATAACATATGATAGAGAAGAACAATGATACAAGGATAATCTAAAAGAAGCACATGAGAAAGTGGAACCCCCCTTCCTTATTGATAGAACATTAGTGGGTCACTGACTAGGAAAAGTTGATATGACAAGGGGGTATATTAAGGATGGCATCAGATATGTAATTGTGCTTTCGAGCAGAGCTATGGGACTTCATGCAGTAGGAAACCCTCAAAAATAGATGGTCCACTTTATAAAAACCATCAAAAAATAGAAAATATGCCAATTGATTGGGCTACCATCCTAAGTAATAACTTGGATAAGAAACTTCTAGCCATAAAAGATGACCCAAATTTCTACATGTCACCATACATGGTGTATTTGTTGGTGGATAGAACTAGATATTACCGAGGCCTCTACAAAAAGGGAAGAATCCAAGATGTGAATGCTTGTCCCTATGTGGTATATCTACAATTGGTGAAGAAGAAGCTCCTACTACAAAGTGTGAAATATAGGGTGGTGAATGATGGTTTCATCTTCTCGATCATCAGGTTCATTGAAGATGATTATGCCAAAAGAATGTTAGTAGAGGCAACAATCATGATTATAGAAATTGACACCTATTACATTTAGTTTAAAACCTTCACCTATCTTAGGGTAGCTAGTACTCTACTATGTCCAAAGAAGCTCCCAAGATACCCATCTGATAGGCTCTTCTTGCTAGAGATTGCATGCCAACTCACTTCTTCATATGAAAGAGTGAGAAGACAACATAAGAAGACATGGGTCTAGTCATTCACAATTGGTTCTTTTGAGGTTAAACAAAAGAAAGAAATTGGCACTTCAACTCTGAGTAGGATCAATATCCCTTGGAAGAATACAACTCCAAGATCACCCATACTTTGATAATAGTGGCACACTATAACACCTAGTAGGGAAAGAGTTTTTACATGAAGATGTATTGGAGGAACATTCAATGAATGATGTAGATGAATTTGATGTCCATATAAGGGACTATTGTAGGATTAGTCTATATTTAGAAAAACATGTGCTAAAGATAAAGATCCCTCTTGAGGCTTTGGAAAAGGACACTGAAGATTTCATGGATCCATTATACAACAGGGATAAAATCTATGATCAACCCATAATGAATGCTAAGATTGGGAGGGATGAGGATGCATATATAAATGATCAGGTTAGGCACATAGTCAAGTTGACAAAGGAATGGATCAAGAAATCATTAAGAATAGATCTAATTCCTTAGGCTATCCCCCTACAAGACAGATTGAGGCCAATCAAACGAAAAGGTGTAAAAGTCACCATACCAACCTTCGATAGTCAATCCCTAGTATGGTTGGAAACAATTCACCAACATGAGTGGAAGGTTGAGTAATTTGTATCTGATAGGGGTATGAAGAGGAAAAGAATACCTTCAAGACCCAAGAAGAAAACAACTCAAACACAGTCACCTCCACAAGGATAGGTAGAAACTAAATAAGAAGAGCCTGAAGCACAAGAGAAGCCATAAGAGAAGCTACAAGAGGAAGAACAACTTGAATAGCTAGAGGAAGAATAGGTAGAGGAGAAGAGGGTGCCACCAGTAGTAATTGAAGAGGAAGAAGCCTCCCTCTTGGTTCCATAAAAGGGAAAGAATTGAACCAATTGTGTCAAGAACATGGAGAAGGAGATTATAGAAGAAAAACACTCCATCACCACAAGTGTCTGAGACTATCCTAGAAGAAGAGGATGAAGAAAAAGGGGAGAAAATTGAATTTTTCCTCTTGAGCCAAAGAACCCACTTGGCTAGGGCCATAGAGGAAAAGAGGTTAAAAATCTCCATAGTGACACCTCCATCTCCTCTAAGGGAGCCTATCTAGGTATTAGAATCAAAATATGAGTAATAAAAAAGGATCTATGATATGGAAGGTCAATAAAATCATGTCTTCAACCTCTCTAACTTTGACTTCATGTTAGTGGGCACTGAGATGGTAGGAGAGAAAATAAGAGATACTCACAAGAGTGAACCCATAGGAGAGTGCTGGAATCAATTTACACTTCTGTCTCAAGAGCCTCTAGGTATTTCATAACCACCATCTCAAGATTTGGAAGCTTTAAATAAAGGTTTGGTGACTCCACTTCCTTAGGCTACACAAGAAAAAAATAAGAGACCAAGGAAGGGGAGCCCCAATAGCTACATGCCAATGAAGTATTTGAGGAAGGGAAAATACTTAAAGAGACTCAAAAAAATCCTCAGGATATAGAGGCTAGGACCTTATCCCACCAGACACAAGTATTCCAAATGAATATATTTCTCAACATGAGAAGACTCCGGAAGGGACTGATAAGGGAAGGAGCTTTCCATAAAACCAACCTATTTAGCCAAGTATATGTCTCCCATTGGCACCACACCAACATCAATGAAGAGGGAGGTTACTTTTTTATAGAAGAGGCAATAAAACCTAACAACTGAGGAGGGAATGAAGAGATTAGTAAAAGAAATCAAGAAGCTTGAGCCACCTATGGGTGATGTAAAAACACTAACTTTCATAATGAATAACCAAGACCAGGACTTTCTTGCACATATAGCTATTCCCCCTTCATACACTAGAACCAAACAATTGACTCTTAAATATTACAAATCAAGAAGGTCAAGTTGGAAAGAACCATGGTAGATACTACTATAGTGGTGATCACTATGGGTATTAAAGAGTTGTTCAGGCATATGGACTGGGATGAGCCAGAGTTGATAACACTATAGAAGAAAAATGAGCTATTAAGAGGCAATCTACATGAAGTTGTGGGTCCAATCAACCTAGAATATCCAAAGATTACTCTTGTGGCAGAATTAAAGAAAAGAGGAACATGGACAACATAGCTAGATCTATTTTTGGAATCATGTCAGCAATGACATGACAATTTTGAAGAGAAAAGTGTATAGATAATATAGGGCAACCCATTGTAACACATCTAGTCTAGTGCTAACAAGTTGGTTTCCATAGTGAACAAAGATTTTGTGCTAATGGATGAACCTCATACCTAGGAAAATGACCTACAAGCTCTAAAATCAATCAAAGATCAAAGGTATCAAATGATGATGGAAGTATATACTACTGAGGATCTAGACAAGCTCGATGACTGGATTGAGAAGATATCCGGTTGAAATAAAGTAATGGAAGGATTACACATAGATATCCAAAGGCTTAAGGATCAGACTCAAGGGATTTTTCTAAAGTAAAAAGGTAATACAATGTTTCTTTCCTTGAGATTTTTAAAGATGAGGCTAAGACCAAGCTTATTGTGACACAATCAGTCATCTAACAATTTTGAGAAACATTAATGGATGCTTCATTAGATGAAGACTTAGGAAAAACATTCAAGACTAAAGAGGTCTTGTTGGAGTTGGAAACAAAGCTTGAAGATCTTGTGACAAATTAGATTGAAGTTAGTAATTATTGATAATTAGTAAAGGATAAATATGGAGCTTTGGATTTTCCAAGGGCCACCCAAGTGATAGAAATAATAGAGAAGTTTATGAGAAAACATCCAGACATCATTTTGGTATAAATGATAAGAACTTGTCACCTAGGTACATAGGTGCACAAGTTTGCAAGTGCTGATGTGCATCTTTCATAGAGGTCCACCGATAGTTAACTTCTAGTTCCTAATTTAGAGCCTTCCATGCACCAAAAATGCATTTTGATGACAATTCAACTCCCAAAAATTCCTAGCAAAGGCCATGCTTCCATTTTTAGAACTTTTAGAGGCTTCTAGATCATCTTGTAGCTGCATTCTTCTTATCTTATGATTCTTTTATTCTTTTGTGTCATGTAAAGTTTCATGCACCCATCAATGAATATAAATAGGGGTGGAAACCTACTTAGAACCATTTAGAGAGTTAGTTTGTATATAATTAGATTTGATTAATTAGTTTTTAGCATGTGTTGGAATGTTAAGAAGTCTCACTCCTAGCACAAAGGGAGGAGATTATTTCTATAAATACATGGATGTAATGTGTTCTCTAGTCCATTAGTTTGATGCAATAATATATTCTTTTGGTGGTCTCATTCTGAGTGTAGTTATTCTTGTTGGAGTGTGTTATTTTTGATTAAGGAAAACAGGCTTTAAAAGGGCCCTGAAACCCCAAACATAGATAAAATAGTCAACAGTTTAAACAAAAAAGGCCACCAAGAGCCAGAAAGAAAAATAGTAGATCCCTAAAACATAAAGCAAGAAAAAGTGAGGGAAGTGTGCCAAAAATTAGGGTAGGCCTCCATAGGCCAGGGCAGATCAACTAATGTCACTGAGCATCTCTGTGACATTGATCTCGAGCTTGGACATCTTTCCCGTCTCCTCATTCTTTTCCATAGTGTCCATCTTAGAGGCGGTGGTGTATTTCTTTCTGGTGTTGGCCCTAGTTCTTTTTGGACACCTTCCTCCAAGGGCTTGTCTTTCTAGTTTATACCCTATTCCTTCTCCTTGCCACTTTGAACCTCAACACAGTGGATGAGCCTCTTTATGTTATCCTAATCTTTGAGGATGTTGAGGTTTTTCTCAGATATGCCCTGCAAGGTCTTCACCATATCTAGGGAGGTAGTATTGATAGCCTCCAACTTCTTGTCCATGTTGAGTTCATCCTCATTAACCCTATTCATAAGGCTGTATTTGAGACTGAGGATCTCATGGCAGATCCATTTAGTAGTCCTTTAGCTTTCCACTGCACTGTTCTTAGAATTATTTAGCACATCCATCTCTCGGTTGTCCCTAGCAATGTTGCTAAGGATGATCAAGGAAGGGTCTGTAAGTTCTTCTATCTAGATCCTATCCTCCTCATTATCATTTACTTGGGTATGGATTTTCTCTCTTGATCTCCAAATTGGAAGTGGTGTGGTCAAAATTTCTCCATACCACTTTCCTTTCCTTAGCAGTGATGGAACACCTGTAAGTGAAAGTGCCCACATCATCATAACCCTAATCGAGATCTAAGTTGGGCTACTGCTTGAGCTTGTCCATCAGGTTCTCCTCCATCATCGCACTTCCCTTGCCCTACTTCTCCTCATTGACATCTCCCTTCTTCCTCTTGTTCTTGGTAGTCTCCATGGCTTCATTATGTCTGCTAGAAGGCACTTTGATAATAATCTTCTGCTTGCTCTTCTTGCTATCTTTTCCTTTTTTAGCCTTGGTCATCTCCTTTCCATTAGCATTATCACCCCCAGTCTCCATGCCATCATCCTATTCATTATACCCTTTATCTGAAGAGGTATTTCTCCTAGTCTTAGGGGGAGTGGCAATCTCCTTACTAAAATAGGGAGACATGTCCACATTGCGCTGAGGGGATTCGTTATCTTCTGAATCCCTGTACAATTCCTCATCCTCAAACTCGGAGAGGGTTTAAATTTCATCCATTACAGTGTGTTATTATTGTGAATGCATGTTCATGAATAATAATGGAGCCAATGTTTTTATTGCATTGTTATGATTGTGTGACCTTTTAGTTATGGTGTTTTTCTCATGTTAAAATTTTTGTTGATGTAATAAACTGGACAAAAAATCATCTATTATTCTTGCATAGTATCTTGTCTCGCATGAGCAAACTTTCCATGGCCTTGCAATTTGATGAAACATGAAACATCATTTAGTTATTATTGAGCACCCATCGTTGATTGCATTAGTGGAATTGAGGAAGCATTGACTCCTATTTTCATTCATTTCCTACCCAATATTTTTGATTATTTAATTTTCAAACATGTTGTTACCGTGGCTTTATGTCCATTAGGAATTTCCCTTTGAAGTTATTTTATTTATTCTCTCATTACCCTATCTTTTTAATTTATTTTTCTAACACTTGGTTAAAATAGGAATTCATATAGCTACATCAATATATTACATTCATCATAAAACAAAAAATCCCAAAAATATATTTCTTTTATGGTTACTTTTTAAAACAACAACATATTAAAAAGATTATCCAAAATTGTTTAGAACAAGCAAAAGCCTCCTTGTGAACATAAACATTTATCTTCAATTGAGATGATTTCAATAGGTCACAAGATCACACAAAACCTTGGAGTTTATCCTCAATTATCTTTTCAGTAGAGGAGTTTCAAGGAATTCCTACCATTCAACATTGTGCAAAATGACGACTCAACAAGGAGGAGAAAAAGGAAGAAGATCATAGAGAACCAAGTGAACCAAGTTCAAAATTAAGAAAGAAAGATCCAATACTTGCAAATATGCCAGAAGATATCATACACCTGAAAAAATAATTGAAGAAGAGATAGATGGCATACTGACAGGGAAAAAATTTAAAAAGTACATGTTTGCTTAGTGAATGTGATCCTAGATTTGCAAAAGATGCTTTAGAAAATAAAGATTGGATAAACGCAATGAATCAAGAAATTGAGAAAATATAAAAGAATAATGCTTAGTCTCTTGTACCTAGACCTAGGGATAAGCATGTCTTTGGCACAAAATGGATATTAAGAATTAAGTTAAATGCAAAAAGGAGAAGTAACAAGGAACAAGGAAAGGCTAGTATGCAACAATTATGCACAATAAGAAGGTATTGATTATGGAGAAATATTTTCCTCTAGTGCAAAAATTGAAAGAGTGAGAATACTTCTAACATATTATACACAAAAGGGATTCAAATTATATTAGATGGATGTTAAATTGACCTTCTTACATGTAATCTTGGAAGAAGTCTACATTGAACAACTTGAAGGTTTCATTGATCCAAGAAAAAGAGACATGGTATGTAAACCTCACAAAGTTCAATATGGAATAAAGCAAGATCCTAGACCATGGTATGTGTTAGAGTAAATATTTATTATTTATGCTATTACTTAAGTTTACTTAGATAAATGCATTTAGATATTAGTTTTGATCTAGGAGTTGTTGACAACATGGGAGTTTGTTCCTATCTAACCATACTTATCTTCTCACCTACTTGGAGGGTAATTCACCTTTTGTGGACATATGCTTAGTTGTTACACTTATCTCCTAGCACTTTCTAGCTTGTTCTAGAATCTTCCTTGAGGCCTTTATATTCAAGCTCTGTCATTGTAATTTCATATTATTGAACAAAGAAATTTCATTTTCTCATTGTTGCAATATATTTTCTCACTTTGTTGAGTTGCTTCAAGCTCTTGTTCCTTCTTTCTTCAACTTCTCTTCAGTACGTTATTTGCATGTAGGTGATCATGGTAAACTGTGAAGTTGGCTTTCATCAACTTCTACATGGTATCAAAGCCTCCCTGCTGCTTCTCAGCTTGAAGGATTTTTTAAGCCATGATTTGGAGACAGAAAGCCTAGTTTGTTTGTGATTTTTTCCCCTTCAATTGGGAGGAAGTGCTTTTAAAAAAAAGCACTTTAGGCTATTATGTTTGAGTTCTATGAACAGCTTTGGCTCTTGCATCTAGCTCCTACATTGAGCTCCTACAATCAATTTTGGATTCTACATCTGGCTCCCATGTTTGGCTTTGGCTCCTGCATACAACTTCTATGTCTGGCTTCGGCTCCTGCATTTGGCTCTAGCTCATGTATCTGGCTTTGGCTCCTGCATCTAGCTTTTGAGTCACTCCATGGTTACTTATATGATTTTTTGGTGGCCAAAATGTTTCTAGCAACATCCAGTTGACAGCCATACGACCATCAATTTTTTTTCCATGTTTGTAATTTTCTAGTGAGCTTCTTTTTTGGACCAACAATTGTTTTTTGGCCATAACTTGAGCATACAGAGGTCTTTTTCTGATTTGAAAGAAGTGCCAAAAAGCTAGTTTAGAGATGGAGACAATGATGCTAGTTTCATCTCATTCTAAGTTCATTTGGGCTTCCATTTTTGGCATTGAAGTAGAGGCTTCTATTTCTTTCTTCTCTACATCCGAAATCTAGGTTCGTTTCTCAATTTTTGTGATTTCTATAGTTGTTTTTTTGGTACTTGAGGGATATCTTTATACTTTTTTTTTTTGGGGGGGGGGGGGGGGGGGGCACAATTTTCTTTTCTACAATTTACTTTAGAATAAGACTCTTCTGCTTTTGTCTTCTTCTCTCAAAGTTGGATCCTTCTATGACCTAGCTCATGCCACACAACTATCACACTTGGAAGGCACAAATGACTAGGCTTCTCATGTCAAGAGGCTTATGTCATGTCTAGATGCAAACCAACCTATTCTACAATGTCCTTTTGAGGTTCTTTAGCACATAAATAAAATGGATAAGGCCATGGGATTGATTGTATTAAATATCTCAGATAGTCTTCTATTTCACTTGGATGGTTTGACCACTCCACGGGCTATTTGGACCAAATTACAAACCCTTTTTGGCATAGTAAATGAGTTTCAGGCACTTTAGCTTGATGCAGAATTGACCTCTTTGAAATCAACCAACCTTCCCACCATTGAAGACTTCTTGATGAAGTTCACATCTCTGCGTAGAGTTTTGTAGGGATCTGGGAAAATTAAAATAGATACCATGTGTATCTTTTTGATACTGTCAAAGTTGCAAGGATAGTATCAAATTCTTCTCTTCCACTTTCTACTCCACTATGGATGCCTTGGGTGACAGACATAGGATGCCTTCATTTGAGATATTTTGTGATCGATTGACATGGGAATATGCAAAGCTCCAATAGGTGGATGGCTTTGGCTCTTCTAGCCAAGCATTGGTTGCTCAAAATTCTAAGGAAAAAGCAAAGAAGAAAGCAAAATTGAAGAAAGATACATGAAAAATTGATACTAAACCTCCAACTTGTTAGATTGTGGTGATTGATCAGGAAAGTACTGTACATACTTCATAATTAGTGGGCCAATTTTTTTTGGTACTATTCGTAGATTCGCCATTCATAGATTTGCCACTAAAGTTATGGCTAATTTATGGCCGACATTTTATAACCCTAAAGTAGTTTAATACTTGTATAAAAGGGTTTAGGGTTGGGTATTTTCATTATGTTGTGATACAAAATTGCTTCTTGCAGTGGTATTGAGCTATAAGGGATTAGAGACTATAATTAGGTTTTAATCACTGGATTGTAATAATATTAGACTTGCTGTTTGGTGGACGTAGCCTAGGGGTTGGGCAAACCATGTTAAATCTTGGTGCCTTGTGTTCATTTCTGTGTGATCTATTATTTTTGTTATTGGTTATATTTGCATGTAGTTTTTATTTCTATCCGTGGTTTATCCTGAAACAACTAACCCTCCTAAGGGTAAGATTCTTCAAAGTCTGTTGAATCCACCTCCAAGACCAAGAAGAAATTAAGTGAGACTTGTAGTTTTTGTGGCAAGGATGGACATCCCATTTCTAGGTGTTGGAAGCATTTGGGGGCTTTGGAGGAAGCCATACAAGAGCATCATATTTGAATTCCTAAGTCTTCATCCCCCCTATAGGGAAAGGTCATGCTCTTTCTACTCAAGCTACGACTTTAGGGCCTACTTGGATTCTTGATTCTGGTGCCTGTCACCATATGACAAGTACTTTATAGTTGGTCACCTCACTTGCTCCTTGTCTTACCTCATAGATTGCTATTGGGAATTCATCACAACTTATAGTTATGGGTTTTGGTTCTATTGCACTAGATGGGGGCTCTCTTTAGGATGTTCTTTGTATCCCTGACATTTTGATGCACCTATTGTCCATCTATCAAATTTTCCACTCTATCTCTGGTGACACAGTTGAGTTCTTACCACATGATGTGGTTATCAGGGACCTACACGATTCAGAGATGGTTGTGGCTACTGGATGTGTTGACTTTGCATCCCATCTCTATAGATTTGATGGATTTGAGTCTTCTAATGACACAGGTTCATGTCTTGTTGTAGATATAGATTTAGTAAGTAGACTTTGGCATGAGTGTTTAGGCCATGTCAGTTACAAATATCTTCAGTAGATGAGTACACAGGCACTTGTTCTTGGGCTTCCCAAGATCTCCTATATAGATGGTATTTGTCAGGTTTGTACACTTGGCAAGAAACATAGGGATTCTTTTCCACATGGATGAGCCACTCATTTTTTGGTACTTTTGGAGTTGATTCATAGTGACCTCATGTCATTTCGTACTCCTTTTTTTGGTGCCAAATGTATGCATCCTAAAATGGTCGCCTAGACTATGGGCCCCCATTATTCAATTTATTAAATTTCCTAAATCAATGGTTTGTAATATTTTATTAAATCAATTTAAATTGATTCCCTTGATCAAATTTGATTTATTTATATTTCTAAGGTTGATCATTTTATCTTAGGTCTTATTTAACTAAAATAAAATCTCCCTTTTAATTAAATGAAATAAGTCCCCATTTAATTAAAAGAAAACCTCACTTTTAATTAAATAATTCATCCACATTTAATTAATTAAGAGAAAAATCCCTCTTTTAATTTAATTAAATATTTCCTATTTAATTAAAAGAACTTGCTCCCTTTTAATTAAATAAAAATTCCACTTGAATATCTCTTTTAGATGAAAAATAAAATAAAACAAATAAAAAATTAAATAAACCTTTTTTTAATTTTCTAAGGGGATTCTATTTAATTTTCCTCCTCTTTTCTCCCACATGGAAAAGGAAATAAAAGAAATAAAAAATTAAATAAATATGTTTTTTGTTTTCTCTACACTTAATGTGGGAGTTATCTTTTTTCCTCTTTCCACTTTCTTCTCCATTTAATTCTTTTCCTATTTTCTCATTGGTGGATCTTTATTTCACACGGATCATTATTTCTCCACCCTTGATTAAATATTTTTTCCTCTTAATCTTGATTATCCAATCTTCCTTATAAGGGATAGCCCTATCCTCATTTTAGACATCCATTATTTTGCTATTGTTATGCTGTAGGTTTGGAGAGTGATTTTTTTGAAGGAGTTTAAAGAATAAAGCTTTTTTTGTGGAGAACTTCTATATTCATGTCTTCTTCTCTCTTGCATGCATGGCTTTCATCATGATCCATCCTTGTATTTGCATATTAGCTTAGATCCATATTTGTTTTTATAGATTAGTATTACACTGTTATTAGATTTCTTTTTTTTTCATTGTTTTACATTGTTATCATATAGATTAGCTTTCATCTCCATTTGCATGCATCTTGGATCCTTGAATCTCTTGTTTTATGGTGTACTAGCATGGGCATAAACTAGATCAAACTGAAGGCCTCCATTACAAACCTCTACACTCCATGAATAGAGAGCTATGGGCTACCATTCGAGACCTCATTTTTGAGCAATCCTGAATATAATGACTCATAGAAGTGTCTCCACATTTTAGGCATACATTTTTTGGTGCCCACCATGGGGCTCTTATAAAACTCATATCCATATCTGAATGAGGTGATGCTAATGGTGCACTCAACTCAATAAGATCACTACTAGGGTCAAACAAAGCTTCTGGAATACACTCAGGTGATTGAACAGACACAGATTCCTTTCCCTTATGTCTTTGACAAGTTTGAACTAAAGGTAATTGTTTAAAGACAAGTTAAGGTTACTTTTCTTGATCTAATTGAGGTTTCTTTCCTATTATTTTCAATTTGCCTAGGTTGATCTGATTTAGAATAGGCTACTTACCCCATTGTTAGAATCTTGTTTGCACCTTGGGTTATTATGCTTTGACCTCTTGAATTAGTAATCACTAATTTCACAAGAGACCTTGTTTCGATTTGGTGACTTAGAGACCATACTTGTCAAGAAAGATATACCTTTGGATCCTTAGATATTACACTTGGAGAGTCTTAGTAATTTCTTGTCCATCCACTTTCATAAAAAATCAATTTTAAGTATTTATAATTTAGGTAAATCATCCTCCTCGTCCATATGTACTAGGGTATTCACTTAAAGTTGTGGGAACCTCTGTGGCAGTGTTGGTTTATGCCTATTGAAAATTTCTATCTTATCATCTCTCTTTTGGACAAGTTAGTACTTTTACTATCCTAGTTTGGTGCCAACGTTTCTTAGGGTTATCCTATCAACTAATAAATTTTCTTTTATGTTGGTTACAAGTGCTATTACATGTTTCTCAACATTCAAATGAACTCAAATGGTATCAAATTTCACAAAATGACTCTTGGTCTTCTTTCTTCTTTATCTTCCATGTCTTTCTAATCTCCCATTTCCATTCTTCCTCTTCTTCATGTCTTCTTGATTCTTTTCCTCCTATTATCATATAGTCTACCTTCTTCTATTCATCCTTTGTCTTCTTCCATGCTTGATTCTTCCTCTTCCAAAACCATGAATCTTGACTGTCTTGCTATGGACCCTCACTTGAGAGAAGATGATCTTGACCTTCTTGCTGAATTTGAAAATTGTTGTCGCTCCAATAGATACATGGATGCTAACATTGTGACAAAAATGATAAAAAATATGGATAAATCATACACCTTTTCTAGGATCATATGAAAGATCACCTTATGATATCCTTCTTCCATGCATTCTTCATCTTTAAAATCTTACTTTGATTCTTCTAGATTTCATTTTCATTCCTCATATTTCAAGTCTTACCATGATTCTTCTAAATATCATTTGTGTAGGTCTTCACCTACTTCTTCTTCACAATATCATTGTTCTTCTACTTCTACCAAGAGTCTTATTCCTCTTGTTGAGACATACCATAATTAACAACATAAAAAGTCTTGTGATATGCCTATCTATAATTCCAATAGTGACAATGATTATGATCATGATGACTATTATATTCCTATGCATCCTAAAAGTCCTCCTAGTCCTATGCTTGTGCTTAAAGGGGATGAGTCAAAAATAGATATTGATGGTAATCCATATGACTCAAATTTTGAAAACAACATGGATAAATTTTATAAACAATACCTAAATGATAAATCTGCATTTTTTTGAGGAAGAGAAAGCATTTTTTTTCACTGAAATAAAACATCAACACCATAAGTGTTCCTCTTCTAAGAACCCTCATGCTGAAAATGAAGATTACACTCTCGAGCAAGATCATGTTGAACATTTGTATTTTGATGCTCCCCTTCTATCTTCTACATTCCATAAATATTTTGAGCCTCTCAAATCTTCTACCAATCTTTCATCCAAAAAAGATCCTAATACTTTTCATGCGGTTCCCTATAGTTATCCTCAAAGTCTATCTCTTAAAGAAACCCAAGCTAACCTTCATTTGGTTGCAAATACTTTTGATAATGCTAAACCTAAAGAACCTAAGCCTTCATGCACCATAATGCCTACTTTAGCTAGTCCTTCATCATCTATTCCAAAGTCTTGGACCATTCAATTCTAGCATACTTCCTTCTCCTTAGGAGTGGCTTCATGTCAAGAGGACTCTAAAAATGATAAAGAAAAGAATATAAAGAAAGATCAAGATCAAGAACGCTCCATGTCATCCAACTATTTTCACGATGTCTCTAGTCCATTTCATTGTTCTTTTGGTCCTCTGTGCCCTTTCTCATTTATTCCACCACGTCTTAAGTCTTCTCCTAAGAAAGATCAAGCTACTACTTACACCATTGAACTTATTGAAAATCAAAATGACCTTAATACAGTTGCACCTTCCAAATATGATACTTCCATTAGGGCCCGTTTGGTTGCTGGAATAGAGTGGAATAGGAAGAGAAAATTAGAATATGTTCTATATTCACTTTTTGGTATGCTCAATCAGAATTGGAAATAGGAAGACATATTCCAATTTTGCCCCCAAAATGAGCATATGTCTATGCCAAAAAATAGATGGAATTAGAATAGCCATTGATATTCCCAATCTATTTTTTTATTAAAAAAATAGAATTTAATTCCAGTCCTATTCCATTTTTCTCTTCTAATTTTCAATTCCTATGCTAGCAACCAAACGGGCTCTTAAGGTTATGAAAAATAGTGTTGTTACTTCTAACATTGAGCCTAGAGAAATTTTTTCCACTTTTGCTATCCAAAGATCCTTGTAAAGATCAAAGTCTTCCATATTCTTGTTCTACCACTCCATGTTCCCTTCCAATTTCTACTCTTCCTAAGTCTTCTCAAGCTTCAAGTACTCCTATCAAAGAATTTTCTCCTATAAAGATGTTCATGTTCCTACCGAAAATCCTAATGCTCACTCTAAAGTTGTTGATGTCTTTGATTGTCATATAGATGTTGATGAACTTATTGATTACCCTTTTGTATCTTCCACATCCATCCTTGGACCTCCCCCACCAATACTAAATGCTTCACATCTTCCTTCCATCTTGGGCCCTTATGTCCCATCACATTCCCCTCTCAATTCTCCTAATTCTTCATCTATATTGTGTCCTTACATCCCTCCCTCTCTTACCTTTCCTCAAGATCAATGTAGATGCATATCCTTAAATACTTTTCATCCATCCACTTACCTAAACCAGTCATATCATCTTTCTTCTTCCACAAGTCTCAAGTTTTTTGGAAGTAAATTGAATTCTCAATACAAGAAAAAGAAGCACTTCAAGAATCCATATGAAAAAGAAGACCACCATGTCTTCTTTAATCAACATGGGGACATAAAGTGAAAAGAGATGTCTAAGAAAAAAATTATAAGACAAGTATGGGTTCCAAAATCTATCATTGAAGATATTATCTCTAAATCATCAAAAAGAAATGAAAAGAGGCCTATGACTATATGGATTCTAAATTATCTCTTGAGAGAGTCTAACATTGAACAATAATTGAAGTTGACATTCAAGCTTCCAAAGAATTCCACTTCATCTTTTTCCAAAAGCATTCTTCCATTCCATGCACCTAAACCACAACCTCTTCTATCCACTCACCATGTTCCTTCATGTATTCCTTCATTCACATTTTTTACATCCTCTCACCACCCTTCAATGTGTGTCTTGACATTGATCTTGTCTACATTTCCATTTTCCAATCTCACTTGCTTTGCACAAAGTCATATCCTCCATTTTTGTCTTCCATCTTACTTTCCCTATCAACATCTTTGAGCATATCATTTCAAATCCTTTGCATGTCATGGTTTAAAATTTCAAGGAGTATTATCTAAAAAGTTTGACTTCTTCCAAAAAATTCAAAAAAATAGAAAAAAAAAAGAAAAAAGAAAGAAAGAAAAAAAAGAAAAATTTGAAAATGTTCCTTGGTGAAAACTTGGTAATCAAGCA
Organism: Cupressus sempervirens; assembly: GCA_028749045.1. Taxonomy (NCBI): domain Eukaryota; kingdom Viridiplantae; phylum Streptophyta; class Pinopsida; order Cupressales; family Cupressaceae; genus Cupressus; species Cupressus sempervirens. The sequence continues at coordinate 765,912,374 of CM053791.1, forward strand.
CCTTGGTAGAAAAAGTAAAAAGAAATAAATTTTTCCTATGGTGAAAACCACTCCCTTGTGGCACCTTGGATAAGTACCATGATGAAAACTTGACAATCAGGCATCATTTCTACATCTTTCATCCATTTTGTCTTCTCTTTTTAATCTTGACAATGTTGACCTATACACAAACATTTGGCTATCTTGTGAGCTATCTTATGATGATCTTGTTTTTATTCCTTTCATGATTAGCCTTCATATCTATTTTCCTTGATTCATTCTAATATTTCACTATCCTTTACCCCTTTTGTCTTGATCTAATAAAAAAAGCATAAAATACAATACTATGAAGCCCCTTGATATGTCTATTCCTTCAGATTGCATCTTTCCCACTTTTACATTATGCTTTCTTGAATTATCCTATGCTGGCCTTTCATTTCTTGTCCAAATGTTCTTTACATGAAAATTTTTCTGTAGCTTGGGTATTCTTGAGGAGTCAGTCCTTGAAGATCACTTTCACTTGCTTCATACACTCCTTTCTTGTCCATCATATCCACTACCATGTTTCTTTATCATGTCCTCTACCTTGTTAGACATTGGGACTGCACGATGTGCTCTTGCTTGAAGTTTGGTCCTTGCTTCTATCTGGGGGCATCTTTATACATATTTATTGATCCTGAAAAAAAATCCAAAAAAATGATATATTTCAAAAATTGAAAAAAATGATATATTTCAAAGATCCCAAAAAGTTCTATATTTCAAAAATCCAAAAAAATGATATATTGTGAAAATTCTAAAAATTGAAAAATGTCCTGAAAAAAATGATCATCTTAGTGACAACCTAGCAATAGGCACTTTGATGTATCTCCAAAAAAATTATATATTCCAAAAATACAAAAAATTTCAAAAATTCAAAAATTCAAAAAAATAGAAAAAGTGCCTTGGTGAAAACTTGGAAACAGGCGCTTTGGTGGCAAAAATACAAAAAAATTATAAAAGAGTCCTAAAAAAAATAAAAAATAAAAATTCAAGTGGTGAAAACTTAGAAACAAGCACTACTTGAGGCTTTTGCACCCCAGTTTCTTAGCACATGTCCTCGACACTTGGCCTTTCTCCATCATGCCTTATCCTTGTTGCCTTGGTTTGGAATTGGTCTTTGTCTAGGGGCATAACTATGTTAACTTTAGTCTCTTGGATGCATTAGTCTTTAGGATAGCTCACAAATGACATTTTTCAACACCACCCCAACTATTTTTTATTTAATAAATTGTTGACATCGAGTATTTTTCAACACTTATTGGTTTGGTCTTACCTAGTTTTGTCATGTGATCTTCCCTTCCTGCAAGCATTTGATCCTTATCCTCGAAACTTAGTATTAGTTAACACACTTAAATTTTAAATGCAACAATTAATGCTTGCCTTATGTCATGATCTTTTCTTTGTGTGCTGATTGTTATTGATTTTTATTGAATGTCCTTGTGTAATAAGTTTCTCCAAGATGCAGAGTTAGAGGACTTGGGGCATGGGACATGTTTTTATTTATTTTCTGCTTGTGGGTGTGGTCTTGAACTCTAGAGTGTCTCTTGTTGTCCTCTTGAAACACTTAGGAGATTTGAGGCATCATCCTTGACTATTTTTGCACAACTATTCTTATGGTCATCCTGACATCTATGCCTTGATGTGAGCATGGTTTTGCTACATTAAATTGGGTAAGCTAACATCAAAGTCATCTTGACCTTTATGTCTTTGATGCTTATGTTAGAATCTTTCCACATTCCAATCTGATATAAATCACATTCATATCTTCATAGTTGCATTTGTGAATGGTGATGATTATGTGATTTTTTGATGTCCATTGATAATGGCCCACTGATGAAAATAAGTTCTTTTACATTCTCTAATGAATGATGAACACAAAATCCTATGTTGCAGTTGCTCTTTTGCAAGTACACCTTTGCATTTTCATGTAGCTGGCATTATTAGACTTCATGTTAGTTTGCATTTTTAGGCAACATTATGTGTTTGAGAGGGTTTTCCCTTCATCTTTCTTGTGGACTTTTAATCAACTGTGGTCATGTTTTTATCTTCATTTCCTTATCTTCTTTTGTGATCTCAATCAAAATTTCTATCTTAAATAGTTGATTGATTTTGGGGCATTTTCATTTCTTTTTTCTATTTCTTTCCATATCTTCCAAATTCTATCTTCCATTTTCTTTTTCCGCACTTCTTTTCTTCTAATTCAACTTTGGGGCATAATATTTCATGCTTGATGATCCACCTTGGTTCTGTGACTCTTATATCTTTCATCTTACATCAAGAACTTTATATTTTGTTCAATTTGATCAAATTTATCAATTTTCTATTTCTCCTCTATCTCATTTCGATTTCAATAATGAGGAGGCAATACTTATCAACTTCGATCCTTGATTCGATATTATCAATTTTATCCTCAACTTTTTAAAGTCAAAATTTATTTGTATTCTTTGTCCTGATGTGTTCCCAAATCAACCACACATTTGGGTTGTTTTGTGAGCCCAAATCAACCTCACACTTTAATTTCTTTCTTTGACTACATGTGTTCCCAAATTGATCATACACTGGTCAAAGAGGGGCATATGTATGCACTCTAAAACAGTCACCTAGACTATGGGTCCCGATTATTCAATTTATCAAATTTCTTGAATCAATGGTTAATAATATTTTATTAAATCAATTTAAATTGATTTCTTTGATCAAATTCAATTTATTTATTTTTTTAAGGTTGATCATTTTATCCTAAGTCTTATTTAATTAAAAGAAAATCTCCCTTTTAATTAAATAAAATAAGTCCCCATTTAATTAAAAGAAAATCTATCCTTTAATTAAATAATTCATCCACATTTAATTAATTAAGAGAAAAATCCCTCTTTTAATTAATTAATATTTTCTATTTAATGAAAAGAACTTGCTCCCTTTTAATTAAATAAAAATTCCACTTAAATATCTCTTTTTGATGAAAAAGGAAATAAAAAAAATAAAAATTAAATAAACCTTTTAAAAAATTTTCTAAGTGGGATTTTATTTAATTTTCCTCCTCTTTTTGCCCACATGGAAAAGGAAATAAAAAAAATAAAAACTTAAATAAATATGTTTTTTGTTTTCTATACGCTTAATTTGGGAGTTATCTGTTTTCCTCTTTCCACTTTCTTCTCCATTGAATTCTTTTCCTATTTTCTCATTGGTGGATATTTATTTCACATTAATCATTATTTCTCCACCCTTGATTACATATTTTTTCCTCTTAATCTTGATTATCCAATCTCCTTTATAAGGGATAGCCCTCTTCTCATTTTAGACATCCATTATTATGCTATTGTTATGCTACAGGTTTGGAGAGCGATTTTTTTGAAGGAGTTTGAAGAATAAAGCTTTTTTGGTGGAGAAGTTCTATTTTGGGTCTTTGAATCTCTTGTTTCATGGTGTACTTGCATGGGCATAAACTGGGTCAAACTGAGGGCCTCCATTACAAATTCTTGCACTCCATGAATAGAGAGCTATGAGTTGCCATTCGAGACCTCATTTTTGAGCAATCTTCAATATAATGACTCATAGAAGTGTGCCCACATTTTAGGCGTACAGTAGATATGTGTTTAAATTCATTCATGAATTCTCCAGATGTACATGGGTGTACTTTCTCAAGTACAAGTTTGATGTCTTTGATTCATTTTGAGTCTTCAAGACATTTATAGAGAAGCAATCTGGTCTTTCTATTCGACAGATACACACAAACAATGGAGGGAGTACGTGAACCAAGATTTCAAGGAATTTTTCTCTGAACATGGTCTTTCGGATCAATTTTTAGCACTCGACACCGCTCAGTAGAATGATGTGGCTGAGGGAAAGAATAGAACACTTTGAGAGATGGCTAATTGAATGATTCAGTCTAGGTCCATGGATTCATGTTTTTGGGTAGAGGTAGTCAATTGTGCCAATTATATTTAGAATTGGATGCCTCACAAGGCAGTTCAACATATGACTCCTAAGGAGGCTTTGTCTCATGTCAAGCTTGATGCATTGTCATTTTGAGTTTTTGAGAGTGTGGCATGGGCATTTTTACCTGATGCTCAGAGAAAAGAAATGGAATGAAAGAGCTGACCACTCATTTTTCTTGGCTACTACAAGGATGTTAAGGGTTATAGGTTTCTGATCTTGATTCTAGAGAGGTCCTATTTCAATGAGATGTCTAGTTTGACAAGAGGCTTCCTACAATTCATACCCTACCTCCAGTGCCTACTTCCCTTCCCACTACTCCCTCATCTCTTCTAGTCTATTTTCTGGATGATGAGGATGATGATCTTGGTGATCCCCATTTACCTTTAGCACATGATCCTCTACAGCTGCCTAAATGGGCTCAAACTATAGTTGAGAATGCAAGATCTTTAGCTGGTGACTCTTCCACTTCCCATTGCACCCATTCTCATACAATGGGTTCTAGTCTTATTAGTCATGCTATTTGTGATGATCCTCAGATGGTTTCACACTATAGTAGGACATTTAGAGTGGGATGGTGCCATGTGTAGACACCTAAAAACCTTTAGAAAATAAAGTTTTTTTATTTTCTGAAAAAGTCCTGATGACATCATCATTTATTAATTAATTAATTACTTAATTAATTAATTAATTTTTATGCCATTAAATCCTTTTATCTTAATTAAAAATATTTAATTAAGGAATCCCTCCCAAAAATGTTTAAATCTTATTTAAACATTATTTTCTTATTTATTAATTATTTAATTAATAAATTGACCAAAAATCCTAAAATAAATAAAAAATTTATTTTTTCCCCAAAACTTGGCCAATTTCCTTATGACCAATAACCTCTTCCAAAATCTTCTAATCCTTCTTTAATTTCAATTAAAGGCTAATCCCATCATTTCCTACCCCTAATCCCAACTCACAATATTTAATTAAGATTAAATATTAATCCTCATGTTTATTAAAAAAGTTTTAATAAATATCTCCTCAACCCAAAGCCTTGAAATAAATAAAACTTTATTTATTTCCTAAAAATCTAATTTATCCTCATCCTAAGAAGTTCTAGACTCTTCTAGAAAGTCTTCATCCTCATCCTAGGAAATTCTAGACTATTCTAGAAAGTCTTTATCCTCAACCAAAGTCTAGACTCTTCTAGAAGATGTCTTTAAACCTAATCCTAATCCCCTCCTAACCTTGTCACATTCCCTAAACATGGGTTAAGACTTACTAACCCAAGCCAAAGTTAACAAATATCTCTTCCTTCACCCACCCTCATTAAATGCCATCCACTTGCCTATCCCTAAACTAATCCTAAACCATCCTAATCCATCCTCTAATCATTTGCACAAGCCTAAGCAAGCTTAGAACCTTCCTAATCAAGCCCAAGTCGAAATTGCTCTCATCACCCTCAAAATATCTCAACCATAAAACTTTATGAAGTCCACTAGGTCATAAATGACTCTTACAAGCCCTTTTATTGCTCTTACAAGTCATTATGAGGGTCTTTATGAAGATTTTATCCCTTGAGCCTCCTTCGTTGACTCATCCTTCCCCTTTCCTCCATCCTCTCACCATGTGACATGTGTCACTCTTTGATTGGCTATAAGGAAGCACAATCCATGTGCTCTTCTCTCATGCAATCTGAGCCCTCCATAAGTTTTTTCCCATCCTTGCATCTTAGCCCTCAATCCCTCAAGCCTCTTGCCTATAAATTGGATCCTTCCCCTTTGAAAAATAACACAATCCATGAAGTAAAGTTATAATGCTATTTTGAGAGCCAAATCCATACTAAAGCCATCTATCCACACCAAAAATCCACAATCATCCATTGAAGCCTTTGGAAGCATATTGAGCATACATCCTATCTATTTAGATAAAGCTACTCAACAAGAGAGCTTCTTATTGAGAGAGTCCATTAATGGCTCATATTTTCAATTGAGAGCTCATCTTAGTCTGTCTTGAAGTTTATGAATTTTGTTTAGTTTGTAGAAGCTTTATTTAAATTTGGTTTCTATTAGCATACTAACATTGCTCATATACATTTTGGCACGCCCGGTGGGACCCCACATGGGTCATCTTCATTAGCTTTTTTAGTCAAGTTTTGTATGTCATTTTCTGATTTTGGCTAATTTTGCTTGTTTTTGTAATTGGTAGGATTGTATAAATTGGTTTTGTAGGTCCACATGAGCATGAAGAAGACAAAAGAACTCATAGTCTATCTCATAGTATTTGCAATTTTTTCAAGCTTATAGGTGGACAAAGCACTTGGAATTCTTCTTCCTCTTCTTGTCTATATTCTTCTTATTCCATCTACTTCTTCTTCTTCTTCTTGTGGGAGATCTTGGCCATTTTTTTTTTAAGGAAGCAAAATCATACACACTTCTTTTTAGTGCTTAAAATGAACCCCCAAATCATACTTAAATCCATTAAAAAATTAAAAATTTGCAAAAAAGAAAAAATCTTTTAACAAGTGAAACTAAACCAATCTAATCATTTGCATCCTTGCAACATCAAGGTTTTAGATGCATTCATGCAAAGTTAGGAACACTTCATTTTTGAGAATTTAAAAAGAACTTCAAGTTTCCATTTCAAAAGGTTCAAAATCAACACTAAGTGCACACTAAAATCTAAATCAAACTCAAAGCATCAATCAAGGATAAAATGAACCTCATTTGAAAATATTTTAAAGTTCTTTTAAAAATATCATGAAAACTAAGAGTCCTAAAACTTTTGTTATTTGTTCCAAACAAATGTCTTGTTGCAAAATCTTGAATGTTTCTTAGGTTTTTCATGCATCAAAACAATCTAGGAATATCATTTTTGGGCTTAAAACATGCAAACTAGCACACAAAATCTTGAATGAAAAGCAAAGTCCAAAGAGTCATTTTCACTTTTGAGTCCAAAACAATCTTAAATGATCTAAGGTTAAAACAAAGCACTTCAAAGTTCTTAAAACAACACACAAAATCTCAATCTTGAATGCTCAAAGGAAAAAACTTGAATGTTTAATCACTTGTCTTTGAATGCATGTTGCTAAAATCACTCTTGAATGCCATGGATTAAAATCAAATTTTCCTTGAATGCACCTTAATCTTGCTCACACTTTATTTGGGCATAAAAAATTGGACAAATCTTGACGTGGAGGGCCTCTGAGCGCGCACTTGAAATCGACTCTCACACACCTTTGTTTTGGGCTTAAAATAAACTCACACTCAATCTTGAATGCCTTAAAGAAAAATCAATCGATACTTGACGTGGAGGGCCTCCGGGCGCACGGGTTTACCTTCTTGTTGACCCTAAATCTTCTTCTTGTTCGTATTCTTTGATCAATTTTATTTTTGTCGACGCTTCAAAGTTGGAATAAAAATTGTATCTTAAACATGAGTGCTTGCAAAGTCTAGATCAGAAAACTTAAGCGTCAGTTGGTAAAAGAACAAGCATGCTTTTTAGCCCAAGATCATCCAAGTCTTCTCTCCCCTTGTCATCTTTCGAGGCCATCTTGGGTGCATAAGATTAGGATCCAAAATCTTGTCTTAGCTTTTTAGGAGGCCTGCTTGGGGATTTCATCACCCCTTGGGATGACCTCAACTCCAGCGTTTCGGTGGAGTATAAAGATCGGGAGGTGAATCCAAAGACACCTCTCTTGGGATCAAAATTTTGTCACTCGGGCCAAGCCTCAAGGAACTTTATACCCTTGAGAAGTGAAAGAGGAGAAGTGGGTTACCGCTCCTCTAGGCTGTGTGACATCTTTTTGGTTTCATCTACGGATTTGGGCCTCACGTACCTTGCATATATCGAGGACTCCCTAGCTAAACCAAATTTCATCCTTGTAGAAAGCTTCCTAGGATGTTGGTGTGTTTGACGTGCTTGCTGAAAACTTTTGTCTGCTTGTTTGTTCATAGCTTTTGAATGAATGTTTGCCAATTTTGGTCGAAATCCCAGAAAAGCAGAAATCTCTCAACTCAAGGCATACTTAGCATAGTCACTGCCTTATCAAAAAATCATTAAAGCTCCCTCGATGCAACCAAATCTATCTAGTTCTTTGCCTTAGAACAATCCCAAATCCAAAGTCCATCCAAATCATCCCCCCAGCCAGCTAGCAACCCAATCCAAATCACCCAAGCCTTTAAAGAGTTGTTGTCACTTTGCTAGATTTTGTTATCCAATCAATCCTACCAATCAACCAATCTCACCAAGGTTATCCCTTTGACAGAGCATTGTCTAGGGTAATCCAGCTTTGTCACTTGTATCCCTCATCACCTTGAGCTAAAGGTTGGGATCCACAAGTGGTCAATCTTGTGTCATGCCATAGGATCACTAGTCTATCCTTAAGTTGACACAATCACCATGAATCTAGCGCATAGGAAAGAAAAACTCTCACGTTTTGATAGCATACCCTTGAAGTCTTCCACCCACAAGAAAGCCAAAAATCTCCAGCCAATCCTCCTTAGCTCTGTCATACAGCTTTGACTCTCCCTAGGAAATCCTTCATCAGCTAATCCAAAATCTGTGCTTAACCCAAATCCAACCATGAGCTCCCATGTTCATCCATACGCAAGACCCCATCCCCATCAAACTCATCATCAAAGCATGAAGTACCAATCCTATCATGATGTGTTTGGTCGCATTGTCCTTGCTCCTGCCACCTCCTATTCCAATGATGATGAAAATCTTGTTGACTATGAAGGGTATCTTGAGAGCTTTAGAAACATTCCCCCAAGCATCCCCCAAAATCCAAGAGTTATTCCAAACTATCTAGTCATGCCATCTGATATTCCAGCTTCCCCTCCATCACCCCATCAACCAAGCTTCCAATCTTCCACCCGCATCACACTAGCTATTCCTGTCAATCCACCTCCACCTTCGACACACGAGTCTCCAAGGAATCTCCTAGAGGAAATACAAAAAAAGTCGCCTCCAATAGTCGATAAGCCATGTCATCTAATCCAACCATGTGAAGTAGTCAGTGATGAAGCTTCCCCATCTATAATATCACCTCCATCTCCCATAGCTATCATCCCCATACCATCCATCAAATTTCTTAAAATTCTTCCACTTCCTGCAAGCATCAAAATCCCACCACCTGTCAAATCCCTCCAAATCCTATCCACATCACCTCCAAGAATTTCCCAAATCTCTCGTAATGACCCTTATGCATCCATATTCTACTCACCCATCTCCACTACTGAATCTCCCATCTATCCATCCGCTGCCTTTGAAGAATCCATCCCTTCACCTCCTATCACACCATCCACTCCAAACCAATCCTATCAAGATCCTGCCCAAAAGCATGTTGACATCCCCCAAAGCATAAATGAAGATATCATTGTACCATGTCTTCCATCCATAGTGCAGTCACCATCTCCTCCATCTCCAAAACCTTGAGCCATATCTCCTCCACTACAAGATATCTTGTCATCCCACCAGCTACATCAAGATCCTATCCTTCCATCTCCCTCGCTCCATGCTTCCATCTTACCACCTATCCAAGCTATTTCACCATCTATAATCTACCATCTTGGTTCACTTACATTCATCCACAGTGGCCCTCTCTCAGCAGAAGAATTAAGAACAGTATCTCCCCATTGCAATACACCTAATAAATCACTTCTACCATTTTTTGCAAGCAAAAAGTTTCCTCAGCTTGTTCAAATGCTCAATCGATGGCATTATCAAGGTCAAGGTTTAGGACCACAAGAGCAAGGAATCAGAGAGCCTATTATTGCACAAAAAAATCTAGGATTTCATGGTCTTGGATATGTATCCAAAGGCTCACCATCTAAAGGTGTTGGTACACCACACCCCCAAACCAAGCCTATCTCCAAGCCCACCATGCCAGCCTCCCATCACTCCTTCAAGAAATCTTATGTCATCCCCCCTCCACCATCTTTGCAACCCAAAACAACCTACCATATCCCCCCTTCATCCGCTAAATCCATTTTGGGTCCCTATGTCCCAAAATCTACCATCCTCCATCCTCCTATTAGCCATCATAAAAATCCTATTCCATCCATTCCTATGCAAGATCAACAAAGGCACATATCAATGCACATCATCCATCATCATTCCCCTACATACTCTTTCATATCCTCTCCATCTCACAAAGCTTCTCCTAACCATCTTCCCAAAGCTTACCACAACAATGTGAATGCCAACTTCAAAATGCATAAAGCTAAAAATCCACATCCTAGGTAGTCATATGTCTATTCTAAAAGACATACTCCAAAAAGGCAAAATCCAATCAAAGAATGCAAAACAATGCAAAAGCCTATGAAAAGGAAATCCAAAACCATGTGGATCCCCAAGAAAAAAGTTGAAACCCAATGCATAATGGCATCCACCATTGCTAATCCCCCATCTAGTGACTCATGTCCCCCATATCCTAACTCCATATTGGGTGCCTATATCCCCAAGCACACTTACACAAATCCTCCATCACGCTCGCATCTACCATCTATCCCCCATATGCTCTTTTCTCACCCATCCCAACATGTGCCAATGTTGCTCTTGCAAGCATTCCCATCTCATGCTCCTTTCCAACCTTTTCATCCCTCCATCTCCTACCATCAATCTCATCTAATCCAATCTATTGCATAAATCACACATCCGGTGTACCAACAGCTAGCAACAAAATTGAACATTCCAACAGCTAGTGAAAAATCCCAAAAAAGCCAAAATAGCTGAAGAAAGCCAAAATCATTCCAGCTAAGTCCAAAGTCAAAAAGTCAAAAAAGAAAAGAAAAATAAAGTGTCCACTGGTGAAAACTTGGCAATTCAAGCGCCTTGGACAAGTACCATGATGAAAACTTGGCAAACAAGCGTCATGCGTAATCTTGCCATCCCTAGCTTAGCCTATCACCCTCATGCTTTTGGTCATCTCTTGACATCCAACTCCATCTTCCAATCTATCCACCTATCCTCCACCCTCCATCTTCCATCTCACACCGTCCACTTATCTCTTGCAGCTTCAGCCAACCATCCCAGCTATCATCCATCTCCCTAGCCCCTTCAGCTTTTTTCCATCCTAGCTTCAATCCTATCACATCCATCATAAGACCTCCTTCTGCATGTTATCTTCTGATTGGGGGCACTATATTCCTTGGAGATTTTGTCTTGTCCATCCTCCCTTGTCATTGGTATCTAGCTCTAGGCTATCCTCATGCAAACCCAATGTCATCTCTTTATATCCATCATAATCCTAGCTATCTACCATCCTATCCATCCATCTCATCTTGCTCTTCTAGCTATCCTTGGTCACAAAATCTCTCATCATCATTGGATGCATCCTGCCAAATCCATATCTTTCGCTATCACCCCACCCTTAGCTTTCGCATCTTGCACAACATCGAACCATCCCGCTATCCTCTCATCCTGAGCTTTTTATCCATCTGTATCATACCTATCATTGGTCTGTTAGCTTGTACCATATCTTGATTAGCCTACTTGTACATATCTTGGTCCATCAGCTTTTACATTCTCTTTAGCTTAGTACCATTGTATCTATCCAGCATTCGTGTCAGTTCATCCTTGGTCAACATCTTGCACACATCGCACACTTTGGTTAGATATTCCAATGCATCCTTTAGCTGGATTTCCTATCACCAAAGTGTTATCTTTCTTAGTTCAGCTTGCCAGATGCATCACTCATCCAAATCCACCAGCTTAGGTGCTCTCTGATAGGTCCTTGTAGGATATAGCTTTCCTCATGTATGATCTTGGTCTGTTAGTACCTCGTCCTACCCATCTCGTTGGCAAACGGTTCTCTTTTGGATTTTCACTTTCTTTTGATTTGGGATCTTCCCTTTTGGGTCTTGAAGTATCTTTTCCAAGCAATCTCCTTGTTCCCTCCTCAAGGTTGCCACGATCTTCCATATCATGGTATGCTGTGAATGGGGCAATTAGAGCGTAAGGTCTTGATCAGGTCTTTCGTTTGTTTTTCTTTTCTGCTTGTGGGTTCGCCAATGTCGTTTCCACGCTGCTTCCTCTAGGATTCATGTGTGATGTTGGGGCAATCCTTGCGTGTTTGTTTTGAGTTAGTTTGTCAATCCTCTGGACGGTTGGTGAAAAGGCCTTGATGTTCTTGGTAACCTTGGCAATTAACCAATAGTCCTATAGCAAATCTCGTGCTCAACTACATGGTGGTACTTCTCTTTGAAGTATCCCCCCACTCACAAAGCTTCAATGGTTTTCCTTCATCTCCATTATCCCCCATCCATATCCAGCATTCGTCTCTCCTACCCTAGCTGATGCATCAGTATCTCTTTGAATCACTCATCACTCTTAGCTTTAGGGATCCACAATCCTAGTCTTAGGGATCCACCAATCCAAATCAATCCACCAAGCCTCATCTTTTGAGATCCACAATCCTAGTCCTAGGGATCTCCGAAACCCATCTTCCACTAATCTAACTCTTTGAAATCCTGTTGCATCAGCTTTATAATCCCCTCATCCATCTCCCTATCCTGGATTCCTTTTTATAGCGCTCTGCTCCTTCATCCTCTACAATCCCTAAGGTCTTAAGCTTGCTTCCTCTTATGCATCTGATTCTCCTTTATAATTCTCCCATAGTGAGAGTTTGAGCTAATTCAACCCCTTCTCTTTGCCAATCTGAGTCTCCTTGCTCATCTCGGATTCTTTTACTTTTCAAGAAGCCATCGAGCCTCACTTTCTCTCCCCGTTGCCTTCTTGAGGGGGCATCTCACAGTCCATTCTCTCCTCTTCTGCTCTAGCCTTGGGCATCTTATTTTCTTATCTTTGATGGCATGCCACTTGCGGCATCACATCAAAGAGGGGCAAAATGTAGACACCTAAAAACCTTTAGAAAATAAAGTTTTTTTATTTTCTGAAAAAGTCCTGATGACATCATCATTTATTAATTAATTAATTAATTAATTTTTATGCCATTAAATCCCTTTATCTTAATTAAAAATATTTAATTAAGGAATCCCTCCCAAAAATGTTTAAATCTTATTTAAACATTATTTTCTTATTTATTAATTATTTAATTAATAAATTGACCAAAAATCCTAAAATAAATAAAAAATTTATTTTTTGCCCAAAACTTGGCCAATTTCCTTATGACCAATAACCTCTTCCAAAATCTTCTAATCCTTCTTTAATTTCGATTAAAGGCTAATCCCATCATTTCCTACCCCTAATCCCAACTCACAATATTTAATTAAGATTAAATGTTAATCCTCATGTTTATTAAAAAAGTTTTAATAAATATCTCCTCAACCCAAAGCCTTGAAATAAATAAAACTTTATTTATTTCCTAAAAATCTAATTTATCCTCATCCTAAGAAGTTCTAGACTCTTCTAGAAAGTCTTCATCCTCATCTTAGGAAATTCTAGACTATTCTAGAAAGTCTTTATCCTCATCCAAAGTCTAGACTCTTCTAGAAGATGTCTTTAAACCTAATCCTAATCCCCTCCTAACCTTGTCACATTCCCTAAACATGGGTTAAGACTTACTAACCCAAGCCAAAGTTAACAAATATCTCTTCCTTCACCCACCCTCATTAAATGCCATCCACTTGCCTATCCCTAAACTAATCCTAAACCATCCTAATCCATCCTCTAATCATTTGCACAAGCCTAAGCAAGCTTAGAACCTTCCTAATCAAGCCCAAGTCGAAATTTCTCTCATCACCCTCAAAATATCTCAACCATAAAACTTTATGAAGTCCACTAGGTCATAAATGACTCTTACAAGCCCTTTTATTGCTCTTACAAGTCATTATGAGGGTCTTTATGAAGATTTTATCCCTTGAGCCTCCTTTGTTGACTCATCCTTCCCCTTTCCTCCATCCTCTCACCATGTGACATGTGTCACTCTTTGATTGGCTATAAGGAAGCACAATCCATGTGCTCTCCTCTCATGCAATCTGAGCCCTCCATAAGCTTTTTCCCATCCTTGCATCTTAGCCCTCAATCCCTCAAGCCTCTTGCCTATAAATTGGATCCTTCCCCTTTGCAAAATAACACAATCCATGAAGTAAATTTATAATGCTATTTTGAGAGCCAAATCCATACTAAAGCCATCTATCCACACCAAAAATCCACAATCATCCATTGAAGCCTTTGGAAGCATATTGAGCATACATCCTATCTATTTAGATAAAGCTACTCAACAAGAGAGCTTCTTATTGAGAGAGTCCATTAATGGCTCATATTTTCAATTGAGAGCTCATCTTAGTCTATCTTGAAGTTTATGAATTTTGTTTAGTTTGTAGAAGCTTTATTTAAATTTGGTTTCTATTAGCATACTAACATTGCTCATATACATTTTGGCACGCCCGGTGGGACCCCGCATGGGTCATCTTCATTAGCTTTTTTAGTCAAGTTTTGTATGTCATTTTCTGATTTTGGCTAATTTTGCTTGTTTTTGTGATTGGTAGGATTGTATAAATTGGTTTTGTAGGTCCACATGAGCATGAAGAAGACAAAAGAACTCATAGTCTATCTCATAGTATTTGCAGATTTTTCAAGCTTATACGTGGACAAAGCACTTGGAATTCTTCTTCCTCTTCTTGTCTATATTCTTCTTATTCCATCTACTTCTTCTTCTTCTTGTGGGAGATCTTGGCCATTTTTTTTTTAAGGAAGCAAAATCATACACACTTCTTTTTAGTGCTTAAAATGAACCCCCAAATCATACTTAAATCCATTAAAAAATTAAAAATTTGCAAAAAATAAAAAATCTTTTAACAAGTGAAACTAAACCAATCTAATCATTTGCATCCTTGCAACATCAAGGTTTTAGATGCATTCATGCAAAGTTAGGAACACTTCATTTTTGAGAATTTAAAAAGAACTTCAAGTTTCCATTTCAAAAGGTTCAAAATCAACACTAAGTGCACACTAAAATCTAAATCAAACTCAAAGCATCAATCAAGGATAAAATGAACCTCATTTGAAAATATTTTAAAGTTCTTTTAAAAATATCATGAAAACTAAGAGTCCTAAAACTTTTGTTATTTGTTCCAAACAAATGTCTTGTTGCAAAATCTTGAATGTTTCTTAGGTTTTTCATGCATCAAAACAATCTAGGAATATCATTTTTGGGCTTAAAACATGCAAACTAGCACACAAAATCTTGAATGAAAAGAAAAGTCCAAAGAGTCATTTTCACTTTTGAGTCCAAAACAATCTTGAATGATCTAAGGTTAAAACAAAGCACTTCAAAGTTCTTAAAACAACACACAAAATCTCAATCTTGAATGCTCAAAGGAAAAAACTTGAATGTTTAATCACTTGTCTTTGAATGCATGTTGCTAAAATCACTCTTGAATGCCATGGATTAAAATCAAATTTTCCTTGAATGCACCTTAATCTCGCTCACACTTTATTTGGGCATAAAAAATTGGACAAATCTTGACGTGGAGGGCCTCCGAGCGCGCACTTGAAATCGAATCTCACACACCTTTGTTTTGGGCTTAAAATAAACTCACACTCAATCTTGAATGCCTTAAAGAAAAATCAATCGATACTTGACGTGGAGGGCCTCCGGGCGCACAGGTTTACCTTCTTGTTGACCCTAAATCTTCTTCTTTTTCACATTCTTCGATCAATTTTATTTTTGTCGACGCTTCAAAGTTGGAATAAAAATTGTATCTTAAACATGAGTGCTTGCAAAGTCTAGATCAGAAAACTTAAGCGTCAGTTGGTAAAAGAACAAGCATGCTTTTTAGCCCAAGATCATCCAAGTCTTCTCTCCCCTTGTCATCTTTCGAGGCCATCTTGGGTGCATAAGATTAGGATCCAAAATCTTGTCTTAGCTTTTTAGGAGGCCTGCTTGGGGATTTCATCACCCCTTGGGACGACCTCAACTCCAGCGTTTCGGCGGAGTATAAAGATCGGGAGGTGAATCCAAAGACACCTCTCTTGGGATCAAAATTTTGTCACTCGGGCCAAGCCTCAAGGAACTTTATACCCTTGAGAAGTGAAAGAGGAGAAGTGGGTTACCGCTCCTCTAGGCTGTGTGACATCTTTTTGGTTTCATCTACGGATTTGGGCCTCACGTACCTTGCGTATATCAAGGACTCCCTAGCTAAACCAAATTTCATCCTTGTAGAAAGCTTCCTAGGATGTTGGTGTGTTTGACGTGCTTGCTGAAAACTTTTGTCTGCTTGTTTGTTCATAGCTTTTGAATGAATGTTTACCAATTTTGGTCGAAATCCTAGAAAAGCAGAAATCTCTCAACTCAAGGCATACTTAGCGTAGTCACTTTCTTATCAAAAAATCATCCAAGCTCCCTCGATGCAACCAAATCTATCTAGTTCTTTGCCTTAGAACAATCCCAAATCCAAAGTCCATCCAAATCATCCCCCCAGCCAGCTAGCAACCCAATCCAAATCACCCAAGCCTTTAAAGAGTTGTTGTCACTTTGCTAGATTTTGTTATCCAATCAATCCTACCAATCAACCAATCTCACCAAGGTTATCCCTTTGACAGAGCATTGTCTAGGGTAATCCAGCTTTGTCACTTGTATCCCTCATCACCTTGAGCTAAAGGTTGGGATCCACAAGTGGTCAATCTTGTGTCATGCCATAGGATCACTAGTCTATCCTTAAGTTGACACAATCACCATGAATCTAGCGCATAGGAAAGAAAAACTCTCACTTTTTGATAGCATACCCTTGAAGTCTTCCACCCACAAGAAAGCCAAAAATCTTCAGCCAATCCTCCTTAGCTCTTTCATACAGCTTTGACTCTCCCTAGGTAATCCTTCATCAGCCAATCCAAAATCTGTGCTTAACCCAAATCCAACCATGAGCTTCCATGTTCATCCATACGCAAGACCCCATCCCCATCAAACTCATCATCAAAGCATGAAGTACCAATCCTATCATGATGTGTTTGGTCGCATTGTCCTTGCTCCTACCACCTCCTATTCCAATGATGATGAAAATCTTGTTGACTATGAAGGGTATCTTGAGAGCTTTAGAAACATTCCCCCAAGCATCCCCCAAAATCCAAGAGTTATTCCAAACTATCTAGTCATGCCATCTGATATTCCAGCTTCCCCTCCATCACCCCATCAACCAAGCTTCCAATCTTCCACCCGCATCACACTAGCTATTCCTGTCAATCCACCTCCACCTTCGAC
Organism: Cupressus sempervirens; assembly: GCA_028749045.1. Taxonomy (NCBI): domain Eukaryota; kingdom Viridiplantae; phylum Streptophyta; class Pinopsida; order Cupressales; family Cupressaceae; genus Cupressus; species Cupressus sempervirens. The sequence goes on from CM053791.1 coordinate 765,929,478, forward strand.
ACACGAGTCTCCAAGGAATCTCCTAGAGGAAATACAAAAAAAGTCGCCTCCAATAGTCGATAAGCCATGTCATCTAATCCAACCATGTGAAGTAGTCAGTGATGAAGCTTCCCCATCTATAATATCACCTCCATCTCCCATAGCTATCATCCCCATACCATCCATCAAATTTCTTAAAATTCTTCCACTTCCTGCAAGCATCAAAATCCCACCACCTGTCAAATCCCTCCAAATCCTATCCACATCGCCTCCAAGAATTTCCCAAATCTCTCATAATGACCCTTATGCATCCATATTCTACTCACCCATCTCCACTACTGAATCTCCCATCTATCCATCCGCTGCCTTTGAAGAATCCATCCCTTCACCTCCTATCGCACCATCCACTCCAAACCAATCCTATCAAGATCCTGCCCAAAAGCATGTTGACATCCCCCAAAGCATAAATGAAAATATCATCGTACCATGTCTTCCATCCATAGTGCAGTCACCATCTCCTCCATCTCCAAAACCTTGAGCCATATCTCCTCCACTACTAGTATTTTTGTTTGTCAACAAAAGTATGCTCTTGACATGCTTTGCTTCTTTGACATGCTTGATTGCAAGCTTACTCCAACACCTTTTCAATCAGGTGTCACTTTGTCTACCTCATGCTTTTCACCTTCCATGGATGCTACTTTGTACCAGCAGTTAGTTGGTAACTTGTTGTACCTGAGACACACTCATCCTGATCTCTGCTTTGGAGTAGATCTTGTCTCTTGGTTCTCCCAGAAGCCTCATGAGAGTCATTGGTAGGCTGCCAAGCATATTTTGAGATACATTAAGGGCACACTTCTATATGGAATTCATTACACATTAGGGACTCCTCACATTATTGGCTACACTGACTTTGATTGGGCAAGTGATGTTGATGATTGGAAGTCTACTTCTGGCTTTATGTTTTGTTTTAGCTCTAGTCCTCTCACATGGTTGTGCAAGAGGTAGCATGCTCGTGCATTATCATCTAGAGAGATTGAGTATAGGGCAACAATTCTTGCTAGTCATGAGATCTTATGTCTTTGGTAGTTGATGATTGAGTTTGGTTTTCCTCTTGATTGTCCCACTATTTTGTGGTGCGATAGCTAGAGTTCCATTCACATTTCTTGCAATCCGATGGAGCATCAACAACCAAACATATTGAGCTATATATGCACTTCATCCGTCAGCTGATTTGGGATGGTGTTATCTTTTTTGAGTACATTCCTATTGATATTTAGGTTACAAGCATCTTTACCAAATCTTTTGCATCAGCACAATATCTTCAATTGCGGTCCATGCTTGGGATTACAGAAGTTGTCCTTGGGGGTTCTTGTTGAAGCCTTCCTTCCTTCATGTTTTACAACATGTTTTGCACTTATCTTTTTTGGTGGAGGGTTTTGCCCATGTGGTTTTCTCTCTTTCCCCATTTTCTGAAGTTGCATTTTTTATGCATTTGTACATGGGTAACTTTCATGGCCTTGTTGCCAAGACCCATTTTGTATTTTATCTTAGTTTTTGTGAGCTTAAGTGTATTCCCCTAAGTTCGACTTAAGGGGGGCTATTAGAGTAAATATTTATTATTTACGCTATTACTTAAGTTTACTTAGATAAATGCATTTAGATATTAGTTGTCATCTAGGATTTGTTGACAACATGGGAGTTTTTTCATACCTAACCATACTTATCTTCTCACCTACTCGGAGGATAATCCACCTTTTGTGGACATATGCTTAGTTGACACACTTATCTCTAGTGCTTTATAGCTTGTTCTAGAAGCTTTCTTGAGGCCTTTATATTCGAGCTCTCTCATTGTAATTTCATATCATTGAATAGAGAAATTTCATTTTCTCATTGTTGCAATATATTTTCTCACTTTGTTGAGTTGCTTCAAGCTCTTATTCCTTCCTTCTTTGGTTTCTCTTCAATAGGTTATTTTCATGCAAGTGATCTTGGCGCACTGTGAAGTTGGCTTTCATCAGCTTCCATAGTATGAAAGGTTGCATTAATATCTAGTAAAAAATGGTTTTGAAATGACAAATGATAATAGTAATTTGTGTATAAAGGAAGCACAAAAAGTAAAGATATTGCATACATAAATATTTCTATTGATTTCATGTTTGGAGGACACAAGATGTTATGAAAATAATTTGCTGAAGAAATGGGTAAAGAAATTGAAATGTCCATATTTGGAGAAATAAAATTCTTTCCTAGGCCACAAGTTCATAAATGGATGGCATATTCATCTCTCAATCAAAGTACATTAGGGAAACATTGAAAGCATTTGGAATGGAAGATTCCAAACTAGTTGGAACACCTATGTCTACTAGACATAAAATTTCAAAGAATGATGATTCAAAGGAGGTAAGTCAAACTATCTATAGATCAATGATTGAGACACTTCATTATGTGGCACACACCAAACCTGATTCTGAGGTACCTAAAAGGAATTGAAATAATATAGTTTATGGTATAATAAATGAGGAAATTTTGAGTTAAGAACTTTTACCGATGTAGATTGGGTAGGAAAAATTGATGATAGAAAGAACACTAGTGGAGGAGCACTCTTTCTTGGAAATAGATTAGTCTCTTGTACAAGCAAGAAGCATAATTGTATTTCTCAGTCAATAGGAGAAGTAGAGTATGTTGCTACAATCATCTAACATTATATTGATCAGGAAACCACTATCAAGGATGAAGGAGGAAGTCAAGGAATGAGTGATTATCTATTATGACAACACAAGTGGAATTAATATATCCAAAACCCCTGTGATGCACACAAAGACGAAATACATTGCAATCAAATATCATTTCCTAAGGGAATTCTTTCAAGAGAAAGAGATGGATTGGAACATGTGAACATTGAGAAGCAGACATAAAAAATATTTATTAGGGCATTACCTAAGGATGCATTCATGTATCTAAGAGGTAAAATAGGGGCCATTCCCCTATCAAGTGCTCACTAAAATAAAAAATAGTGATACATCAACCAAGTTCCATTAAAGATCTATCAAGTTAATGTAGATTATTACACTCTAGGTGTTAAATGCAGAGGATTTTACGTATGAATTAGTACAAAAGGTACATAATAAATTCAAAATTTGCATCCTTTCTCATTTGATGTCAAAGAGGGAGAGGTTGGTGTCAACAAGGGAAATTTGATATCAAAGAATAAAAGGAAGATTTTTGTACCTCAGAAGGAAATTATTCAAATGAATGAATCAACAACAAAGAGGGAGAAAATGACAAAAGTACCTAGCAAAGTGTTGATAGATGTAAGAGGGATAATTCACTCAGAAGCAACTAAGAAAAATCTGGGAAAAATCTCAAAGGGAGTTGATATGGATGAGAATCAGAATGAAAATAAGGATATTATCTTATTGATTTGTATCTTTATATGTTGTGTTTTCATCAATGCCAAAGACAGAGATTGTTTAAAAAAGTTCTTCAAAATTAATGTTGTCATTGTTATTACACAAATGTCAATATTACCCAAGCAATGAAGTTCTTGTAGTATTAACCAAGCATATTTAGTATTGACTGAGTAGTCAGTTAATGAAGAATCTTCAATGTTAATAGAGAAGTTGGTCAATGAAGGATATATTTCTTGCAATGTTAACCAAATAGTCAGGCATCAAAGTACTTCTAATGCTGACCTAATGTTCTATCCTAGTATTGATTGAGTGACAAAAAAATACAATTGTCTAACAATTGACTGATTGAGGCTAGCTATTTGAATGTTTAATGATTATTTGAAAGGGTATTCAAGTTGACTTATCAAAACTTATGATATATATGTAAGTTCAAGTAGTGAGGATAAAATGTACAAGTGAAATGTGGAATAATATGGACATGTGAGGGAAGATAAGGTAGTGTAGGAAAGTGTGGAAGATAAGATGCAAAGAATATTCTGATAAGTAAGGATCCAGAGGTCCAGCTAAAACAAAGATATGAATATGAAAAGGAAGTTTCTTCATAAATTAATTCAAATTTTTTTTGCCTTCTAACCATTGTAGCAGTGAAGAAATCTCTTAATAAAGTTGACTTAATAGTAATATTGTAAATCCTCTAACAAGGTGACATTTCAAGATTGACGTGTTTGAAGGCCTCTAACTAGGCTAGTCCAAATAAGGTGATCTAAATCATTTAATAGGATCATACTTAGCAATATGTTTTGTAACCTTTAATAGGGTTGACTTCTAACAAGGATCACTCTAGAAAAGTAAAAAATATTGTAGTTCTAGTTGCATGGTGGTTTTCCCAAATTGGGTTTTCACGTTAAATGTTGGTCTCATATGTGTTCATGTTATTTTATTTATGCTTTATATTTCTACAACTAAGTTACTAAAGGTTAAAATAGATTAATATTCATAATACTGATTTGTTAATTGAGTGTCAGTAATATCTTAGCTTTAACTAAGTTGGATAGTATTGCATTATTAGTAAAAAGTTTGATTTGACACCTAGGGACAAATAATTGTTTTTGTGCTAACTGATTCAACCCTCTCCTCTCAATTACTATCTTCATTTCCAAAGAAATTTATAATAGAACTTGTAAGTGTAGATCAAGACTGCATTCCAAATTTTGTCTTCGTTTTAGATGATGATGTAAAGATAACAAGGTTAAGCACAAGAAGGTATGAGGTGTCAAACTAGTGCCTAAATAACCAAGATGGTGACTCTCACAACAATAGGTGGGATGACATAATAGATAGTAGTATGCAAATGGCATTATTTTGAGACTAGTTTTTTTATGTAGATCAAGATTTCAACCATTTTGGATTGATGGTTTCAGATTCACATGAAATTTTTCAAGATGATAGAGGACACATATATTACCCAGAAAGTGACCAATATAGGAAAAGTACCATACTAGTGAATATTGAAAATTCTTGTTTTTCAGTTTTTAGATAGTCTTGTACAAGGAATTTCTCTTCTAAATAAAAGGATACAGTTTTCAAATGATAGCTTGTAATTTTTATAGAATTTTGGCAGTATTTTAGCAATTTTTACCCAATTTTTTAGGAAGTTTTGACAGAATCAAGTTACCAATTTAATTTTTAAGACACCAAAATAGCATTTTCAATAGTAGAATGTGGCATAAGCTTTGTGGAATACAAGCATTGAGATGCTTGACTTTTCAATAATAGAACAATGTCATGTGTATGTTCAAGAGATTTCCACTAGTATAAAACAAATGAAGACAATTCATGCATAAATATACATAAGGTCAATTTGGGTTATACATGGCTGAAAAGATGAGCTCTAATTAACCAAGATTTAGTCAAGTTTCCATCCAAAGAGCATGCATTTATCTCTCTTTCAAGAGCTTCCCACCAATTCTGGGGAGGTTTCATGTAATTTGTGAGGACTACTAGAGGAAGGCTATTACTTTCTCTTTTTCCTTCATCCCATTAAGGATGAAGGTCCTCTCATTAGTCATGCTAAGGAAAATCTCAATATTGTGATGTGGATCCTAATCAGACTTAGAGATTTATTTAGTATAGATTCCCCCAAATTATTTCTATAAGGGTTTGGGGGTAGTGCCCCCAAGATGGGGTCAAGGGGCATTGCCCAGAATACCACCATTTTTTTAGCTGTCTTCTACAGGAAGGTCTCATAGTTGAGTGGGAGTGATGAAATACGAGGCTAAGTTGAAGGTTGAGAAGTTTAATGGGCAAAAATTTCAGTTATGGAAAATGAAAATGGAGGACTATCTTTATAAGAAAGATTTATGGAAGCCATTGGAAGGAAAATCCAAGAATCATGGAACTATAAAATATGAGGACTAAGAGATTTTACATAGAAAGACACTTGAAAGTATTTGATTATGTGTGGCACCATCAGTAACATCTAAAATTAAAAAAGTAAAGATGATAGAAGAGTTTATACAAACCCTAGTGAAACTGTACAAGAAAATCCCTCCACTTCAAACAAGGTATTTCTTATGAAGCATTTATTTAATATGAACATGGAAAATGTGGATCTATTCAGATCATTTAAATGAGTTTAACACAATTACTAGTCAATTATCGTCTATGTATATAAAATTTTGATGAAGAAATTAGGTCTCTCTTGATTTTGTGTTCTTTGACTGAAAGATGAAATGACTCAGTAATGGTTCTGAGTAATTCTATTTCTGGATCTAATACCCTAAAATTTGATGATGTGATTAGTGTTATTTTGAGTGAGGAAATTTGTATGAAAATATTAGGTGGATCTACATTAGGAAGTGCTTTGAATGCATAAAGCAAAGGTAAAGCATAAGAAAATAGATTGCTAGACTCAAAAGAACAATGAAGGAGACAAACACGATGGAAGCAAGGAGGCAAATCTGGTAAGTAACAAATCCAAAGAGGATTCTTTTCTTCTTTCTTTAGAAAGTTTTGATGATTCTTAGGTTTTAGATTCTGGGGCTTCATTTCATGCTACACCCCATAGAGGTTGTTTTATTGATTATGTCTAAGGGAATTTTGGACTTGTTTATTTTGGGGATAATAAACCTTGTTAGATTGTTTGAAAGGTAAGAGTTAAGATTAAGTTGAAGAATGAGAATCATTGGCTACTACATGAGGTAAGATGTGTTCCAAAGTTGACTAGGAATTTAATTTCAGCAGGGAAACTCAATGATGAGGATTGGGTAGATAATTTTAATGATAAAAATTGGAAGTTTTCAAAATATTCCTTGTAGTAGCAAAAGGTGTGAAAGTAGGCACCTTTATATCTTTGTACAAGTCATATTGTTCCTTCTACTTTAATTGTTTCAGAGAAAAATGAATATTCAGGAATAGTTGCTACAATTGAGAATGGTGAACAAATATTTGTTGTAGATTCTAATACAATGCTATGACACAACAAAATTGAGCACATGAGTGAGAAAGGTATGAAATAACTTCATTCAAAGAATTTTTTACAAGGTCTGAAATGTGTCAATATGGATTTTTGTGAAATTTGTGTGTATGGAAAATAAAAGAGAGCTAGTTTTGTGAAGAGTGGGAAGAAAAAGAAAAATGAGAGATTAGAGGTTGTGTGAATACAAATGTATGGGGACTAGCTCAGGGATCTTCCCTTGGTGACTCTCATTATTATGTTACATTTTTTAATAATGAAACTAGAAAAGTATGGGTTTAGTTCCTTAGATATAATATGATGTATTTATAACTTTTAAAAAATGAAAATGTTTGGTTGAGAATGAGGCTGGTAAAAAGCTAAAATGTCTCAAATATAACAATGGTAGTGAGTACTACAAAAAATAATTTTAAGATTATTTTTCCTATACTAGAATTCATAGACATAAAAATATTCAAAGAACTCCATAGGAAAATGGAGTAGTTGAGTGTATGAACAAGATAATAATGGAGCGTACACAGAGTATGAGATTGCATGTTGGGCTATCCTTAAACATGTGGGTGGAGGCTATGAATATTGCTATACATTTGATTAATAGAGGTACCTCTACTTCTTTGGGCTATGGTATTCCTGAGGAAGCATGGACTGGTAAGAAGGTGAGTTATTCTTTTTTTAGAACCTTTGGTTGTGAAGAATTTGAACATATTGATTGTAAAAATAGGACCAATATGGAAGCTAACTCAAAGAAATATACATTTGTTGGATATCACATTGATGAATTTGGTTAGAGGCTTTTAGATTTTGAAAATCATAAAATTATGAGAAATAGGGATGTGATATTCAATGAGAAAGTGTTGTATAAAGATCTGTTGCAATAACATGACAAGAAAGAAAATGATAATGTAGTGCTAGATGATACTCAAAAGGAAGATAGTCCAATAGTCCATCGTGCTCTACAACAACTACAATAACAAATGCCACACCCTCAAATGAATTTTAGTCAGTCAACAAGGCTAAGTATACCTTGAGAAAGTTTTTCTCCCTCCTTGTACTCTATTTTACTAATTGATGTTGGTGAACCTAAATGTTATTGTGAAGCTATGCAAGTGGATACAAATATTTAGTGGGAGTTTTCAATGAAAAAAGAAATGGACTCCTTGCTAAAAAACTAGACATGAGATTTATGCAAGTTTCCTACAAGTGAAAGGGATTCATAGAATAAATGAGTTTAGAGGTTGAAAGAAGATGATGGAGGTAAACAATAATTTAAAGCTAGGTTAGTGGTAAAAGGATTTGCACTAAAAAAAGCACATTGATTTTGATGAGATATTTTCTCTTGTTGTTAAAATGACTTCTATTTGTATCGTGGCTACCCAGGATTTACATATGGAACTAATTGATGTTAATGTTGGAAATAGTCAAGACTAGCTAAGTTACTAAGAGGGGAGGGGTGAATCAGTAACTTTAAAAACTTTAAATCAATTTAGCACTGAAAGCATTAACCATTTATTTATTTAATTTATTGTATGCATGGAAAGATAAATATTCATAACACATGAACGTAATGATTTGGTGACCCAAAAACCTTCCAATTAGAAAGTAAAACTGGGGTGGGGATGATGCCTGCAAAACTTCAATACTACAAGATAAAGTTGGTCTGTTAAGGCTTACAATGATCACTTCTAGTGATCTACCCTGTTAGGAGCAAGTAGGGTTGCTAGATCCACCTTGTTAGAGGATTTGCAAACATATAGTGAAGTATGCACTCTATTAGGAGATTTACAAAAAGCCTGTTAAGTCTACCCTATTAAAGGATTTATAAATTGATTCACCTATTAGGATGAAGTAGTGGATCTGCTTACAACTATTTGCTGACAAGATCCCTTTTTTCACTGATCACCTGATGTGATAGATATAACTTTTCTACTCCTATGTTGACCTTGTTGTATTCCTTTTACTCTGCTGCTGATTCGCTTTCACTATTTTCAAAATATAGCAATACCTTCTTCACATGCAAACATTACTCTCTTTTTATATTTTCATATCCATTCATACTACAAATGATATCATACATTACATATATACCATTCCAATATTTACAATTGCAAGGTTGGCCAAAACTAAGTGAACAAAATATTATAGAGTCAGCCAGATATTAGAAAACTTGGGTTCCTCAAGCTGACTTGGTGACCTTCTGATACATGGCATCCACTATGTTACTCGACATCATCATGGACTCGATAAGAGTAGAGGATTAGTTCATACTAGCCACACAACATTGCTTGGAACTCAGTAACCATTGCTGACTCAGTAGATATAGTGTCACTCGATAGAAACTAACTTCTTCAGTTACCTTGCTTTAATCAAAAAATATTGAGTGCTTCGTTTACCTTTTTCACTCAATAAACATTGAGTCTTTCATTTACCTTTTTCACTCAGTAAACACTACGTCCTTCATTTACCTTTCTCACTCGGTAAACACTGCTGAACTTCTCATTCACTCGATATCCTCTGGAATGCTTGGTGAGAACTATTTACCTGCTAAACTTACAAGGTAACCACTGAATGCTCAGTATACACTATAGACTAAGTGATTAGCTAGATAAGTGTTCTAAATTGAATAAGTGTTTGCACTAATGAAAAATACATGATAATTCCAACAATCTCCCCCTTTGGCATTAGTGACAAAAACGCTTATGAGCCAAAACTTATGTGCAAAATTTGACATACTAATTTTGATTTTTCAAAATTAATCTTTGTAAATTTATTGCACATAGCTTCCTTATTTACATATATCTCCCCCATACAATACAGAGTATTTACAAATATCTCTATCTCTTCTTTGGTACTCTATCTCCCCCTTTTTGACAATAATGCCAAATTAAACAATATATATTTACACAGAGACACCAAAATGGGAGATAAACTTAGAGTGTACCTTGAGAATAAGAGCCAAAGTCTTATCCCAATTCTTTTGCAAAATTTTTCAAGTGGAGAGTGCTATTTGAACTTTAGCTGAAGATTCAATCATATGATTTATAACTGAGAAATTGTTGTCATGGATCAATGCTTTGGAGTAGGCAATGTGTTTCTGCATTGTGTCCATGATAGGAAGGATCATATTCTGAATGTCAATCAAGGTAGACCTGATCCTTACTTCCTCTCTCAACAATTCTGCTCGCTTTTCTAACAAAAATCTGATTTTGAGATGATGGGATGAACTTGAATTGGGGTCAAGTTGCAGCATTTGGGCACTGATCTTCATATCCTCATCAATTTTACTCAATTTTTCTTTGATCTCCTTAGTGTACTCAATAACATCAGAAAGTTTGGAAAAAAGTGAAGTTACATTGTTAAAGGAATTTTCAAGATTGGCCAAAATTGTGGACAATTCTACTTGTTTTATTGCAATATGCTGAGCAATGTGCTCAAGCACCTTATTATCAAATTTCCTTTTAGCCTTTTCAATCAATTTTTCTTGACCAGAGGTGTCTTTATTGAATTTATTTACAACCTCTTCCAGTTGTAACAAAATGTGTTGAGATGAATCAATATCAACACCTATATCCTCTGTAAAAATGTTCTTAGCACTTTCAATTATGTTATACTCTTTATCTCTCTCATTCCTTAGTTTCTTTTGCCTTGCCTTTTTCTCTAATAGTTGACTGACCAGTCTCATTTCATCAACTGATGCAGTATCAGAATCTATCTGTGGAATGGCAATGTCCTTATCCAAATCTATGTCCTCATCCATTGCCTTGCTAGTAAGCATGAATCTCTTTGATTTTTCTGTAGTGCTTATATGCCTGCCTTTAGAAATAGAAACAATGGTTGATGAGGCTAGACTGGCTGACAAAACTAAAATAGGACCAACTAAAGGAAGGCTGAGAGAAGTGCTAATTGTATCAAAAATTGATGTTCCTCCCAAAATTGATGTACATGTTGGAATATTTATAATGGACTGGTGCTAAAGTAGTTTACAAAATTGTAGTACAAATGGGTACACTTACTATACATACTGTAGTAGAGGTTGATACACTTGATGTACTTACAACTGTAGAGACTGATGAGGAGGATGACTTGGTAGCTGATGATGAGGGTTGCAGCTCGGTAGATGAAGTGGTAGACACTTCCATTGATGATATTTGGAGCTGTGATGTGGCAGGTGTAGATGATAAATCTAATCTAGATGCTATCAAGCCTGCTAAAGCTGACTCCAACCTTGATGATGTGACAGTTTTAGGTGGAGAGTGAGAAAGGGATGCAATAACTACTGCTGCAATTTTCATTGGATCATCTTCCTCCTTATCTTCCTCTTTAGCTTCTTCCTCCATTTCTTCTTCCTTGTCCTTCATCAATTCTTCTAAGTCTTCATTAGTTACATCCATAGTTATAGAATTATTACCTTCCTCAACCTCTTCATCATCATCTTTGATTTCAACTAGATGATTAGATGGATTATGTAGATGATAGATGCCTTTCCACACTTCTATGGCATCATTGACTATTCATTTAATGTCTTTTATTAAAATTAGGCAAGTGTGAAATCTGATTGTCATCTTATCTTCAATTTTCTTCAATGCCTCTTTCACCTCTGCATTAGTGAGACTCGATAGCAACTGTCTCAAGGATTGCTCATATATATCCTTTATCATTTCACAACTACTTCCCACCTTGGTTGAATCCTTGCTAGTAGTTCAGTGGAAATTTGAGGGGCAATTTGGTTAGGGGAATATTTCTATTTACCCATCTTGGAGAGTACTGGCTCCTCAACCTGCATTTTCTCAGCATCAATTCTGGTTTCATATTTCAATGCTTTGAAATTTGACAAGCCTGAACCTGCATCCAATTGCTTTAATCTCTCTTCAAATATGAGAGGAGGCTTGCTCAATACAACTTCCTTCTTTCCTTTCCTGGTTCTTCTTGTGAAGACCACCTGAGGTTTGGTGATAATTACCTTGCCTTTCTTCTTCACAGATTCTGGCTCTTTCTCAAATTCCTCTTGTTCCTTATCATCTAGTTCATCTTCTTCTTAATCCTCACCTTTTCCCTCGATTAGCATTAGAGGGCTAGATGCAGTTTTCAATTTTTCTATCTTTCTCTTGCCCTTGGAGATAGCCTGAGGAAGCTTGATCTCAAGTTCAATTTTGGCCTTTGCTTCATCATAAGTTCCAAAGGCAGGGATGTTGGGAATAGTTGGTTCATTCACTAGTGCCTCAATGATATCTCTTGCTTCATCAATATTTAATTCATAAGGCAATGGTTTTACCCATGCCACTCGGGGTATGACTACCTGTATGTGCACTTTATCATAGTCAACCATGAAACATATATTGTCTTTATAATCCTCAACAATCTTAAGAGGAATTCTAAACCTGTTATTCATCCTTTCCTTGAAGTCTTCAAAATAGTTATCCATGACTTTGTCAAAATTTTCACCCATTTCTGCTATAAACTCATTAATCTAATATAGACTTGGAACATCTTTTCTCCATACTATAGATTCTTTGGATGGGAAAAACTTTTGTACATAAAAGAACAAGAAAATTAACAATGAGCCAAATTTACAAGGGTTATTCTTTGAAGTCCTAATACTTTCCATATTCTTGTTTAACTATTTCAACAGTAAGTCTACCAAGTCATATTCCATATTTTTCTTTACTGCTTTAAATGCTAAATCCATAGCCTCACATGACACACTATTCAATCTATTGGAACTATATAGTTTATATGTAATTACATGAATGCCAAACCTAAGTTCCATGTCAGATACATTGTTAAGCTTTAGTCCTCTTCTATCCCATTCTGCTAGGGCTTTCTTCTGCAACTCATCCCGACCTAGGGTTTTAGTGGTTTTGGGTTTGCTAAGCATAGACAAACCCATGATTTTATGAATCATCTTCTTGGTTATCAATACGGGTTGCTCCAACCATAATTGACCATTTTGCACATGGCTCAGAACATATCTCACCCATTTAATTTGGAAATTCCTTGTTAGGTACGGAATGTGGATCAAGCCTTTTTCTTCTAAGTGCTTATGCTCAGGTTTTAGGGCTCCATCAACACATAATTGTCCTAGGGCATTGTCCATATCCAATGTACCAATTTCTAGAACAGTGCATTTGAAATGAGCACAAATATCATTAATAAGAAGTACCTTACATGGAATTTACAATGGAACTCCATGTAGGTCAAGTGATTCAGCAATTGCGAGCACTAGTTTGAATTTGGGGGCTTTCCATTCAACTCCTTTCACGAGCATTTCAGAACCCCTCTTTGCCTTGCTGCTGCTGGTGCTTGCTGATGCCATTGCTGCTTGGTAGATGATAAATTCTTCAAAAAAATTCTTCACAGGAAATTTGCTTCAAATTGCTTGGAATCACTGGTGTGCAACTAGAAATATCTTAGCTCTAAGTATTCTAAAGTCATGGTGAAAAATGAAATTGAATTTTGCCCTTTTGATGGAAATACTATCATTAATGCTCGGTACGAAGGTGGCTGAGGTGACATAGTGCTTGCCAATCTATCATTGATTTACTTAGTAAAACCTTGCAACTCGGTGGTTGAACAAAATCTTTGATGCTCCTGACCTAGCTCGGTAAGGTCTTCAACCAACCTTGGTTGGTAGATGCAACATGGTGAATGATAACTTCTCTTTGATCCTTGTATCTAAAATACTGATTTGATCATTTGTACTCTTTCACTCTAGAATGGCTTAAGATATGGCTTGAAGATGTAGTTCCTGATTCTTCTTAAATCTAATTTGAAATGGTGGAGTCACCCACTTCTTGAGTGACATGACCATCATTTGAACTATCTTTCTCGGTAGATTTAGGAATCCACTATTGTCTCATCTGCTTTCGAATGTTATCAGCTTTAGCTTTATTTTCATCTTCAATTATTCCAATATTCATGCAATTCTTGGCTATATGACCAAGTTCAATACATGTATAACATCTTATGGTTGTATCCTTCTTCCTTAGGTGATGTCTTGCACAATTTATTCCAATGTGTCCATATTCTCCACAATAGTGACATCTGCACAAAGTATTGTAGTCCCAACCAAATATTGCTTTGACAATTTGTTCTGCTAGATTGAATGTTTTTAATTTGCATTCAGAGGCCTTGTGACCTTGTTTCTTGTATTTGTGACATTTGCCTTCAAATTTTGGTTTTTCTTTGTATTCATTAGCTTTGTGACCATGTTGATTGTAGTTGAAGCATTTACCATTGAATTTTTCCTTTCCATTACTCCAACATTTTTTTGATGTATGACCTATCTTGCCACAGTGATTGTAAGTGGGTCTTTGATTCCTTTGTGCACCTTTTTTGGAGGATTAACCTTCTTCCTTGTATCCAAGACTAGCTTTACCTTTTTTTTTTATGAAGATTATGCTTATTTTTTTGATTCAATTGATTCATGTTTGCTTGAGATTTCATCATCCTTTCATTGACTGGCTTTTCAACATTTAGGTCATTTTCCAAACTTCCATTGATTTTTCTTTCAGATCTCAGATCACTTGGTAAGCTTGCATTAATTTTTCTTTCAGTGATTAAATCATTTCTCAAACTTTCATTCTCAGATCTTAGATTCATAATTTCTTCATTTGCATTAGATAGTTGACCTACAAGATCTTCATGCTGAATGGATTGATTATTTCTTGCCTCTAAGTCTTGATTTGCCTTGTTTCTCTATTCCAAAACTTCACATAGCTTGATTGATTGGATTTCTTGTTCTCTTTTAAGCTTTCTTACTTCTTCCTATAGAGAACCATTCTTTGCTAGGAGTTCCTTGATTGCTTCATTAGCTTCATTTGAACTACTTGATGGTAAAAGGTCTTCAATCTTTTCTTCAACATACTGATGATATTCAGTTGTCTTGCAAGTTCCTTCCTTTTCTTTAGAGATTGAGAAAGATGCTCCTTTGCTTCTTTGAGTTGAGCCATGTCCATTTCTAGATCTAGCTTTTCATTTTCAATAGATTTGTCAAGTCTGAATATTTCCATTGTCCTTGATCTTTGCTCAAGCTGTCAAGCTTTGTCTTGAGAACCAAATGCTCTGATACCAATTGTTGGAAATAATCAAGACTAGCTAAGTTACTAAGAGGGGAGGGGTGAATCAGTAACTTTAAAAACCTTAAATCAATTTAGAACTGAAAGTATTAACCATTTATTTATTTAATTTACTATATGCATGGAAAGATAAACATTCATAACACATGAACACAATGATTTGGTGACCCAGAAACCTTCCACTTAGAAAGTAAAACTGGGGTGGGGATGATGCCCACAAAATTTCAATACTACAGCATAAAGTTGGCCTGTTAAGGCTTACAATGATCACTTCTGGTGATCTGTCCTATTAGGAGCAAGTAGGACTGCTAGATCCACCTTGCTAGAGGATTTGCAAACATATAGTGAAGTATGCACTCTATTAGGAGATTTACAAAAAGACTGTTAAGTCTACCCTATTAAAGGATTTATAAACTGATTCACTTGTTAGGATTAAGTAGTGGATCTGCTTACAACTATTTGCTGATAAGATCCCTTTTTGCACTGATCACCTAATGTGATAGATATACTTTTTTGCTCCTATGTTGATGTTGTTGTATTCCTTTTACTCTGCTGCTAATTTTGTTTCACTATTCTAGAAAAAGAATCAGGTCAAAAGGCCCCACAGTTAGAAAGTTATTGCAGTTTTTTAGTTTCTTGAGACCTCCTAAGAATGCTTCAAAGTCAGGTTTGAGGTGCTAAATGACCTTGTATAGGGTCAAAAAATGGAGGATAAGAAAATCTCTTCCATAGGGCTATAGGGCACTCTAAAAGCTTTCCAAAAATGTAAACAATTTGTCAATTGGAGCTACAGTTCAAAAATTATGCCTCCCAAAAGTTTTGCTACCGTTTTTGGATTCTTCTAATTTTGTGTTGACTTATAATGTGACTTCTGGAGCCTTCTATTTTGGTGGTGGATGCCAACTAGCACTTTCTATAATATATTCCTAATCCTTAACCCTTTGGGGTCTATTCAAGAACATTTATAGCATAGTAAAATATAATTTAGAGTGGAATTTGAGAGAAGGTATTGGGAGAAGAAATTATCTCTAGATTTATACTATTGTAAGCCCATAGGGAATGTTTTGGAGTCTATTTTCTCTACAATAAGTGTATTGGCATATTTTTCATAGTTAATAAAGTTTTCCTTTTCTTGTTGTGTCCATTTTGTACTTGGGTTGTGTCTCCATCAAGTAGTATCAGAGCCGATTTTCTTGAGTGTGTATACAGAGCGCCAACTATGAGGTAGTTTGCACCAAGACTATGTGGTTGTGGGTTTGAGTTAAGAAGACGCCTACATGAAGAGAGTGAGGTGGGAAGGCCAGAGATATTAATCTCAAGGAGGTTAGAACCCTCCAAAGGTAGGTTCAAACATTGTAGGAGGAGCTCCATAGAGGAACAAATGTTGCCGCAGGTGATAAAAGTGAGGACAAAAATGAAGAACAAGACATTGGACATGAAGGGGAAGTTCTAAATTAGGTAGAAGAGAGTCTTTTTATGGCCTTTACTAAGTTTGTAAAAAGACCTACAATTTATGTGGGTGTATTTTTAGGAAATCTGAAACTGGATGAGTTGATCGACTAGATTAATGAACAGGAGGAGTACTTTGAGTATGAGGATATCAAGGACCCAGATAGGGTTAAGTTTTCAAAGGCCAAACTGAAAGGCCATGCCAAAATTTTGTGGCAAGAGGTTCAAGTGGAAAGAAATAGAAGAGGAAAGGACAAGATCATAAGGTGGGATCGCATGGTGGAGAAACTAAAGAAGTAGTTCATTCCTATTGACTACGAGCTTGATTTGTTTAAGAAGATGCATGGGTTAAAGCAAGTAGGAAAATTAGTCTAGGAATATATGGAGGAGTTTTACCGACTTTTGATTAGAGCAGGGCATGCAAAAGTAAATAACGAGAAGGTTGCTCGTTATATTAGTGGGTTACGACCTAGCATCTAGGAGGAATTAAGTCTAGTAAGAATGACCAGCGTTGAAGAGGCATACCAGTTTTCCTTGCGAGTTGAAGAGAAGTTAAATAAAGGGTTTGAAGGGAGACAAAAAGGGCATGGTCAAGGAGGAAGGGGTAGTGGTAGGTCATCTGGAGGCTGAAATGAGACCTTAAAGAAAAATGAAGTGAGTACTAGCAAGAACCAAAGGAATGAGGATTTCAACTACTCCCGTGATCAAAACTTTGGAGATTAGAGAGGAAGAGGTAGAGGAGGTGGATAAGGTTCAAGAAGAGGAGGTTTCTATGGTACTTGTTTCCATTGCAATGAATAAGGTCATCGTACCTTTGAATGCCCTCAATGACAAGAAAGGATAGATAGGAGAGCTGAGGGTCAAGCTAGGGTTTCTCATGTGGAAGAGGATGCATAGTCATCACATTCAGAGGATCTAGAAAGAGGAGAGACTTTAGTAAATTAAAGGGTCCTACTGAGTGGTGAGATTGAACTAGGAAAAAGGAGGAGTCTATTTCGTACTAGGTGCAATTTTGAGGATAAATGTAGGGATGTGATCATTGATGGTGGTAGCACTGACAACTTGGTGTTAGAGGAGATGGTTTCTAAGATGAATCTCATGAGGGAGAAACATCCCTAGCCCTATCAAATCACTTAGGTGAAGGATGATCATAAGGTCTTGGTAAGTGAACGATGTTTAGTGAAGTTCAAAATTGGGAGCTACCATGATGAAGTTCTTTGTGATATTATTCCAATGGATGTCTTCCATCTATTGGGGTGAACCCACAATAGTGGGTTACACTTTTTTGGAGGAAGAAATTCCTCGAAACAAGCGTGGATCAAAAAAATTACCCGTATAGTTTCGATAGAAACTCTTTTTCAAAGTTTCGATCGAAACTAGTTACTTTCGATAGAAAGTAATTGTCAATCGAAACTAACGGCGCCGAATAGTTTTGATCAAAACTTAAGTAAAGTTTTGATTGAAACGTTGAACGCGAGTTTCCCCACGGTTTAAAAGTTTCGATCGAAACCTTACTTAAGTTTCGATCGAAACTATGAAACCCGCTAGCATAAATAGCGGCGTGGTCGGATTCTCTCCTTATTATTTCGATCGAAAGTTGGAGAGAGCCTGGCATCCGCTTTATCGACCATCTGAAAAAGGTATGAAACATTTGTTTTTTCCTTTTTTCTATTGTTTTAGTTAAAATTTATATGTTTTTTCGTATATTTTATTGTTTTTTAGATATGTTTCTTTGTATATTTTATTTTACTATTCATGCTTAAGCCTCTAATGTCATTATGAATCTCTAAATTAGATCTAAGTATATAATATTGTCTTTTAATTTAAAATTTATTTAAAAATTTATTATTTTAGATGTTTTGAAATGTATTTAATTTATGTATTTATTACAATGTTGAATGATTAGATTAGATGTAAATTTATTGTTTAAGTTACATGTGATTTTACAAATAAATATAATTTTGACTTAGAACCATATAACCTTGACCTAGAACCATATAACCTTGACCTAAAACCATATAACCTCGACCTAAATTCATTATTTAAACTATAATCATGACCTAACCATATAGTTATGTACAATAAAACCCTAAACATGTATAAGTAAGTACTTAATCACATAACAACTCGCCAAGGGATCCAAACAAAAAACTTCTAATACTATTTAAAATAATTTTACTTAAATTGTATTGTACTTTGTTTCATGGATCGAAAATGGATGATGTAAACTATTTTATAAATGTATATTCTTTCAGCCTTTCATACCCTGTGACATGTACAGTGGATGATTGTGCATTCCAAATTAATTTGCCAAGTGGCATTCGGAACAAATGTATATAAATTATTTAAATGGATTGAACTGAAGTCTAGTTAATATTATTTCATGTGGATGTGTTATTTATTTTACTTTTAGTACTTATAATTATTTAAAAATGAGATGTAAATGTGCTCATTAAGGAATTTGCAATCTCTTATTTTTTTTATAATTGTAAATTATTGTATGTATGTTATTGTTTGCTTAGTAAAACTTTTGATTAGTTCATTGGATCCCTTGGCTAGGCCTCATTTAGAATTAACTATAATGTCAGTTTGTAAATTGAATTTAAAAATAATCTAAGTATATAATTAACTATATTATAATTCAATCACATGTCTTAACTTGGGTCCAGATCCTAAATTAAATACATATATAAGAATGTCAGAGATTAATTTGCATCTAGGTAAGAATATAACATACATATACATACATACATGAAACATATATAACTTAGAATGTGTATGACCTAAAGAATACATGTTACAACCTTTAATTAATAAAAGTTAATTATAAGAACATAACTTGATTAAATAATATACAAGTTACATAAAAAAATGTACATCATATAATCTAATGTTCATGTAAAGATTAAATATATTTAACTTAAATTTTAAGTCTTAAGTTCCTTAATGCTAAACAGTAGCCCTAAATTATACTAAACCTGGTCATAATCCTAACTGCAAAACCCTTTAATCATAAATTATAACCCCTAATCTTAGATACACACTTGAAACCATAAAACTTTTCTAAATCTCAATTTGAACCGTAGAGGTCTAAATGATAAACCCCAACATTAAATAGTAAATCATATTAATAATTGATCCTAACTTTAATTATATAAATTTATTTAAACTATGTGTTAAAACCATAATCAAATTTTTTATTGCTAATACAAATCCTAACCCTCAGAATCATACTTCTAGTTCAACATGATGTAAAGCCATACCCTAACCCTCTAACCATACTTCTAGCAATGATCATGTACAAACCTATAAGCTATAATTGAATAAATGTTAAACCATGACCCTAGATTATACTAAACCCTAGAATCAAGATGTATGTGTACACTAAGATCCTAAAATTTGTTAAATTTAAATGCTAAACTCTTATTTTAAAAGCTAGCTAGATATAAACTAATTTAAGTACTAAAACATTATTCTAAGCCTATTTCATAAATTATAATGGTAAGTTCCCTTATACTAGATGATAAGCCCCAACCCTTATCCTAAATTATAAGCCCTAATCATAATCCTAGATCCATAAATTTAAACCCTGATGTACAAACCATAACCCTAAAAATAATACTAATACCAATGTCAACCCATATCCTAACCCTATAAATAGTACTAATAGAAATGTAAACCCAATGTACCCTAACCCTAGAATCATAACTATAACCCTAAATCTTAAATGCTAACTTGCCTACTTTACTAACCCTAATTGATCTAGACTATAATTTCTACTCAGGTACTTGGGACCTCCGACCACATGATCCTAACCCTTTAATTGTGGTCTCAATCCTAAATCATAGCCCTTACCATAATTCTAACACTAACCAGGTAAACCTAAAACTAAAATTTAATTATCTAAACCCTAACCCTAACCTCAAGATCTTAAAATTTAATTTCTAAACCCTTATATTATAAATGATAATTTAAGGGCTAAATCATAAGATTATATATATATAATCCATGCATATCATATCAAAATCATTTATGACATGTCCATCATATCAAAATATCAAAAAATGAGTGATATCATAATTTAGCATTATATCTTAATATTTAACTCTAAAATAAACTAACCCCTGGGTCTTGACCTTAAACCAAATTGAATATATCAAACTGGATTGAAAGGTAACCTGGCCCTTAACTAAATAATATTATACTTATAAACCAAATTGAATTAAACCATGATCATAAACAGGTAATTATATATCCCAAGTTAATAGTAGAAACCTTGAATTTAACCTTAAATCCTTTCCCCAACCATTAACAAAATTGAACCGTTACCCTAAGATTGAATTGAAATGTTAATTCAATTTATTAACTCTTGTCCTAATTGAAACCTAAGCATGTAAACCTAATCAAATAGTACAAACCAAATTGAACCCTAATCCTAAAACTAATTAAACATTGATATCAAGGTCTCAAAATGATACATCAATGTTATATATATGTACACAAATAGATCTATATATGCAAATAGATTTAACAAGTTTATGTGCACACATATGTCTAAAACCTTTGAACATTCAATCTAACTTGGATAGATATATTACTTGCAGACATGTAGTTCTTAAAAGGTCCCTGAGTTACAAACATTATATATATAACAACATATGTGTTTTAAAATTTAGTTTTCTTTTAAGGTATATGTTCATTTAAGTTTTAGGACTTTTATATATATGTGGACATGTACGTGCATGTTTAATTTTATTTAAACAATTTAGATACAAGTTTTTTAATTTTATCAAATTGTACATACATATATGTTAATATAAATTTCAAGTTTATTAAATGTAATACATTTTAATTTTAATTTTCAAGTTTACACATTATACACGCACCTATATACATTGACATGGCTGATCAACAACCTTCTATCCCCCCCAAGCAGCCTGTCCCCCTCGAGCAGCCTATACCCGGGCCCGAGCAGCCTATCTTGGGCCCTGAGCAACAACCTATACTCGAGCCCGAGTAGCCTAACCCAGGCCCTGAGCAGTAGCCTGTCCCCCCTGAGCAACATCATGTCCCCCGTGATCAGCTACCTATCCCACCTCAGGAGCTCTATGATCGCACTAACCAGGAGATTCATAGACTCCAGGAATCCCTGACTAGTGGCACATGCTCCAGTGTTTATAGTGGTACATGCCAGACTATCTTACGCAGCCTAACATTTATTCGAGATGAGATTCATGGGTCTACCCCATATTCTGCACATACTATATAGGCTGTCCTTGACAGTAAGAGACGAGAGGTCTCCTCTGGTCTTTCACTCCAGGAGGTGCAGGGCTTGGTGCCCAAAGATGTCCTGAAGAGGGAATGTTTCCCTCATTATCTTTCACAAAAGTATGTGAAGGGGTATTCTCCCCTTAAGTGTATAGATCCATAGATGGCTGCATTGATATACCCACGCTTCCTTGTTGCCCATGGTTGTTATCCAAATAACCACCAAATTCCACTCTATTTTGCCCGACAGCTTTATGCAGAGGTTCGCTTACGCAGGGCGGTGAACTACACAAAATTACCAGGACATTTAGGACAGGAGCATGGTAGATTGGTTGATAGGTAGCCAGGTCATCCCCCACTGGCACATAGATCGATTGTCGGAGAGAGGGCACCTGCTATTTCCCCTGTGTTAGGTCCATCAGTTGATGAGGCCATGCATACCACTCAGTTACGTGGGGTCCTTCAAGGAGTTGGAGAGATTGCAACAACTGTCAGATCTATTTCGAGTGATAAGGTTGGTCAATATTTGATGTCTCATTGGCGTTTCAGATCATCATCCTATGCTTCATCTTCAGGAGACTTGTATAGTGCAGCAGGCATCCCTTCAGTGGCTAGCTTAGAGGGTCTCACTGGAGTGTTGGCATGAGATACTATGATTGGTTTGGCTAAGGATTTATTAGATACATATAGATTTGTATCAGAGCATCTTGGCATACCCATATCAGATGTTCGAGGTCGTGTCCATGGTAGTACTAGGACACATCCTCAGCCATATTCCTCTCATCAATCAGGTAGTGATCATAGTGATAGTGCACGTGATGATCCATCTACTGACCACTCTTTTTCTCCACAAAGACATATACATACCACAAACCCTTCAGCCAGTGTTACAGTGTAGGCTCAGAGTTCAGATATGGGCCTTGATGATGTTGATTTGAGCTTGTCGACCAGAGGGTGGATGGACTTGTTGACACATGATGATTCTACTTCTATGCCATCTCATGTACATAGTCCACTGGGCTTGTCATTATTAGGACGTGTGCCAGTCACCAGCCATGGGGCCCACGTAGATGCAGAGATTGAGCTTGATGCGATGCAAAGAAATTTGGATGCATTAGTGGACACGATCGATGCTAGGCAGTCCGAGTATTATCAGATGCCACCATCTACAAAGGTAAAAAAATTTCAAGTTCATGTTAAAATTTCAATCATTTCAAACTAATTTAATTTAGACATGTGCATGTGTGCACATGTACATGTATATCATGCACGTAGATTCAAATGTAATCATGTAGAGAAATTTTAATTTGATGTGTTTCTCGTGCACGTGTACAATGTAGGGGGACGTGCCTATTTTTACTCTAGCTTTGATGCCAGATCGTGTACATCATCGAGACTCATTGGATGATGTCAATAGTGGACAGGTAATGTTTATTTATGTTTTGATTAAATACATGTACATGTATTTCAATATCACTTTCTCTTGATTAAATGTATGTATGTATTGATATCACTTTCTCTTGAATTTATATATAGGGGTCAGCACATCCTAGTGAGTACCTTGATACTAGTCAGTCTTCAGAGCACGTTGTGAGGAGGTGTGGCGATGATAGTCCTGCACGTGATGATCTATAGTTTTTTTTTATCTAGATGATTTGTTGTAGACTTTCATCCAGAGAGACATTCATATATGTTAGATAGACACTTTATATACACACATGATGCATGTTATATTTATATTTGATTTGATATAGATGTACCTAGATTTACATGTCTACATGTGTGCACACTATATTTATATTTGATATTATCTTCTGATAGATCTCTAGATAGATACATGTTTTTGTTATTTGTTCTCGAGATGATTGATACATGTTGCATTATGTTGTGGAATCTAATGTACATATTAGATCTAGATCTAGTATATTATAAATTGTTTCTATCTAAGAGACGTAAGTAATTTATTTAGATATGTACGTGCATGTTTAATATATTGATTAAATTTAGATATATATATATATATATATATATATATATATATATATATATAGTTCATGTAATTTAAATGTTTGGTAATATATTGAACATGTATTAAATGTTAAAGTATCAGGTAATTAGTTGTACATTATTCCTAACTCGAGTAAATCTATAGAACTCATCCCTTTTATTTGTACACATATCCTAGAATTTTATCCCCTTAAGCCCAATGTTGTAAAATTCAAGTCTAACTTAAAACATGTACATGTTCAAAATTTAGTTTAAACAAATTGCAATTTGAACTTGAAAGCTCACATGTCAAGTAATTAGTTAAATCGAAAGCTCACATGTCTTAAAATTGAAAGCACATGTCCTAATTAGTTAAATTGAAAGTGTACATGTGTTCTAAAATTGACAAGTTAAATGAAATAGAAAGTTCAATATAATTTAGAAAGTTAAATGAATTTTTGCATTGAGTTAAAAATGAAAGAGTAAACATTCAATTTAGAAAATTAATTATTGGACACCAAATTTCAAATTGTTCAACACAATTTGAAATAGTTTGAACCAAATTTTAAATTGTTCTTGAGTTACATTTCAAATTTTAATCATAGTGAAATTTTAATTCAAGTGCACACATGTATCCTAGGATTTTATCCCCTTAAGCCCAATGTTCTAATTCAAGTCCAACTTAAAACATGTACATGTTCAAAATTTAGTTAAACAAATCGCAATTTGAGCTTGAAAGCTCACATGTCCTAAAATTGAAAGCTCACATGTCAGGTAATTAGTTAAATTGAAAGCTCACATGTCCTGAAATTGAAAGCACATGTCCTAATTAGTTAAATTGAAAGCGTACATGTGTCCAAAAATTGACAAGTTAAGTGAAATAGAAAGTTCAATATAATTAATTTTACAAACTCCTAATTTCATCCTCTTAAGATAAGTGGTGTTCAAATTTCTTTCCCTCAAGGTGCACGCGTCAGGTAATTAGTGTACACACATGTACATACAAGTTCATAATTTCTATAATTAGTTACTTTAGAAAATTCAAAATGAAAGAGTAAAAGTTCAATTTAGAAAATTAGTTATTCCACGAAATTTCAAATTGATCAAATGATTTTTCAACCAAATTTCAAATAGTTTGAACCAAATTTCAAATTGTTCTTGAGTTACATTTCAAATTAGGAGTTGTTTCTATCTCATATCAAGTGGATCAACTCGTTCTTGGATAACATTTAATATTTTCTCATGATCATCAATATGGAGCCTCCATTTACATATTCTAGGTCCTTTGACTGGATGAAGAGTTAGACCAGTGGCAATAACATGGTTACTATATTGATATACCTTATTGTTAGGTTGATAATTAGTGAAATGAATCCCACTTTTAAGTACTTTTATTTGCTTCAAATATGTTCCTTGTACAACAACAGAACCTGCACATGTACACATTTAAAAAATACATCAATCTTGAATTTAAGTCAAAGAATTTGAATTCATTAAAAATATAGATACTTGACATACATATATACATAATTCAACTATATACTAACTTGTGGGAAAAACAATTTCATCACTTATTTCAGTCTTTGTTAGCTTCTCTCTTTCCATGGTGCAACATAATAAATAATAGCTAGCACCTTCTACATTTTTCGATTTTGCTATGACTGCAAAAACATTTCCCACACAAACTTATATATGTCAAAATTCTGGATACACGTCATTTACATAAGTACATATATATAATAAAAATTAACCAAAATTATGAAAAATGTATACATGTACATGATCTAGGTATATATATAGTTCATACATTCCAACTCTGATCAATCCTGAAATATGGTTATGATCACTAGAAATCAATGGAATATCATCATAGTTTTCGTCCTCAAACTCATTCGTATTAATAACATCTAGTGGCACCAAAGTCCATTCACCCACATATCCACGTTCTTGATTAATGCAACCACCATAGTCTTCATCAATACAATTAGGACAAAAACATGAGTATTCTCTTGTATACAATGACCACACATTACTATTTGTACTCATGACTGAATGCAAAGATCGTGTCTTCTCTACCCTCTTGCATGCATGCATTGATCTTCTATCAACACCTGAATGTGTACACAAGGTCCATAATTTAGTTAGAGATCATCTAAGGTAACATATTAAATATAAATTTAAGATTCAATTTAAAAACATGAAAAAATTAATTTATATATACCTGATACCTCCCAAAACACTCTAAATGGTATGACTCGATCCGCTTCTGATGATGTGTTATCTATAGTTGTTGGCACCGAAAAATGTGTTTTGCACCACTCAACCACATCATGAGCATTATTAATGTGATATCCTTTATAGTCCATTTGATACTTTCTTAAAGCACGTCTGATACAAGCTCCTGCACCATCATGCTCACCCTTTCCATGTCCACTCTCAAAAAAACTCCAAATGTGTGGTATATTAAGGTATCAATAATATCTACATAATGCATAAAATGGTCTAGCTGATTTAAATTGTGCTACACATCCATCTGACCATACCAAATGTTTTTCTATTTTAATGTTTTTGTTTTTCAAATATTCAAAAAATGTCTTAAAACAATGTTCCACAAAATGTGTGTCATGTTCTTTGTCATCACTAATATAAAATTGATACTCTTTTTTAATGACTCATGCTTGATTTGTACTTTCCACACCATCCAGATCAATTTGTGGATGTCGATAAGACACTTGAACCATAATAGTAACCTGCTCTGTATAGTAGTATTCTGCTTGAAGTTGTTTTTGAGATACAAAAGAGTAATTCTCTGCAAAGTCAACAACAGATAGAATTATTCCAAGTGGGAAAGTTTCTCTTAGTGTTTGAAATTGTTCTGCTTGCCACTTAGCAAAAAATGCATGGCGTATATATGGTTGAATCAATTTATGAAAATTTGATATAAATTCTCCAGCCGATATCTCATCCTCTACATATTCTAACCTTGTTGATTCTTTTCCAGCTTTTGTTTCTGACTTTATGTACTTATATCTCTTCCATTTTACCATCCTTGTCGTATTAGTATCTTCTTCTCTCAAAGGAAATTTAGTCAAGTTATCACATGTTTCACAAGTTCCTCTTATGCAATCTATTTCACGGACACAATAATTTGGTTTGTCACATAAGATTGATGTTATGAATTGACTCGATCGTTTAGGAAAAGTATTTTGAGAAGTTTCACCACTTTCGTCTATCATCTTTCGAAACCCTTCATAGTACAGATCAAATTCAACATGATATCAACAACAACATGTTTCAAAAGATTTATTTATCTTCACAAAATAGGGCTTCAATCTTTCAAACATTGTTTGCCCAATCTTTATGTTAGGATTTAAATTACAAAATGAGAGATACAATTCATGTTGAGTGACATCCAACCAATGTTTTGCGTGTTGAATATATTCCTTGGGCCCAATCCTCTGCTTGATGATATCTCTTCTATTTGGTGAAGGACGAGTATTATCAATCCAAAATTGAATAACTAAGTTCTTAACTATTTCCCCCATCATGTTAGATCGAGGAGCTCTACACATTAGTGCCCAATTGCCTTCTAATGTACTATCATTCAAATTGTTTCTCCTTTTTAGATAATGTAGTACTGTCTTCCGACTATACCTGAAATGATATGATAATGAAGAGATCTGTCTATTTTGGGATGTTTTCTTATTTAAAATAGATGTTAGTATCACTCTTCGTGCAATGGATTTATCTGCAGATCTAGTTTTTTTCCCAATGGAATGTAACCCTTCCTTAACACTTTCAACAATATCTTTTTCTAGTTTAGAAGTCCTCATCTTTTTTATACTTGTATCTATACTCAATAGTCTCAGTGGCTCTTTTAATTCATCTTTGAGAAGTGAAATTGATAATAGTTGAGTTTTCTCCACTGTTGATAGATTCTCAAATTGTGCAATTATGTCTTTAGACTTTTTATTCAATTTCCTCTTCGTAGTATGTGTAGGTTGATTAGCATATTCTCTCAATGTTTCCACATCCATTTCAATTAAATGATCTATGTTTCTATGATTAATTTTTCTCTTCAATCTTTGAGCTAAATTAACATTCTCATTTGTTGTTTGATCTCGGGCTGCACAAGAAGAAATGAAACAAAGTCTTAAGATACAATCTAGATTTAGGGGACATATATCTATACATATATACATGTTTAACTCAAGAGTGAAATATTATGTACTTGATTAAATTATCTAACCTTCAGATGGTCCTTCTTCAATATCCATTGCTTCATCTTCAATTTCCTCATGTCCAACATTTTCATCATCTACTGGAAGTGCACGTGCACGATATAACAAATAAAATCAAGTAAGTTTATAAGGGGAAATATCGCTCACTAAATTTAATAATTAAAGATATAAAGTTTGATAGAGACCTAGAATTCTAGAAAGATCTATATTATATACTTGCAAGAGATGCACATGTACCTATTTGAACTTGGGATGAACCTTCTCCAATGCCGATAGGTTGTCCTGGTTGACTACGTCCTAAATAAATTCATTTATTTAATTTTAATCATAATCTAATAAACCTTAATGGACTATAAATTATTAACATAATTGAATAAACAAGGTAATTCCCATGCTAAATAAATTCATAATTTAAATTTATTCATAATGTAATATTCACCCTAAGGACTAATATGGACATAATTGGATAAACCCTAATGGCCTAAATATGAACATAATTTCAAATAAACTTGTAATATTAAGTTAATCTAGTAATGCTAATTTAAGATAAATATGATATTCCTAATTGGATTTAAACCCTAATCCTAACTAAATAAACTAATTAAATACATTGGAAAAAAGATTGTGCATGTGTACCTGATCTAAGATAGTATCTTGCTAGCATTTTTTGACGATTTTCATCTTCTTGTTCCTTAGTTCTTCTTCGTGCATATTTACTTGCTCTTTTATCTTTATTTCCCATGTCATAAATTCTTCCTCCAAAATTTGAAAATAGGTTGAAGTTTGTCAAATATTTCTTTCTACCCAATTCAAAAGCCAATAACTTGATTTCACATAAATGCAAATTGTAAAAAATGAAACTCATATTTATATACAAATTTTTTTTTAAAAAAAACCTCTTTATTAGCCGACTAGACAAAAATCCTAAGGAGCCGACTAGAAAAACACCCCTATGGTCTGCTTCTATAATTGTTGGGAAGACTGTGGCAGTTAAATAGGCATGCAGTACATGATGTTCATGCAAACACATACTCTCTGAAAAAGAATGGAGTTTTCCACAAATTGAAGCCCATGATAAAGGAAGGTGAAAAGGTATGTAGCAATGCTAGGATCTATCTTGTTGATGGAAGAAAGTTTTTGGATGGCATGAAACATTAGCGTATGTGTTATGCTTTGATTCCTAGAAAAGATAAGGAAGGTAGTAGTGAAATACCACTTGAAGTTTTAGATTTATTTAGTGAGTGTGGAGATATCATCTCTAATAATGTTCCAGAAGGATTGCCACCAGCAAGGCAAATCAATCATCAGATAGATTTAATCCCTAGAGCTAGTTTTCCTAACAAGGCTACTCATAGGATGACTCCTACTGAAACTAAGGAGCTAAACAGACAGGTTCAAGAGCTATTGAGGAAGGGTTTGATTCGAGAGAGCCTGAGTCTATGTTTAGTATGTGCAATACTAACACCAAAGAAGGATGCAGAGTGGAGAATGTGTATAGACTCTCAAGCTATAAACATGATAACTATCAAGTATTGGTTTCCTTTGCCAAGAATGGATGATCTTATGGATTTCTTGAGTGGAGCTCAGTACTTCACAAAGATAGATATCAAGAGTGACTATCACTAGACATAGATATGAGAAGGAGATGACTGGAAAATTGCCTTCAAGACCAAGGATGGTCTTTATGAGTGGCTAGTCATGCCCTTTGAATTGACAAACACCCCAAGCACCTTCATGCGGCTTATGAATGAGGTACTTAAGAAGTTCTTGGGAAAATTTGTTATTGTATATTTGGATGATATTTTAATTTTCAGCAAGACATTGGAAGAACATTTATTGCATATTTGTAGTGTCCTTGAAAGGTTGAGGGAAGAGAAACTATTAATTAATCTAAAGAAGTGTAGCTTTGCTAAAAAAGAGTTAGTCTACCTAGGGTTTGTTGTATCACCTAAAGGTCTCAAAATAGATCCAGAGAAGGTAAAAACCATCTTGGAATGGCCTACTCCAATGTCTGCTATTAAGGTAAAATCATTTCATGGTCTAGTTAGTTTTTACAGGAAGTTCATTAAGAAGTTTATAGGCATATGTGCATCCCTGATTGACACAATAAGAGGGGATAGAAAAGAGTTCAAATGGACTGCAACAGCTGCTAGAAGTTTTGAATTGCTAAAGAAAAAGGTGACATAACAACCTATGTTGGCACTTCCTAATTTTAGTAAGATGCTCCAAGTGGATTGTGATGCTAGTGGTAGTGCTATTGGGGCTGTATTGAGCCAAGAAGGTAAGCCTATTGCATATTTTAGTGAAAAATTGAATGATGCGAAGAAGAAGTATTCTGTTTATGATCAAGAGTTCTATGCAATAGTTTAGGCCTAAAAGAAATGGAGGAATTATTTATTGCCAAAAGAATTTATTTTATATACTGATCACCAGGCATTGCAGTACCTAAATAGCCAAGGTAAATTGAACCAAAGGCACATGAAGTGGGTAGAGTTCTTGCAGAGCTATACATTTGTGTTGAAGCATAGAAGTGGAAAGTCTAAGAGCGTTGCAAATGCATTGAGTAGGATTCAATTTTTGCTTATAGCAATGCAGGTTGAAGTAGTTGAGTTTGATGAACTCAAGAATCTATACCCTGAGGATCTTGATTTTTCTAAAGCGTGGAAAGCTTGTAAAGAACCTATTGCTGTAGACAGAACCAAGTGGCTAGACTATTTGATTCAGGATGGTATGTTGTTTAAAGGTAGTTAATTGTGCATTCCAAGGAGTTCCATGAGGGAAAATTTGATTAAGGAGAAACACAGTGGAGGGATGGTAGGAAATTTTGGTTGAGATAAGGCCATTGCCATTTTTAGAGAACATTATTTTTGGCCTCAAATGTCAGAGGATGTAAAGAAGTTTGTACAGAGTTTTCAGGTTTGTCAAGCAGCCAAGGGATTTAGTCACAATACTAGACTATATCAACCATTACCTATTCCATCAAAGCCATGGGAGGACATAAGTATGGATTTTGTTCCTTGATTTTTGAGGACACAAAGGGGTAATGACTTAGTATTTGTGGTAGTTGATAGGTTCTCCAAAATGACACATTTCATTTCATGCCACAAAACTCATGATGCTATCCATATTGTAGACTTGTTTTTTAGAGAGGTGGTGAGACTACATGGTCTCCCAAGGAGTATAGTTTCTGACAGAGATACTAAATTTGTGGTAAATAGAAGTGGTAAATAGAAGTCTAGGAAATTTGCTGAGATGTTTAATTGGGGATAAGCCCAAGGGATGTGATTTGATTCTACCACAAGAAAAATTTGCTTATAATGACTCTATAAAAAGGAGTACTGGTAGATCACCATTCCAAATTATATATGGAGGTAGCCCAAGGACTACACTAGAATTGAGGAAGATGGAGCAAGGGGAGAGGACAAGTGCTGAAGCGGAAGAATTTTCTGAACATATCAAGCACCTACATGAGGAGGTCCAAGCATACATTATCAAGATGAATCAATAGTATAAAGCTAGGGCTGATAAAAGGAGAAGACATAAGGAGTTCCAAGTAGGGGATCTAGTCATGGTACACTTAAGAAAAGAAATATTTCTAGTAGGTACTTACAACTAAAGATGAAGAAATTTGATACCTGTAAAATTCTGAAGAAACATGACTCAGGAAATGCATATGCGGTGGAGTTTCCAGATGGAATTTACATTTCTCCTATCTTCAACATTGCAGAATTAATAGAGTATCATGATGATGGTGCAGATAAGGGGTTGATTCTAGAGCCATGTCTAATTCCTACTTCTAAGAAGGAGGAGATAGAAGAGATTTTGGATAGTTGTGTGGGTAGGAGGACCAGAAATAGGAAGTATGAAGAGTGCCTAGTTAAGTGGAAAGGTTGGCCAATAGAGGACTCAACTTGGATATCAACAACTAAGGTTTCTCATTTGGGATTTCCTCTACCATCCATAAAGTGACAAGGTCACTTTTCAATCTACCCTGGGTGTCTGATGTAGGAGCATCTAGAGGTATAAGGGCAATCCTATGTCACCCAAAAAAATATACCTAGACTTAGTTTTTGTTTCATGTATTTTCATTTTTGGATACTCATTTGGGTCAAATAAAGGTTCCAACTCTCATAGTTCCACTATTAGTGTTTTGAGTTAGAGTTTTTAAGCACCTTGGAATACGTGTAAATGCTAAAAAAAAGGACTACATGTAATTAAGCCATAATTATGGTGAGTTAGAAGGTGTAAATTGGAGGGATCATTTTAGTTGTAATTTAGAACATTCCAAAAAAAGAATTAGGTCAAAAGGCCCCATGGTTAGAAAGTTATTATAGTTTTTTTAGTTTCTGGAGATCTCCTAAGAATGCTTCAAAGTTAGGTTTGAGGTGCTAAATGACCTCATATAGGGCCAAAAAATGGGGGACAAGTGAAGCTCCTCCATAGGGCTATAGAGCACTCTAAGAGCTTTCCAAAAATGTAAATAGTTAATCAATCGGAGCTACGGTTCAAAAGTTATGCCTCTTGAAAGTTCGATTACCGTTTCTGGATTCTTCTAATTTTGTGCTAACTTATAATGTGACTTCTAGAGCCTTCTATTTTGGCAGTGGATGCCAACTATCACTTTCTAGAATGTATTCCTAATATTTAACCCTTTGGGGTCTATTTAAGAACATTTTTGGCATTGTAAAAGGCAGTTCAGAGTGGAGTTCGAGAGAAGGTACTAGGAGAAGAAATTATCTCTAGATTTATACTATTGTAAGCTCATAGGGCATGTTTTGGAGTTTTTTTTCTCTACACTAGGTGTATTGGCATATTTTCATAGTTAATAAAGTTTTTCTTTTCTTGTTGTGTCCATTCTATACTTGGGTTGTGTCTCCATCAAGATGTCTAAGGTACCCTATAGTTTAGCTGTAGGAAGTTTGATGTATGCTATGGTATATACTAGGATAGATATTGCAGATGTAGTGGGAGTTATTAGTAGGTATATGAGTCATCCAGGGCTTGAGTACTAGAATGCAATTAAATGGATTCTCAAATATTTGCAAGGATACATACATATGATAATCTAATAAATATGTTTACCAAGATAGTAACAAGGTAAAAGATGAACTCTTCTTCAACTTTGGTTGGTCTTCTAGATTGGAAAAACTAAAAAAATAACATAGTCCAGGGTGGGTGTTAATCTCAGATTGGTTTTGACATATGAGTGACAATATACCTAAGTCATTTACTTAGTTCATGCCAAACAAGTAATACATGCCAAGCATAAGTTGTCAGAAAGTATACACTAAGCGAAAAGTATTTAGTATGAGCAAAGTAATTATAAGTTTCAAGTCACTTAAGTTCTGACTAGATAGTATGTACTGAGCTATTTAGATATCGAGTGATTAGTGGATGCCAAGTCATTCCGAGGCTGAATTACAATATTGAAGTTACAGTTGATGCCAGGCATCAAGGACTTAAAGTGCCGAGTTACACAGCTTTGACATATTTATTTGTAATGACACAAACTTCTATGTAAACCATTTTTGGGCCAACTTAAGGATTATTTTATGATCTTTGATGATAATGATGAATCTTAATTGTAAATCCCTATGCAATACATGTATCCAATAAAAAAGGGAAGGTTTAAGAGGCTAGATGGATGAATCATTACTTTTGATTCATACCTAACCTTAAGTTACATAGGTCTTCTTAAGGAAGAGAAACCCTAAACTTTTCAATAATGCTTAAGGAAAATTAAAGAGAATTTGCATGCACAAATAGAGCATTCATGATGATTATGGTGTTATGATTTGAGTTACATTGCATAATTAGTTAAAGGAGAACAAAGGACAAGACGTAGAGGACAAAAGAGATACATCAAATTAGGAAGGATCAAGTATACATTAGTATAGAGGTGATCTAACATCAACCAATAGAGTTTTTACCGAAGGATCATTACTAAGACATTTTAACAGGTGTATCAGTTACATCTCTTAATAGAGTAATCCTAACAGGCTATTGTAAATATTTTAACAATTTTCTTCATTGTAAGTTTAAGTCCTCTCACCAAAGACACTTCTAACAAGGTGTTTAAATCATTTAATAAGGTAAGATCTAACAATCTTGTAAGCCTTTAATAGGGTAGGCCTTTCATAGGGTATTTCATGTCTCATGATAAAATCACTGAATCTTCATTGGATACATTTTATTACTACAATAGTGAATATTTATGGGTATCATCCACACTCTAGTTTTACCTTCTCCTTGGAGGATTTTTGGGTAATCAAATATCTTCTATCATACATGTGTTGAATATTTTACTTTCATCCTATGGATGTATATGTTTAATTTGATATTTTAGTTTATATGCATAGGTGGTGAGATGGATGTGTGGTGAATGATTTTAAAGTTGAAAGTTTTAAGTGCTGATTCACCACCCCCTTCCTCGAGTTTACTTCCCTATTTTATTTTCAACAATTGGTATCAGAGTTGAGTTCTCTGGAAAGTGAATCTTTACAGATTTGAGGAAAGATATCGAGGATGGAAGTCTAATATTGGTAAAGACTAAGTGAAATACAACTTGAGCTAAATTAGTTGAAAGAAGAAAGAGATGAGTTAAATAAATCATTGAAAGGAAGAAAGGAAATAGCTATTGAAGAGAATGATGCACAATACCAAGAAAATGACACTACTGAGTTGTTCACAGATAGAAAAACCTATAAATTTGATGCAACAGTTGCAGATCTGATGGAAAAGAATGGAACCCTAATTGAAGAGGTAAAAAATCTCAAGAGAGAATAAGAAGTTCAATCAATATTACTATGTGAGGTGACCAAGTAGAAAAAGAAAGTTGAGGAGGACAAAGTCATGAGTGAAAATGACAAAGAGAATTTGAAAAATAGACTAGAAGAGAAAGCACCATAAGTAAGTAGAATTACTAACATGCAATTGGAAACTTTGAGCCAAATGATGATTTAAAATCTTGAACTGAATGCAAAGGATATTGAGATTACAACACTAAAGTTGCAGAATGAACAATTGAGAAATGATCTAAAAAGAGAAAAAAGTTTGCTGAAAGTTTTAGTAAACTTAGTGAAGCCATGAAGTACTTTGAACAATTGATGAGATTTCCTAGATCCAACAATGATACTTTTGGATTGGGTTACACTAGTACTGAAGAAGGAGAATCATCCAAAAGTGGTAAAGAAAGAATTAACAAAGGTAAGAACTCAAAACCTACTTGTCATAAACATGGTAAGATAGGTTATATTACTAATGTTTGCAAGAGAAATACTACAAATTAGAATCCTAAGAAGAATTTCATGGGTCATTTTCACAAATGTAACAAATAAGGACATCGGGCACATGAATGAAAAACCAAGACCATAAGCACAGAAAGATTTGAAGGATACTACTATAACTGTCATAAGTATGGACATAGAGCATACAAGTGTAGATCCAAGCCTAGATGGTTATCAAACAAATAGACAAAGGTAAAGCACAATGGAAACTCTTATAATTGGGATTATAATACCATTTATAGTTGTCACTATTGTCAAGAGTATGGACATGTTACTAAAAATTGCTTAAGAACACATTTAAGAAGTGACTAAAAAAGATGGTTGAGTCCAACTACATGTTTTAACTATTTGAAGACTAGTCACATAAGTAGGAATTATCCAACAAAGTGAAAGGAAACAAGCAATGAGTTCAAAAAAGGTAAAGGAAAGGCTGATGCTCAGAATGTTAGAGATGAGATGAACAAGACATGGAAGAGAAATGAAGATTGCAACTCATCAAGTTCAGATGGGATCACTTCACACAATGGGTTAGATGATCACATCTCCTCAAATTAAGAAATCAAGCGGTATGTGGGATTGATATTTAAAAGGATATACTATACATCAATTCCAGTGAAATAAGTTATGAAAATATTATGTTCTCATGAAGAAAGATGCAAAGCATTGCCTAGAATCTAGAATAAATCTTTAAGTTTTTTTAGTTTTCATGTTATTGTGGAGTATGAGAAGTTTCACTATGGTTGCCAAGTGAAATGTTAGTTGATGCTGAGTTATCAAAGGTGATAGTGTTGACCAGGCTCATAGTGGTTGAAAAGAAGAAAGGGAACTTCATGGAAGTTGAGTGAGTTGAAATCTCTATTGAAGTTGAGCTTACAACTGTGTAAGCACTTAACATTAAATGTGAGGTTTTAAGGTCTATATGATCAATTTCTACGCATTTGACATTATTCAAATTTGAAGGAGAGTACGAAGAGAAAAAGGAAAATTGAAAAGATCATTCCAATCATTTTCCAGTTGAATTCAATAGTCGCTCAACACCATTACAGTAGATTTTTAAAGCTATTTATCATGTGTTGAGCTATGCAGTTTGAATTTTCATAAAATTTAGTTTACAGAATAGCATCTAGTTCTTCAACTCCTAAGGTTGAAGAAGGTAAAGAAGTTTTGAATGTGTAGTTGAATTTTAGAGCTATTCTTGATATTACTTATAAGAAAGATCCATCTAGTGTGTTGTTAGTGATACCACCTTGAGTTTTGATGATTCAAGATGTAAGATGTTGCTAAACATGCAAGCTGGGTAGCATAGGAAATATGGAGATTAAGGAAACCTATGGGAAATAATGTTACAATAGAGTGTTAAAATATGAATTTAAAATTGTAGAATCTAAAGGGTTGACTTGTGCCCTAGATTTTCCCAATGTATTTAAAATTGAATGGATTAAGATAGTTCTAAGTAGAATTCATGATAATTCTATATGGTTGCATAATGTTCTAGTGAAAAGAACAAAGAATATTGTACATAGAGCTATTGGGTATCCAACACTTGATCTACCTAGAACCATGAGGAGTGAATCTAAAGAGGTCATTTAGAAAAATGCAAGAGCAGTGTGGAACAAATGAGGCATGACAATTAATACTATCTTAGATCCTCTAATTGATTTTGCAGTGAGGATAATAGCACATAAATTCTACCAATCTAGCAAGCTCAATAGTGTACCATGTATTTCTATTGACATGTGCTATAAGATAATTAAGAAAGATCATACCTATGACCTTGCTAAGTTGTAGATGCAACAATTGTAAGAAAATTTGAGAGCTATAAGGAAGAGCAAAAGTGCATAATGTAAATTTGGTTCAATTATTGTATGTATATTCTTTTATGTACAAAATACATGCCCCACATTTGGTAAATTTTCATAGAAAACAAATAGATCTATTGCAACATAGATAGATGAATTTATTGAGCAACTAGGAAATAATTTTGAATCAGTTATGACTAGCTACTTTGAAGACTTTGAGAAATCAATGAAGAAAAGAATGAGGATGCTAGTTTCACTAGTTGAGAAACATTTTGATGATTTTTTTTTTATAGTTGACACTAATTTTATTTATGTTTTAGTTATAGTTACAAGGACAAGGTTCCTAAGGCTATTAGGCTATGAAATTAATGTGGATGAGGCCTCTACAACAATAACAACACTACTTGTAGAAGATGTAGATGCTAAGGATACTGCCTTTGGAAACTATGATGTGGAAAAATCTAAGATAACAATGGATTTGAAGACTACCTCAGTAATTAGGAAGAAGAACATGATTGTGAGGAAACTAAAAGAGAAATTTGATGAAGGAGCCAAGGAAGATGAAGGAGAAGATGATAATGAAGATAAAGAAGAAGATATACCCACTCAAGCACCATTAGCGATAATTCAAGGTCAAGGAGAAGTTCAAGAAAAATAAGTAGAAATTGAAGAAGGTGCCAATGAATAAGAAGCCGATGAAGCACTTGAGAAAAAGAAGAGAAAATCTAAGACTGCTACTGCTAGCAAAGCAAGGAAGGTTGAAACACCTAAGCCTATAGTTCCCTCTACAAGAGCAAGCACAAGGGATACTAGCAAGAAGGCTCAAGAAGAAGATAAACCAAAAGAGAAGAGGGATAGATTAGTTAAGAAGGAAGCTGAGTAGGAGAAGAGACCAAGGAGAAAATGCATAGCTCTAGTTGAATTTGAATAAGAGAAGATTGAATTTGATAAAAATAGCCAATTCTAGGTGGTAAGTCACCATCATTCTTTATACTTAGATAATATATATGTAAGAACATAAGGAATAATGTAGATTTATTTGGTCTCACACATATTAAATTTGATAAGCTTGGAAAAGTTGAGATGAACCAAGGAGAGAAGTCAATATATACCATGATGGAAACATTCAAACAAACTCCAAATGAGATTGCCAACTCTTTACCAAAGGAATTATCTGATAGAGTTGAGTAGAAGTGGCAATATAGTCTCACAATAGAAAGACAAATTAGAGAGATTACACTTGCCCAAGTAATGCCAGAATTAGATAGGGTGAAAACGTTTAAGCCAATAAAAAAACATGTAGGAAAATTTGCACCATAATATAGGGCATCCAACATATTGTAGAACAATATTGAGGATGTTGTGCAAAAGACCACTTTGATTTGGAAATCATTACATGGTTTGACAACACCCAAGGCAATCATGTAGGTATCTATTAAGGTAGGTGAGGAAAATGAAGAGAAATAATAGGTAACTAATGTAATTATAGTTGACACTAAGAAAGTTCAAAAAGTGGAAGGCATTGAAACACATCAAGATATACAGGCACTAGTTCAGGATAAGCAAAAAATAGAGTAGAGTGTACCAAAAACACTAGTGGTAAGTGCTAGTCCACAACATCAGTGAATATAAAAAGTGATATTG
Source organism: Cupressus sempervirens (assembly GCA_028749045.1). NCBI lineage: Eukaryota > Viridiplantae > Streptophyta > Pinopsida > Cupressales > Cupressaceae > Cupressus > Cupressus sempervirens. The sequence goes on from CM053791.1 coordinate 765,968,087, forward strand.
TAATGATAAAGATTTTTTCTGATACTGTCACTTAGAAAATCAATCCCCTTATAGAGGAAGACCTAAAAAAGAGATTGGTCAAATCCTCTACCCATACCAAATTATGTGAAAATTCTATACTGGTGAGTATTGATGAAATTGAGAAGGTAGAAAAAGTATCTGTAGGGGAGGAAGTATAGAAAAAAGTAACATCTACAACCCCTCCTCAATTCACATTTGTACAACCTACATTACCCATTGTGGTATATCAAAGGAAGGAGACAACTACTTCCATGGTCAGTGGTACAAGATACTCTAGTCTCAGTTAATCCAAAGGAACATGAAATGATAAGGATGAGAAATTTGGAGAGAATAAAGATGGAATAGAAAAGAATGAAGGAACAAAAGTTCTAATTGGTCAAGTAGATACTTCTATGTGTACAACACAAGATCAAGGTGTAGTTGTGAATGTAGAGAAGGAAAAGGAAAAGACTAAAAAGCTTGGTATGACTACCAAACTCGAGGAGCAACTAGCAATACAAAAACATGCAAGTTTTTCAGAATCTACTGCTACTCCAAGTCAAGCTCTTCATAGGCCAAGTATAGAAGCTATACCCTTAAAATCTACAAGGCCAAGTCTAAGCACATCTAAGGTAGACAAAGTTACATAATATATTGATGTGAACTTGGATGAAGTGATTGAGTTTGCCAAATTTGATTTTACATCCATCACTATTGAAAAAATGAGCATACTCCAGGATGCTTTTGCAAGTAAGAAATAACAAGAACTACTTGGACATAAAAAATGATAGAAACAAGATTTGATAGATATCAAGGACATTTTTCTTGATGTATTTAGCATTCCAACACTAGAAGAAACCAAGCCGATCATACAACAACTAACTAGCCTTGTTGAGAAAGTAAATGATGCAAACCTAGATTCAAATGTGAAATTGCTTGAATGGTCTAAAAGAAAGTTTCAAAATAAGGTGAATGAAAAAATATCAAGTGCTATTTCACTATCATAGGTTGAGATGGCAACCAAAATTGACAATGTGAAGAAGGTACTAGAGAACATTTTCTCTTTGTACACCAAATTGTGTAATCCAAAACTCTTGACATAGAAATAAGAAGCCATATACTAAGTTTGGAGAGTCTTATACAGTCATATGGTATAAATCTACTGACATCTCCATCACAAAGTGAGAATCATTTCAGAAATCTCCTCAACTTCCAAAGTCAATTAGTAATGTTAAATACAGATAAAGCAAACATCAAGGCTAAATTGATCAACATCCAGTCTATTCTTACTCCACATATGAAGAGATTGCACAAGGAACTAGCCTTTACTGAAACACTTATGAAGAAAGATCTGCATCTTTCTACTCATGAAGGCTTAGTCCACCTTGCTGTCAAGTTGGCCATCTAGATCAAATCATTGGAGGTAGCTTGTGATAATTGTGATGTTGCATTGAAAATAATGCTTGAGGTCCACAATTTTTTTTGGACAAACACACTAAGTGTATGACCCTTTGACATAAGTGTCAAAATGGGGGAGAAATAAACATGTAGGAGAAATAAGAATGGGAGAAATAAGAAGTATGGTGTAGATAGTATTTTTGAAAGAGTAATATTTTGAAAAAAGATTAGTCAATGAAAGAAATAGAGTACACATATCAATCAATACAAATCTACTCACCAAGAGAGGTGAATTTGATTTAGATACAGAATAACACAATCAACTCAGGGGAAATTATTGAATTTTTGAGGTATGACTAATGAGTCATAAGATTTTAAAAAATTTTGAAGTTTTGTATGTAAGTATTATCTGAGTTATGCTTGAAAATATAAAGGTTATTCATGCATGACCAAGTATTTTTCCACTTGTGTCAAAGAGGGAGATTGTTAATCTCAAATTGGTTTTGAAATATGAGTGACAATATACTTAAGTCATTTACTTAGTTCATATTGAACAAGTAATACATGTCGAACATAAGTTGTCAGATAGTATATTCTGAGCAACATATATTTAGTATGAGCTGAGCAATTAGTAAGTGTCAAATCACTCAAGTACTAAGAAGATAGTATGTGTTGAGCTATTCAGATGTCAAGTGATTAGTGGATCCTAAGTCATTCAAAGGCCGAGTTACAACATTGAAGTTATAGTTGATGATGAGCATGAGGGACTTCAAATTCCAAGTTACACAATTTTGACATAGTTGTTTGTAATGACACAAACTTTTATGTAAACCATTTCAGAGCCGAATTAAGGATTGTTTTACAATTTTTGATGATAAGGATGAATCTTGATTGTGAATCCCTATGCATTACATGCATCCAATTAGAAAAGGGGAAGGTTTAAGTAGCTAGATGGATGAATCACTACTGTTGATTCATACCTAACCCTAAGTCACCTAGGTCTTCTCAAGGAAGATAAACCCTAAAATTTTCAAGAATTCTTAAGGAGAATTGAAGAGAGTTTGCATGCACAAATAGAGGATTCATAGTGATTAAGTTGTTATGATTTGAATTACATTGCATAATTAGTTAAAGGAGAATAGAGGAAAAGAATCAGAGGACAACAAAGATACATCAAATTAGGAAGGATCAAGTACACATTAGTACAAAGGTGATCTGACATCAAGAAACAGAGTGCTAACTGAAGGATCATTGCTAAGACATTTTAATAGGTGAATCAGTTAAATTTCTTAGTAGAGTAGTCCTGATGGGTCGTTGTAAATCCTTTAACAGGGTGCTTACTTCATTGTAAGTTTTAAGTCCTCTCATAAGGCACACTTCTAAAAGGGTTTTTAAATCCTTTAATAGGATAAGATCTAACAATCTTGTAAGCCTTTAATAGGGCCAACCTTTTACAAGGTAGATCATATCTTATGATCAAAATATTGTAAGCTTCATTGGATACACTTTATTACTGTAATAGTGAAGATTTGTGGGTGTCATCCCTACCCCAGTTTTACCTTCTCCTTGGAGGGTTTATGGGTAACCAAATATCTTGTGTCATACATGTGTTAAATATTTTAATTTCATGCTATGGATGTATATGTTTAATTTGGTATTTCAATTTATATATATAGATGGTGAGATGGATGTGTGGTGAATGAGTTTAAGATTGAAAGTTTTAAGTGTTGATTCACCACCCCCTCTCCTAGTTTACTTCCCTATTGTATTTCCAATAGTGGTTTGATATTCCAGTGGGAGCTACAGGTTTAGTGGTTCTATGATCAGCCTCCAAGTGGGAGGTTATTGTTGTGGAGTCTGATCAGTCTCCTAGTGGGATATTATTGTGATGTGGAGCCAGACTTAGAGGTTTATTCAGTACGACCTCTCCAGATTATTACTATAGGGGTTTGGAGCCAGCGCCCCCAAGATTAGGTCAAGGGTTAGTGCCCCTTGCAGGATCATGAGACAATGCCCTAGGTGCACACCCTATAGCAGTACAGGGTGGGGCAAAGGGAAAATTCTCGCACGGGGTTTTCAAGGGCAACACCCCTAAAGAAAAAAATGATTTACGATTGTAAAGTGTGTTTACAATTTTTTTCTTCTATTGAACGACTTATTCTAGCCCTAAATTTATAAGAGGAAAAATATTGTATAAAATAGATTAGGGATAGCGATTTCATAATGTATGGTGATATTGTAGCTTTTTGTGATAGTATTGAGTTGTAAGGAATTGCGAATTTTAATTATTGGATAATAATAATATTGGACTTGTTGTTGGTGGACGTAGCCCAAAGATCGGGTGAACCACATTAAATCCTTGTGTCTTGTGTTCTCTTCTATGGGATTTATTATTTTTTGGTATTGGTTATATTTGCATGTAATTATTATTTCTATCCTTGATTAATACTAACACTTAGGAGGTATGCTCCTATGTCTCAAATTAATCTACCTATTTGAAAGTAAGAGAATGAAACCAAAACTAGGTCAAGGAGTCTGATCATCCTAAGAAGGATGAGAGAATATCCATACAACTTTTAACTTCCAAACATAATAGACATGAGATGTTCATTTCCAAGCCTTTTGGCTAATGAAAACAAGGGGGCTTCTAATTAAGGTATGTGTTTGTTTATTCCTATCTTATTTTCATAACAAACTTGGCATGTTTGGAATTCTAATTCACTATAAAAGTGAAGAGCATAGGCCTAATACCAAATTGAAAATTTCGATTAGCTCTTTTACTTAGGCTAGATTTTGAAATTGAAATGTTAGAATTTAAGCAAATACGAAAAGATTAGGCTTACCTTTTTTCAAAGCTAGGAAAGGCTAAGCACATTTTCAGTTTTTTTTTGTTGCATGTACCTAGGAATTCATTTCAGCTCCTAAGCATCTACAAAAGATTCCACAAACACTAGTGCAATACAAAATATGTCTGTTTTACCAAAAAATTTAGAATAATTCAATATTTTGCTTCTAGAATTATGTTTTAAGGAAAATATTAAATTTTTAATTAATCATCAAAAATGAATCATATAGATTCAAGTTTCTTTTGAAACCTCTTGATAGCATTTCCAATCTGCAAAAAAAATCAATCTTTGGCAGTTCCTTTATTTCTCCTCAATCAATGCTTTTTATGAAATAATCATTAAAAAAATTAAATCACAAAGAATCAAATTAAAAAAATAAACTTTTTTTGTGGGACATACATATTAGAAAAAAGATACAATTTTTTTTCATTAGTAAATTATTTTATTTTCTTCTGAAATGAATGATTTCATGAAAAATTATAAAAAAATTAAAATTATAATAAAACTTGATCCAAAACATCTAAATTTTTTTCTTTGAGCTTCGCATATCCATATCAACCTACAATTTTTATTTTATTTTTTAGTTTGACAATTTGTATCCAAAATGAGTTTTTTTTATGTAACACATCATAAAATATTAAAATATAAAAAGTCAATCCCAAAAACCTGCAGTTTTTATGTGACCTGCCCATGTATATATCAGTCTACAGAACAATTACCAATTCAATGATTTGTGTCCAAAATAAAATTTTAATGAAAAATCATTAAAAAATTAAAAATATCAAAAGTCAATCCAAAAAATCTGAATTTTTTCTATAGCCTGCAACCATCAAGATAAACATGCAAAAAAAATTCATTAGAAATCTCAATGTCTTTAAGGAGATATCAAAAGATCTCTAAAAACTTGCAGGTAAAAATTAATCAACATCTAAAAAGTGAGAATTCAAGGCTAAATATCATGTTCAACCCCATGGTGGGTTCCAGAACTGTATACATTAAATATGGGCATCTAATTTAACCACACACTTCAACATAGTCATTACTTGTCAAGTTCATCCAGGAATGAACATGAGGTTGTTTGTAGTGGATGCCTGAGCAATGCAACCTGTTGCCTTCTAACTAGATGATATTTTACTATGCGCTCTCAAAATTGAGAGTTCAATAACTAGACCAACTAGAATGAAGGATTTTAAGATAGATGAATGCAAGATTAAGCTAGAATATAAATGTAATTAAGCTATATGTTTGAGATTTTCATGCAAGATAAATGAATTAATCTATATGATTATTGCGATTTAATTTGTTGAAAATAAGAGTAAACTAGACTAAATGCATGCATATTAATCTAGAATGAAGCAATAAAATAAGCAAATGCAAGATAACTTAAAATACACAAATGGTGAGCTCTCAAACTGGTAGAGTTTTAATACTAATCAAATGCATCCTCCTAAAATGAGAGGAAAAATATTCCTTTTATAGAATTTGAACATCAATCAATGGTCAAGATCTAACTAGATGAATGGTGGAGATTTGAAGAAAGTTTAGTTAGAATGATAAGTTTCCTTGATTGTAGGAGTTAACAAATTTCTTTTGAGATGAATGAGGAGTTGACCACCTTTATTTATTTTTATGTTTGGAGTAACCCATTGTTTCCAATTTGAAATGAAGAGAGAATATTGAAGTGTTGGCAATATGACTAAGTAAGTTGAGGGTTGTCATTTATGGAAAAATATATCTCTAAAGAGATAATAGATTGTACAGTTGAAGATTTTATGTTCAGAGACAACAAATTGTATAAGTGTTAGATAGTTTTTCTTGGTGTAAATAAGTATTTAATATTTACACTTTACTTAAGTTTACTTAGGTTTATGGATTAGCATATTAGTTGTCATGTAGACATCTAGGAGTTTGCATATTCACATGAGTTATCATGTAGACAACACAATAGTTTCCACTCCAATTGAGCATTTTTTGTCTACTATATGTCTTTACAAGATACACCTTTGTATTCTTATCCTCTCATTGTTGCACATACATTCCTGCACAATGGAGGATAATCCACTCTTGGTGGACATGTGCTTAGTTGTTAGGCTTATCTCTTGTATGAATCCTAGACATATTAGTTGCCTTTACATACAAGGAACTTTTATGATGTATTCATATAATTATCTAATTAATCCATTCTCATTTGAACATATTTTGTCTCTCTTGTGCTATGTCTTGGCATTTCATTCTTGCCTTAGGAAAATTCTTATAGTTATAATATCAACAAAAAGATGGTTTTTGGTATTGCAAAGTCTACAATAACAATTGGCACATGCACAATTAAGGATAGGTAGAAAACATAGTCCTAATGACATATCTAAGAGCACAGATCAATATAGGCAATATGGAACAAGTTACAAGTCAAACACCAGTAAGGGTATTGAACATAGCAAAACAAAGCACAACAAAAATAGATGAACAAATGGTTAAGGGATTTTTTTTTTTGCAAAATAATTACTTAATTATTTAGGGACAACATCTTAGATGTTAACCCTATGTTATAGCATGGGGTAATTTTGTATATAGCCAAATGTGTGGAACCATCAAGCCGATTAGATAGAGTTTTGTAAAAGAAAAGATATAAATAAGAAGTCATTACTTGCGAAGTAATGTGCTGAGAATGTGAAGAATATGGTAATTATGTAAACTATGTATCTGACATGAAAACTTATGTGAAAGATATATGTGCAAATTTTGATGTAAGATTACAGAAATGCAAAGTACAACAGTCACCAGAAAAGAGGTTATTGTATCTATCTCTTTTTTTTTAAAGCACTGAATAGTATAATTGCATGTTTGGGAAGTGGGCTCATCTTGCATACACCTATAATTGTATTAATAACTCCTAACATGGTTGAGGTAACTCCTAATAGGGTTGAGGCTTGTCACATATCCTAATCTTCTAACAAGGACTAATGCACTATATGTAATTTATAGACTCCTAACAAGGTCAATATCCTTAACATGATTCTTTTTATTTAGTGGATCATTTAGTGGGTGCCATTTGTACGAGGGTTGTCCCTTGCCCAGGATTTCCCTAGTTAAAAAAATATGGTGTTATGAGTTGTCTTTCTTTTTTGATTTATTTATTGTTCAAAATTGTTGGTTTATTTTGATATGCATGTTGTAAAGTAATTAAAAATATTCAAGTGTGGGAAATAGTTTGTAGAGTATTGATTCACCAACCCCCCCCCTCTCAATATTATCTATTTCTAATATGTAGAAGATATTTGATTTTATTAAAATAAATATGACCTCACAAGTGGATTTTCTTAATTATTTGAACAATTAAATTCAATAATTTAAGATGAGGATATTTAATTTAATCAAACTTATTTAGTTCCCTTGTTATATGTGTATTTTAGCTGAAGGGGGTGAATTTATTTAATTAAGCACCAGAACTTAAAATTAAATTAATTCAATTAAAATGATTATTTAGCCAAATTGAGTCAATTATCAAGAATTAAATAAAGGTTAATGGTTTTCTACATTTAACACTTAGGTCAAGTAAAGATAATCATAATAAAAATGCCTAGTACAATAGGACTTAAATGATCAAGAAATTGATGTTGTAAGATTGATGCATCAAAATTGGTTCATAATGCCAATGTGCCAGATTGGGGTATTACACTATATACTCAATTTTTCATCTTCAACCACTATTCAATACATTCCTTGGGAAATATTTGTGGCACTTTATTGCAAAACAAAATCCATTTTCTACATGTTTTGTAGCTATTTATTGAATAAGAACATTGTTATGAGACAGTTTTTCAAATGACGTGTTTAACTTATTTTTCATGTCTACCACACTTACTTTTTATCTCAGTATTTTCTTTTCTTTCAAGATCTATACCTTGATATGATTATTTTTTCTTTGTTGAATTAGATCAAGCATTATAAGCATGAATACATCCATACAATTAATATAATTAACATTTATTGCATTCTTAGATAAAATATATCCTTGCATTCAAAAGTATTAATCATAATTGTCCAGAATGTGATTGTCACATTGTAACATCTTTTCAATCTTTGCAACATCTTTTTATCCTTTCCATTTAAAGTTATCAATTGATATTTCCTCAAATGTTTCTTAGTCATGAATTGATATCAACAAATATGAACATTCCTCATCCTCTTTTCTATTATCATCCTCCATATCAATTTTCATTTATATATTTTTATTTAATACACATACATTGTTCCATTCCATTATTTACCCAAATGTTTCTTACTCATGTATTTCTATCAACAAATATAAACATTCCTTATGCTCTTTTCTATTATCATACTCCATATCAAATTTTTATTTTTATTTATTTATTTAATATGCATACATTGGTCCATTCATTTTCCCATATCAATCTTCCTTAATTTCCTTTTTTTATAATCATTGTGTGTGGGCAAAGTCTTTCATGACTTAAAAAGTTCAATGAAATTTTATATTTTAGTTAGCCAATAGGCTTTCACTTGGTGATAGCCTGCTAGATTTTTTCACGTTGGTGCTTGTAACTGATAGAAAAAATGTGGTTTACAGCTAGTTTCCTACCTCAAGCAATTGTATGCCATGGACCTTCTTGAGGGGACCCAATGATAAAGTAGCCATGAATGACATGAGCAGGTTGGAGATTGTTCAAGCATGGTTTGGCACATTTTTCATAGTGAAAATGAACAAGAATGATTAGAAAAAGCTTAAAATGATTGATTTGGTTGGAATCAACACACTAAAATAACTTGGATTTTTACATGTAGTGACTGAGAGAAGCTAACCTGATGATTTTATGGATTCTTCTTACAAGATTACAAAAAAATTCAATTATAATGAAGATGAAGTCCTACAATTAGATCTTTAACTGTGTTTGTCTGCATAAAATATCTTGCTCAAAAGAGTGGAGAAGATTGTGCTTTCACAAATATCCTCTTAAAGAGTAGAGTACACAAGTTTCTAATTTCCTTAACAAAGTGTAGCCATTCTTTAGGGTTTTTTTATAGTCAAGTCTTTTTTCTCCCTTCTTTTGTATCTTCTCATTCTTGTTCTGTAACTATCATGGCTGCACAAGATGCATTCTACATGCTTCTAGATTCCCTTATCGATTTATACTATCAAAAATCCCAATAAAGAGGCTTTCAAATAATCTATTGTTTCCAAGAGGTGGAGATTTATCTACACTCGGATGCCTAAGCTCAGTATCTCTCCAAAATATGTTCTGGGGTCTGATATTTTGGAGGCGCATAAGAGGAATGTTTTTTACATGATGGCGGTCTCTAAGAGTATTATTTTTGACATCTTACTTTTGCACTCATGTGATTTGGAGGGCTTTTAAATTTATAACACCCAAGAAACAAAAAAAATTCACTTCTTCCTTGAAGAAGTGTACAAATGGGTAAGGTATGCATCTCTTTCTAATGTCAAATACTTCTCTCTATTTGAGGATAATATTTTAGGAGAACTCTGACTCCCTACCCTATTTTCATGTTCAAGCCTCATAACCCTACATTTGTGTTTGTTTTAGGTAGCTTTGGAAACTGTTCATCCATATGTGATTAATTAGCAAATATTTTTTAATTAATTGACTCCTTCTAGATGCAACTAGTAACCTACTAGTTAGGTTGTTATCAAGAAACAACTAGAAACTTCTTGGTTAGGTTGTTATCAAGAAGCAACTAGAAACTTTTTGTTGAGGTTGTCTTGATCAAGAAGCAACTATAAACCTCTTGGGTAGGTAGTATAAAGGGAAGCCAGGGGAGGGGGGGGGGGGTTCAGTTGAGGCATTTGGTGAACATAATAGAGGAACACAAGTTGTAGAAGCATTTGCAATGATAGAGAATGGTTTTGCAGTATTAGCAAGGGCAGAATGATAGCATTGGGGATAGCAGTGGGGAATATCAGTAGGAGAAATTAGGAGGTTCTCTGAATTCTACCAATGAGAGGCAAGGAATTTTGTATCTCTTAATTTGCTAAAGTTTATATATTTTCCATCTCTAGAATTGGTTTTCCCTTAGGGTTTTTTCTAGGGATGATTTGTCTGAAAATATTATGTTCTTTGTGTTGTGAATTTCTTTCCGTGTTTTATTGGTGAAGTTGTAGTTGTGTTATTTTTTGATATTACTTGTGAAATATTTTTTTGGTAGTTTAATAATCATTTACGATAGGAGATTAATAATCAATAACTATAATAGTGTTAATTTTCACATGGTATTAGAGCAGTGTTGAGGGTATAAGAGTTTTTCCCTAGGAAAGAAATTAAGGGTTTATATAACCTAGATTTATCTCTTCAGAATTATTATTGCTTTAATCCCTTGAGATGGCTTCAGCTGGTTTGAGAGATTAGATTAGATTGGATGGTGCTTATAATTTTGGTGTTTGGAAGGCCTTAATTTCTTTATTGTTGGAAGAGAACGGTATCAAGGATTATGTTACCAGTGTTGCACCTATACCAACGAATGTGACACAACTTGAAACATATAAGAAGGACAATGCCAAGTTGAGTAGGATTATCCTTGATGGTGTCAAGGATAATATTTTTTCGCATATCTTATATCTAGACACAATGAAGAAGATGTGGGATGTCATTTTGAATTTGTACGAAAATGCTATCACCAACAAGAAGATGATTCTCAGAGAGAAGCTAAGGAATACCTAGATGATCTAGGGGAAAAATGTTACAAGTTACTTCACCAGGCTTAGACTTTTCAAGGATGAGTTAGAAACTATTGGAGATAGTACTAGTGATGATGAGCTAGTGAGAATAGACCTAAATTGGTTTTCTAAAAAGTAGAGTGTCTTTGTTCAAGTTTTCAATGGATGAGATACCTTACTGAGTTGGGATAGAATATGGACTAATTTTACTTAGGAGGAGTTTAGACTAAGTCTTTTCAATAGGGCCAACAAGAGTCAGAGGAGTGAGATGGAATAGGAGAAAGTTTCCCTAGCAGGAAAAGGGAAAGCAAAAAATTTACAAAGTGAGAAGAATATGAAGGACCTTTCTAAGGTCAAGTGCTTTGGATGTCACAATTATGGTCACTATGTCAATGATTTTCTAGAAAGGAAGAAGTCAAAGAAGTAGGTGGAAACTTCAACAAGTGTAGAAGAACTCTCTAGTATAATGGAAGATTATTTTCACTTATAGCTTGTATGGTGAGCTCAACCTAATAGACTATTTGGTATATAGATAGTGGGGTGTCATTTCATATCATAGGAGTTAGAAAGTACTTCTCTAGTTATATGGAGGAGAACACCAATATATAGATTTCCATGAGAAACTTGTCCAAACTTAACCCAGTTGGGAAAGGGACTATTCTGTTTCAGAGGGAGAATGTTAAGATAATTCCATTTCATGATGTGTTGTATGTGCTAGGCTTAGGTATGAATTTTATTTGTGTATTTATTCTTCAGGATGGGGGTGTAATGTACTATTTAGAGGGACACATGTGTTGATTAAGCACAATGATTAGAAATCACCCATATCTGTTGGAGTTAGGATTGGTTTCCTTTATAGGTTGTAGTTTGATACTCCTAAGGCACTCATGAGCAGCTGTAATCCTAGAGATCTTGGAGAGACATGGCATAGGATGATGGGACATATTCATCATGGACCACTTAAATTGCTTCGTGAGATGGTGACATGTGGTCAAGAGGTGAGCACAAAGCATGATGATGTATGTAAGGGATGCATGTTGGGAAAGTTTTTGAAAGTATCTTTTCCAAGGAGTGACACTAGATCTTAAGGTTTTATTGATCTAGTACATTTAGATGTATGTGGACCAATGTTAACAAAGTCTATTAGAGGATATGAATACTATGCTACTTTTACCAATGATTTATCTAGGAATACCTAGATATACTTCTTGAAGACCAAAGATGAGTTTTTCAGTTAGTTCCAAGAGTTCAAGGCTATAGTGGAGAACTCGATAGGAAAGAAGTTAAAGGTTCTTTGGTTAGAAAATGGAGGAGAGTACAAAGGAAATAACTTCTAGGATTTTTGTACCAAGGAAGGAATCAAGAGAGAGTGGATTGTTCCTTACAATCCACAAAATAATGTAGTTGTTGAGAGGAAGAACCATTCTATATCAAAAGTGCTATACTACATGACCAAGATATGCCCCACTACTTATGGGCATAAGCATGTAGTACAATAGGCTAAATTCAAATAGGGTTCCACACAAGGTACTAGGGAGGATGACACTAGAGGAAGCTTTCATAGGAAAGAAGCCTAATGTTATCCATTTCAAATATTTGGGATTTTTGCATATTGTCATATTCCAGGTGATACACATACCAAGTTAGATCAAATTGTAGAGAGAGGGTACTTTTTTGGGTACAATGAAACCTCAAAGGCATATAGTATTTTTATCCCTAGGACTAGAAGAATAATTGTTGGACATGATGTTAAGTTCATGGAGGAGAAGGTATTTAGAAGGTCTAGAGATTTTCCAGTAGATGATCAGAGTGAGCAACCATAAGAATCTCCAAGGCCTAGTCAAGGGAAACAAAGAACAAGTACATTTACCAGTACAAGTGTAGGCTCAAGTGGTGAAGATTTATAGAGCATGGAGAAACATGTGCAATAGGAAATGCATCTAGAAGACTTAGAGATGATATTTAATAATCTACAAGTGGTATTGGGAACCAAAAAGTTCAAGACAAACTTAGGGATACTTAGGAGTTTTTGGGATCTCCTAGGAAAAGTACTAGACATTAGAGACAACCAACCAAGTTCAATGACTATGTGGCATTAGTTAGTTAGTAGGTAGATAGTGAGCCATGTATCTATCAGGAGGATGCAAAGCATCGGGTATGGTGAGATGTTATGATTGAGTAGTATTCCTCAATAATGAAGAATGATGTGTGGGAGGTAGTGCCTAAACCAATAGATAGGATAGTTGGTGGATCACACTGGATCTATAATATAAAGCATGCTGCAGATTGTAGCATCAAGAAATACAAGGCAAGGTTCATGGCCAAGGGGTTCTCTTAGAAGGAGGAAATAGAATATGAGGAAACATTTTTTGGTGTGGCCAAGTATAATTCTATATGAGTCATGATCTCATTTACAACAATTATGGGATGACATATCCACCAAATGGATGTCAAGAGAGCATTCCTTAATGGTGAGTTAAAGAAGGAGGTATACATAGAGCAACCATAAGGTTTTGTAGCACATAGAAAAAGAGACCCCCATGTGCAAATTGAAGAGAGAATTGTATGGACTCAAGTAGGCTCCCAGAGCATGGTATGAGCGCATTGAAACATACTTGTAGGAAGTGGGATTTTTGAAGAGTGAAGTGGATGCTAACCTCTACTACTTCTTGTTTTCTATGTGGATGACTTGTTTCTTACAAGTTGACTAAGGATCATAGAAGACTATAAGAGGGACCTTGCATAAGAGTTTTAGTAGAAGGACTTAGGAATTATGTACTACTTTGTAGGAATGGAGGTGTGGTAGATAGATGGAGAGATTTTTCTTGGTTAAGGAAAATATTGCATTCAAATCTTGAAGAGATTCAGGGTGGAGGATTGCAAAACCATGTCTACACCCATGATCATGAATTGGAGGAAGGTAGATACATCTAAGGAGAAGGATGTAGATGCCACCTTATATTGATATTTTATTGGTTTGCTTATGTATTTGGTCAACACTAGGCTAGATATAACATTTTTAGTAAACTCTCTTAGTCAGTTCATGGTTGAACCAAAGAGAATGCATTGGAAAATGGCCAAGTGTGTATTGCATTACTTGTGTGGTATAGTTGAGTATAGGATCAAATATGTTCAAGGTGAAGGTATTAGGTTGATGGGCTATACTAAGATAGATTGGGTAGCAAGTACAATAGACAAAAGGAGAACTTCAGGGTGTTGTTTCAATTTGGGAGCAAGAATTGTATCTTGGTTCAATAGGAAGAAAAAGTTTGTGGGTTTGAGTTCAGTAGAAGAAAAATAGATAGCAGCTAGCACGGTGAAATGTGAAGCTATATGGCTTTAGAAGTTGTTATTAGCCTTGTTTGGTTAGAAGGTTGAGACTACTGTGATACATTGCATCAATCAAAGTTGCATCAAGTTGTCTAAGAATCTAGTTTTTCATGATAGATCTAAACTTATAGACATCAAATATCACTTCATCAAAGATTGTGTACAATAGGGGTTTAGCTACAACACATACCTATAGAGGAGCAGCTAGTAGACATTTTGACTAAGGCATTGGAGAGGGCTAAATTTATCTTCTTTAGAGATAAGTTAGATGTCATGCATAACAAATTCCTCACTAAGAGGGAGTGTTAGATTTTTGTAGCTTGGAAAATTGTTCATCCATACATGATTAATTAGAAAATATTTGTTACTTAATTGACTCCCTCTAGAAGCAACTAGTAACCTATTGGTTAGGTTGTTATCAAAAAGAAATTAGAAACTTCTTGGTTAGGTTGTTATTAAGAAGCAACTAGAAACTTCTTGGTTAGGTTGTCTTGATCAAGAAGAAAATAGAAACCGCTTGGTTAGGTAGTATAAAAGGGGGGTAAAGGGAGGTATTTGGTGAATAGAATAGAGGAACACAAGTTGTAGAAGCATTTATAGTGATAGCGAATGGTCTTGCAGTGTTAACAAGGGCATAATGATAGTATTGGGAATAGTAGTTGGGAATATTAGTAGGAGAAATTAGGAGGTTGTTTGAATTCTACCAATGAGAGGAAAGGAATTTTGTATCTCTTGATTTGCTGAAGTTAATATATTTTCCATTTGCGTAACTAGTTTTCCCTTAGGGGTTTTTCTAGGGATGATTTTTTTTGAAAATATTGTGTTCTTTATGTTGTGAATTTCTTTCTGTATTTTATTGGTGAAGTTGCAGTTGTGTTATTTTTTGATATTAGTTGTGAATTATTTTTTTGGTAGTGTAATAATCATTTATGATAGGAGATTAATAATTAGTAACTGAAATAGTGTTCATTCTCATAGTTTGCATGGATATACTCACACTAATTTTCTCATCAATTGTTTTGGATTCCCCCGCCTCCCATCTTGTCACTTCTATGTATTTTAGTTGTCTAAATAATCTCTAGTCTCCTTGATTTTTCTCTGCCCCCTTCTATAAGATCTTGTAATAACACTTGAATATTATCCAAGAGAGTATGATGGTCCTCAGCATGGAAATTTCACAATATTTTCATCCACTATTGAGTATATGAGAATGAATGGAGTAAAGTCTCTATCTCTAGAGTGCCCCTATCTTATACAATTTGAAGGGTATGAGAATGGGGATTTGAGTGTCAATAGTGTAAGGTTCTATGAGATCTCTAATGCCATCACTAGTCTTTGAATGTACTCCAAGTGTACTCTGATGGAACTATCCTTGTCATTGGTGGTTGCATAAAATTAATTTCAGCAAATAGATTACATCACATAATGGGGCACTTTCTTGTCCTTGGAGGAGCTTTACATCCATATGTCTGGTCCCTTTGAAAGGGAAGATGAGAGAGATGTTCCTCTACTGAACCTGCTTTACAAGCTTCCAAATCTTCAGTCGCTCAAAATATCAAGATATTTACCTAAGTTATCTTCCAACACAATATTTTTATTGGTTAAGTTGATGATGAAATGTTCTTTTTGAGTGATTTATTATAAGTACCGATAAATTGATTGCGTTAATACTTTTTTAAAATTTGAATAATACACCATAAATTTATGATGTAGGAGCTCGCAAAAGATCCTGTACTGAGCTTCCTTGCATTTCCACATGTCAACCTCAAAAAAAATATAGGTTGAACCATATGAGTTTGGATCCAAAAAGGATGAGGTTGTAGTAATAAATTTCTTGGTTCAGAGTATGCCATGTCTTGAAATAATGGAGATTTAGCTATTGAGAACTTGGCATGACTTTTTAACATGTAAAATTTGAAAGTTAATATATGGACTACAAAGACTTTTTGTACCTACCAAAAAGCATCCTCTAAGGAGAGAATGATTTTAATAACAAGTTAAAATGTAGACTGAAAAGACTATGAGACTCAAAAATTTTTCCTTTGTAGGATTTTCTTTATTGTATTTGATTCCACACTCTTTTTTGGCCTTTACTCAAAAGTTTGTTTATTTATGTTGAAGCTCCATTTAATTTTACCAGCAGTATGGCTAGATGACTTCTCTAGATCATACAAAGATCTTCAATTCTAATTATTTAATCACTAGCTTTAGTGTCATTTTAGTGTAGACAAAAATGGACGAAGTTGTGAAGTTCACTGAAAGTGCAAACTGGGAGGAACAAAACAATAAAAATAAGAAAAGCATAAACACACAATTTTATTTTGGTTCACCATAAATTGTGGCTACGTCCACACTGTAGGGAATATTTATTATTAATGTTAAAGTCTAAACTTTACATCACAGCTATAGCTTCAGCTCTTCAAAATACAATGTAAAATAATGAACTTGCAATACATATATATAGAGTCTTGAAAGAAATGAAGAGATATAAAAAATTGGAGGGAAACAATAATAAATTGTAAATAATAATTGGAAGACTGTTGGGCTTCACATATACACCCAAAAAACCCCCACTTGAAGTCCAACTATTGTAACGTATGAATCTCCCTGAATTCCCCTACTATTATTTCTTTGCAATGCCGAAAGAAGCTTAGCAGACCTCAAACTTCTCTCGTGGAACAACCTTTGTAAGTGCATTCACTAGATTTTCCTTGGTGTTAATCTTCACAATCTTAAGTTTTCCCTCCTCAAGTTTACTTCAAATAAAATGATAACGGATTCAATATGCTTAGTCCTTCTATGAAACCCTGCACTTTTAGCTAAGTCAATGGAACTTTTACTATCATAATACAAGGCTGATCCTTGTTGAGGACAATCAAAATCACCAAATAAATGTTGCAACCAAATCAAATCTTTTTGCTCCTTAAGTGAGAGAAATGTATTCGACCTCAGTAGTAGAAAGTGAGACCACTTGTTGCAACTTCAATGCCCAACTGATTGCTTCTCCAACAAAAGTAAAAACATTACCAATAGTAGATCTTTTATTATCTAGATTTACAACCATAGCTGAATTAGTATAACCTCTAAGTGAATTATCTTTTCCACTAAAACATAATAAAAAATCATGAGTGCCCTTAAGATACCTTAAGATCCACTTAACCACATCCCAATGTTGCTTAACTAGATTATTCATAAATCTACTGACAACCCCCATTGCTTGGGCAATATCTGGACAAGTGAAAACCATTGCATACATAAGACTACTGATTACTAAAGAATATGGGATTTTATTCATGTAGTTTTTGTTCTTCTTGTTTCTTGGGACACATGGCTAAAAATAATTAGAAATTATCAACAAGAGGAGTGCTAACCGGTTTGGCATTTGCCATGCAAAATATTTCTAATACCTTGAGAACATAGTGTTCTTGAGAAAGCTTTATTTCCCTCTTGTGTCTATCACAGATAATATCCATGCCAAGTATCTATTTTTCTGCCCTTAAGTCCTTGATAGTGAACCTTCGTGAAAACTTTTGTTTCAATTCTAAAATCAACTTCACAGATGAACATAGAGAAATAAAAGAAAAAATGAACCATTAGATAACTTCTTGTAGTAGACACATGGATCAAATTCACACTGAATGAATGTATTTTCATTCATGAATTTATCAAACTTGAGGTAGCATTGCCTTAGAGCTTTTTGAGACCATACAAGCTCTTCCTCAAATACAAATATGGGTTTTCTTTACCATGTTTAATGAATCCCTTGGGTTGCATCAAGTATATTTCTTCATTCAGATCACAATAGGGAAATGTCATTTTGACATCCAGACATTCAAGTTCGAGATCATGAGCAACAACTAAACCAATAATAGCCTAGATCATAGTCATCTTGACCATAGGTGAGAAGATTTCATTGAAATATATGCCCTTTTGCTGATTGAAACTTTTACCAACCAGCCTGTCTTTCTAACACTTCTAATTTTTGCCTTCATCTTTCAATTGATAAATCCATCCATTTTTGAGTGCTTTCTAATTTGGTGGCCAAGGAACCAAATCTCAAGTTTTATTCTGCAATAGAGAATCCATCTCTTCCTACATTACTGCCTCCCATTTGTGAGAATTTGATGGTTTGCAAGATTCTTTGAAGCTTTCTGGCTCAACTTGGTCTAAAAGAAAACATTCTATCTCTACTTCTTCAGAATACAATAGTTCATAATCAGAGAATCTAGCAAGAAGCTTTCTCTGTCTAGTTGATTTCCTTCATCCTTGAGCATTATCATTATGATTAGAATGCCCCTTTTCTTTATCTTGGGAGTTTGGTGTTTCGAGTTCAAATTCATTGCCCTTTGAAGATGTGTATTAAATCTTCTTAGAGTTAGAGTGATTAATATTTGTTTGCACAATTTCCATATTTGAATCATTATTATGTGAGTGACTTTTCTCACTTGTAAATTGAGCCTTGGCTTCATGCTGAATCATGTGTGGACTTAATCTAGTGTGTGATTCATCTAATTCTCCTATGGATTTGACAATAATATCACCTAATTCATGCCAGATTGGAGTTGTATGGTAATGAGGAACTTGCAATTGAGTGTTATAAAGATCTTGATCAGAGGGAACATGATGTAGGGAGTTGAAACTATGAAATTCTCCCTTGTCTCTACCAAGAACAATCCTCATGCAATTTTGAAAATGTGTATTAGTATCAGGCTCTGTTATTAGACACATGTGGGGATGAAACTAGTAGACATGACCAATATCTAGGGGTCTAGTAGCAATACCACTTGATACATGTTGTGTGTCTTTATCCATAGGTAGGCTTGACTCATGCTGTTAGTGATTGGTTTATACATCCCCTACATGGCCTATTTGATAGGGGTGTGGACGTGGTCGACTTTAGCGGTAGATGGTCCATTGTGAAGGATGGAACCATGCCTGTAGTTTACTAATGACTATTGCTAAAGGCCAAGTCTGTCATTGCATTGGATATGGTCTTTGCTACATTGACCAGATATGCCAATGTTTCCCATGCAAGCATCCCTAGAACTTCCATGATTGAGTGGAGTACCATGTGCTCTTTTTATTAGTTCTATATGTTGAAACAATATGCTGGATTTTAAGATAGGAAGTTATCCCTCTGACTGTAATAATCTAAAGTTTGTTCACCATGTTCATCATTTTGATTTAGCATACTTGTAGAAGAGGAGGAAAGAGGGGTAGGAGCTAAAACTAAAGTGGTAGATAAAATACTTGAAGAAACATTGTTCTAATTTCTATCAACATTAGTGTTATTATCAAAAAAAAAGAAAGGGGCATATTCACATACTATTTTTTCTTCCTTGTGTAATGCTGGAAATAACTTCTCATTGAAGACAACATCTCTACTTTTGATAATTTTCTTCCCAAATGGATCCCAAATTATGAAGCTGAACAAGTCTTCACCATAGCCCACAAATATGCCTCCTTGTGATTTTGGGTCAATATTTCTTCTTTTCTCCTTCAGAACATCTGCACAAGCTTTGCATCTAAAAACCTAGATGTGAGAATATGAGATTTTCTTCCCAGCCACTCTTCCTCTGGTATACAAAAATCTAACTAAGGAGAGGGACTTTGGTTAATTTAGTAAACTGATGTACTACATGCCTCTACCCAAAAATCCTTGCCTAAACTAACATTAGAAAGTGTACATTGAGCTTTCTTAAGGATTGTTCTATTCATCCTCTCCACTATTCCATTTTCTTATGGGGTGAGTATAACAATATTGATTCTATAGAAATCAAATTTCTATTTATTTTGGAACATGACACACATCCTTTAAAAGCCATTTAACACCTCCTTTTAAAGATAATTAAATATCTCCTTTTCTTACTATTCCACATGCTTTATTATCACCCAAGTATACTTAACCAAACTTACCTTCTTGATAATTTAAAAATTATTCTATACATGGAGAGGCATGAAATGATGTGCCAAAATCCAAAACCCATAAGGTTGAAGTAGTCTTGGTTGTAGATAAAATAAGCACACTATGTTCTTTGTTATAGATGATGTTAGCTTGACTTTTCACACTCATTCTTGTGCTCTTTTATAACCTCTACAATCCTTTTTCAAATGACCACTTTTTCCATAAAACTTGCAGTCTTCTCCTTTCCTCTCCATTGACTTCAAGTGCCTAGCTAATTGTGATATTTTATGATGATCCCCCCCCCCCCACCAACATTTTGACTTCTTTCTCTAGTTTGAATGTTGTCCACTATCAAGGCTTCACTAGACAAGGATTCCTTGTTGCTTCTTTACATATCCCCACTAAGAAGAGTGGCCATTACTTTATCATAGACTAGCTTGCTCTTTGAGGAGTCAAAAGTACTAGCTGCTATAATAACGAAATCCCAACTAACATAACAAGATGATAGCTTTAGTTTCATCATCCTATTTCATGCCAACTGAAGTTTCTTGACATAATAAAGTGTTTAAATTATTTATATGATTTGACATCACAGTCCCAACCTTCATTTTCAGCTTGTAGAGCTTCTTCATAATGAATAGTTTATTTGCAGTTGATGTTGTTTTGTACATAGTTTTGAAGTTTATCCTAAACTTCCTTGGTCGTAGATTTTTTGTGCACATTAAATAAAAAATTATGTGATAATGAGAGAAAGATTGTCACATTTTTCTTCTCATCAGTTTTATTCTAGTCTTCATCCTTCATTGTAGCCCATTTCTTTGATTTTCCATCAATTAGTACTACCAAGTCTTGCTTTACTAGAAATGAATGCATTTGAACTTTCCACAAACTAAAACTCTATCTTGAGAATTTTTGCACTCACAAATATTTCATGACTCTAGATTTTCAAATGCCAAAATTGGTCCTAGCATCTATGCCAAGCTCAGATACCAATTGTGAAGTTCGCTGAAAGTGCAAACTAGAAGGAACAAAACAATAAAAATAAGAGATGCAAAAACACACTATTTCATCATGGTAACAAATTTTGGCTATGTCCACACTCTAGGGAAAATCTCTTATTAATGTTAAAGTTTGAACTTTACGTCATAGAGAGAGAGAGAGAGAGAGAGAGAGAGAGAGAGAGAGAGAGAGAGAGAGAGAGAGAGAGAGAGAGAGAGAGAGAGAGAGAGAGAGATAAACAATTGAAGGGAAACAATAATAAATTGTAAATAATAAACAAAAGAGTGTTGGATTTCACATATACACTAAACATAAGTGACATACAATGCGATAAAATCCTATCCTTTTATGTAACCCATTTCTAATTAGGTAAAAATAATGTTTGACATGAAAAATACCATACTCTTTTCTTTCCCAAAATCTCCTTATTAAAAAGGTTCTCCATTCACTCAAGTTAATGACGAATGTGTAGATTGTCTGGACTTTTTCTTTTTTTCTTTTGGTGTTAGAGACATTTCTCAAGTGCCCTAGCAATTTTGATGGCCTCCTATTTTTATGTTCTCACCACTATCCCACCAATTTTGTTGAATCCCCCCACATGATTGAGGGTTGAAGTTTAAGTGGTGTAGCCAATATTGAATTCTCATGGCCTTCCAATTTTGTTGAATCCCCCACAATGAAAAGAGTAAAGTCTCTCCTTATCATTGCTTGAATTCTCCCGACCTTCCACAACTATTATCCAAATCTTCCTCAATGAGATGCCTATGTTTCTTTTCTTCACTGAAGCATGAGCTATCAACATAATAGCTGTAGGAATTACATGTATGCAAAATGGGAAGCATAGACATGGCATGTGAACTATTTGACAAAATTTCTCCAAGAGATGTGTCGTCATGGACTACATTGAAATATCTACATGGAACAATGTCTAGAAGAAAGATGGCACAAAACATGTTTGCAAAATAAAGGTGAAAACAATGCAGGTTTGGAGTCCCTTTTGACTTCATTTTAACGGGCACATGATACAATTCATTATATAGAGATAAGATTTGAAAATTGGGTACATGCAATAGACTAAGAAGAAGATGCCATAGAAAAAAAATCCAATTGTAAGCCTATTTTTATACTATTGTAATAAATCTAGATTGGTTGAAGAATATTCTTGAATATACACAGTAACAAATATTGTTTAGAAATTGCAGCATATGGTTTCATTTCGTGCATATATAAATGTTGGTTAAATGTTCTAATTGATTTTTATTTCTACTTTTACAATAAATAATAAATTCATATTGATTGGAGAAAAATCTTGAAGGAATAGCTCATACAAGAATCTTTAATACCCCAGTAAGCTTCTGCTATAGCCCAAGAAAGTTGTGTTATGCTAGGGTGTAGCTAGTTAAAATGCACTAATATGTAAGAAAATGTGTTTTGTGAAACTTTAGCAACACAATTTTTGATTGTTTATATTTCTCAATATTTAAAAAAACTCAACACGATAGTCAACCCATTTCATCCTTTAACAAAAATGACTACATAAAAACTAAAGTAAAAATTGAGTTAGAATCATCAGCCTGTAGGTCAATTTTCTTCTATTACTACGAATAGAAAATAGTAACTTTGTCATTGTTGTTCTATCACCAATACACACATACATATAAATATACATATACATTTTTATATATAGGTAAAAGTGACAAGCCACTATAATATTTATATTAATCTGATTCAAATAAGTTAACTGGGAAAGAATTAGTTAAGAAACTTGTTGGGGGTTCCTTTTGCACGAAATCAATGATAGGAATCCGTTGCGTAATTCCTCTCTTGAAAAGCTAATCTTTTTGAGATCAACTCCAAGGTTTCATGTTTGTCTTATGACGTACTAGAATTTTCTCAATTTAAGATAAATGTGATTGTTCACAAGGAGACATTTGCTAGTTCTATTATGATCTTAGAATGAAGTAAATCTATTGCTGTCTCAGAATCACACACCAAAAGAACAATATTTTTGTATTTTTTATATTTTTTGATGAATGCACACTACCAATGCAACTAAAATGTATT
This sequence comes from Cupressus sempervirens, assembly GCA_028749045.1. Taxonomy (NCBI): domain Eukaryota; kingdom Viridiplantae; phylum Streptophyta; class Pinopsida; order Cupressales; family Cupressaceae; genus Cupressus; species Cupressus sempervirens. The sequence continues at coordinate 765,991,317 of CM053791.1, forward strand.
CCTATTCTCAAAAAATGGGTTAGAAAAGCAAATAACGAAACTAAAAGCAAATAACTTGAAATTGAAATAATGTGAAATTGAAATCCTAAACGGACATAAGCTACAAAACAGAACACGCTATGAGTTAAACCTTCAAAGAAGTCAATATAAAACCAATGAAAATAGGAGTAGCACTTTCTAGAATCCATTGATGCAATTGAATGAATGTATGATGTTTCACCTTCCATTGAATCACAAGGCCACAGAAAGTGTGCTCATGTGAGACGGAAAGCTATACAGACACAATTTGATGATCTCTTCTCAAGCTCGTTACATCAGCAAAATTCATAAATCTATCAAAAAAACCAAAACTATATAATCACACAACTAGAAACCACACAATAAACTTTTTGCTCAATCACAATTTCATGAATAAAATCCACAAAACAATGAGACATTCAGGCAAGAATTAATACACTCCAAATGCAAACACCAAAAGCATAATTTTATTGCATATTGAAGGTGGCCTTTGTAACATTTTACAATGGGGAATTTATAAGAAATTGTCTCCTCAATTTGTGTTGAGAGTGAGAGATATTCTTCATGCAATAAAATGCTTAAATTAACTAATAAAACTAAACTAAATATAAATAGACTAACAATTAATTTGGTGCTTAGAGGGACTCCATCCATATTTTATTCATTTATTGGATGCATGAGCCCTTTACATGTCAAAAAAGAAGAAGATATGAGAGAGAAAGTAGGAGGAGGCCATTAGTCAAAGTTGAAGTGCATGGAGGTGTCATAAATTGAAGCTGGCCCTTCACTTGATGTGTGTTAGAGTTAACTTGTCATCAGAATGGGTTTTCGATGCATGGAAAACTCTATTTTTGGAATTGGCAATTGACTGTTGGTGCACCTCCAAATTGCAATGCTATGGACCTACATACCTATGGAGCTGCTGCCTTGTATGAAAATGTAGACCTGCAGAGCTATAGACCTGTGCACCTCAGAAGCTCAATTCACCAAAAAATCAAAGTGCCCAATTTTGAAAATGATTTCTGGGTTTTGCTTAGATAGGGTTCTAGATCACTTTTTTTATATATTCTTTGCCCCCTTTGTGATGTTTTATACCCTCTTTATAGCTAATACTTTCATAAACTTGAACTTGTTCTACTTGTTCAATCTAAAATCCCAAGGCACCTACATTGAATCTTGTCATTAATAGCTGCATAAGATGAGGAACCTGTTCCACTTCATGTGTCCAACCTCTATATCTTCGACCTTTTTCTTCTCTCTAACTATCCTATCCTTCCCATGAGAAACCAAGTGATCTATATTATCCAAAATGATCAAATGTTTGAAACTTTTTCATATTTTTTCGCAAGTTTTTCTAGGCATTTTAAAATGGCATTTTCAGAGGTCTTCTACTCAAAATTTCAATTCAAAACCTTTGTTGGTAAACTAAAACTAAATCATCTACTGTTCCTTGTATTGATTTCCTTGAAATAATACATTCAAATGCATGAAATTGACTCACAAAGAACCTAATAAACCAGACTATTCAATGAACAAATGCTGTCATACAAGAGAGAAAATGGTGAGAATTAGAAATTGATGGAATGGGAAGGGGGTATCATAGCAAAAGCAAAGCTTCATGGTCTAGAACCAGCACATCCCAGATATTCCATTTAGAGTTCATCAATTCCAGGACCTATTTTTCTAAGTGTTTTCATTCTAGAGAAACTTTCCAATATTTTCCAACCCTTACAAAAGAGAAGAAGAAAGTATAAATATCAAGAGGGCAATTCCAGGATTGAATCTGCATTTGACATGTGTCCCCTCTGAATTCCTTCCTAAGAAGTTGAAAAAGCCTCTCTCTACCTTCTCTCTATAACTTCATATCTAATTCCATCATTTGGCCTCTACAAGATAGAAATATCTGAGAAATTTCATGATGAAAGAATGTAACTGATTTTGGTGATAAAATGAATTCATGGTAAAAAGTGAAAATCAGTTGAAAAGTGACTTCAAGAATGCAAGAAAACTTCTTAAGGATGATTTTCTCTACATTCAGATCCCAGCAAGCCTTTAAAACTGCCCTTTAACCAATTATGATTATCAATGATCAAATTTTCTCATTTCACTGAGAAGGTCCCAAATTTCACATTTCTAGCTATAACTCAAACCAGTGAGCATCTGTGTAAAAATGAACTCCATAATCAAAAAGTTTGTCTTCTCATGATTTGGACAATATATAATATCACACATTTTTCCTTCCTGAAACCCATTAAAACTTGATTTGAAAAATGCCCTTCTGGTATAACTACCTCATGTCTGCAACCTTTGAATTTTAAAAATTCAAAAATTTAAAATGTTCCAATGTTTAAACTTTAGAAAGAGGCCTTTTTGATTTAAAATGATCTGACGTGTACTTCTGTGTGAGAAAAATAATTAAAATCACTTATTATATTCTTCAAATTTTTATTTTTATTTTCCTCACTGAGCCCATTAGGTGCCACCCAGGCTGCCACATGGTAGCCCCTAATTGGTTGCCTAGTTGCTCCTTCATCACCCAATCATCGCCTAGTCAACACCTACCTCATCATCACCACCTCATTGCCACATGGCACTCTGTTATTGGTTGAAACTCACATCTGCCATGTCAGCGCTACTGAGACCCACTGCCATGTGTCATCACCACCTCTACCCTCACTATGTCGCCATGTTATCATGTGAGAAACTTCTCCTTGGTGAGATAGCGAGGATTGCTGGAAATGCCATGTGGCATGATCTTCTTCCTCTATCTATGATCTCACCACATCATCTTTGGTACCCATTGCCTTCTCTGCCAGTTTTAAAGGTTTTTCGGGTAGAATTTGTGATTTTCTGGCAAGTCGCTATGTTGCTTACTAGAAAATATCACCATTTTCTATTGGCGACATGGCGAATAATGAACGTTTCCATTTTTCTGGCGTCTTTTTCCAATTATTTGGCAACACCTCCCGGTGGTCTCAACTTGTGTGCCCACTCAAAATTTTACTTGTTGATCTACTAGCTAGTTGGGACCCATGTGCATGTAGCTTTGCCTTTTAAAAGGTGTGTCTCTTTAAGACACTTATTTATTGTAATGACTTGTATATAAAGAGTTGAAACTCCCACCTCTGCATGAGTGTGGGATAATTTGTTTTGAACATGAGTGCTTCTACTTTGGCCCATGCCATGGGTTGCCTCAAAGTAATGCACTCATTCTACCTATGTGTGGATTGCACATGATGCTCTTCCCCTATTGGATAATCACCTCCCCTTCTAAAATGTGGAGCCTCCTACTCCTTTCAAGTGAGTTTTCTCTCAGATACCCCTGCCACCATCACATGCTCTGTATGTTGGAGCTTTTCTTTACTTCATTTTGCTGCTCCTCTTTGGACGTCAAACTAAAAGAATTCCCCCTTCCTTGCACTTTTATCCACAAGCTATGGCTCCCATTGTTTTGCTGTGGATTGCCTCTTCTCTAGTTGGCATGAAGGTTGTGGATACATTGGCGTAATGAATGTTGTGGCATTTCTTGCTAAAGGTGTGGCTTTCTCCTTTGAATGTATGGGTGGCCCCCCTCTCTTCATTGCCTGCCCTGTCACTAATGATAATGATATATGCTCATACTCTTCCAGCACCAAGCAAGCCTATCCATGGTGATAGTTTTCTTACACATAAACACATTAGGCTGAGGGAATCTATTTATAACTAGCAGTAGGATTCATCCATATTCGTTTGTGGCTTCAGTTTCTTGTGGATGCTATGTTTTTGCAAATGCTAGTTGGCTTCCTCTAACATCACCTTTGCTCTCTGTAGTGGTCTTCCTTCTTCGTAATGCCATGGCGCTTGGGCTGTAGATATGGATGAATGCCTTCTATAGTTGTTAGATGTAGATTCCTTCCTTCATTGACTGGAGCTTGCATAAATTTTAATTTCAGAACAATTCAAATTGCAATCCATTACTTTTCATTGATACCTTTTGGTGTAACTTGAAAGCATTGCTCAGATCCTTCAAAGGAGATTTTCTTTCTAATCCTTTAATATTTTGATTTATTTAAACAATTCTTCAATCCTTCCCCTGTAGTAATAAATTTAAAATATAGTGCATTATGTCCTTCTCGCTGAACAATCATTCTACCCATGTTCTACTTATCTTATTTTGAGGATACCTACTTCCACTTTGGACAGTACAATACCTCATTCCACACATTCATCAGATCCCAATTAATTATAACATGTGTAAAATGAAAGAAAACTTGGTGATCATAATCAAATTAACCCTTTGAAGTATTTTGTCCTTCACAACAAACTATTAATCTAATGGAATTAGTCGGGCCCCAAATTGGGTCTGGCTAAAATTTTTTTTGTTTCCAAACAACTAACATGCAAATTGATCCATCAACCCTCTTGAACTGTCTAAAATCAAATTTGACCACTGAAACAATCATTAAAACTTAGTTTAAAACATTTTCACACCATTGTAAAAATTGTGTCAGGAGGCCTACTAGCTGGCCTTAAAAACTGATTCAAACATTTGGCGAGGCTTTGAAACTCTAGATATATTATCTCTTTGACATGTTCAACAGGCCTTCCAAATCTCATTGTATGAAGACATCAGGGTCAAATTAAAATCACCTACAGATAAACATGTCAAAAAACTAGAAATTGCATTTGGTTTTGGCCTCAAAAATTGGACAAATGGGCACTTGAGGTCTGGAAACTAAGGCATTGATTCATTGTTACGAGTAGAGTATGGATCTACGATTCAGGCTCATGATGAATAAATGGGTGCAAATGGCGAGCGGTCAAAGCGGACTACTTGGATTTTGTAGATTGAAACAATGGTAGAAAAGCGATTTTTGTAAACAAAATGGACTTGGGAAAGTGTGCAAATGGATTCATCAAGATTTGAAAATTAGCACACTTGGAGTACTTTTAGAGGAAAACATAGTGGTACAATCTATTCGATTTTACCAATTAGAAATTTTAAAATATGACATCACAAATAGGGGTTCCAACAAATCTGCAAATGCTGACACCAATAAAAAGATAGAAATTGCATTTGGAATCACATTTGAAAACTGATCAAACGGATTCGTCATAAGCTAAAGCTTGAGACATAACACGTTATAACATCAAAAACATGTCAAATAGGGCTTCCCAGAATTATGTGTAATATGCATCAACATGAAAATAGTAACTGACCAACTTTGAGGGATTCAAAACCTAGTCAAACGGACTTGAAATGACTCAAAATCTTAAACATAGGTTCTCAGTTATGGACACTAGAGACTCCCAAAGTAGAAAGTCTTGTAACAATTTTGGGTGCAAGATATTCAATGGCAAACATAGCCTCTTGTTGTTGTCTAACACTTAGGTGAAAATGCAAAATTGACATTTTCTCAAATCAAGACTTCACCAAATGACTCAGAACAATAGTTTATCATTACAAAACACATGGATAAGCTGGATGAAGGGTGTTAGAAACATAAAATACCACTTAGGCCTTAGAGGTACAGTTAGGTATAGTCAGGTACAATCACATCAAAAACATTTATAGGGCTCAATTTCTTCAATGATGCTCAAAATTTGGGCTACAATTTTGAGCACCAACAAGTTATAGTGTTCTCACATACTCTTTAAGATAGATGCAAGGTTAGGTTATCATTAGTTTAAAATTAGTATGAGTTCACTATGGAGCTATGCATCCCCATGAGTGCTCTAGTTTTATTCATGAACCTCATAAGTGGTGTATTCTTTATATTATTAGATACCTTATTGACATTTTGATATATTATCATGATTAGAATGAGCATAAGTAGTAACAGAGATATGTATTGAATTCATTGAGAGAGAAGAAATTATACAAAAAATTATTGAAATGTGTAGTTTTCAGACTTGACGTTCATTATTTGGGTCATGTTATATTAGGTGATGGGATCTCAGTAAACCCATAAAAGATTATAACCATTATGGATTGGTCGACAGACACCAGTGTCATTGATGTGAGGAGTTTAGTGGGATTAGTAGGATATTATAAAAACTTTTTGTAATATTTTCTAGATTGACAAACACTATTACATCTAGCCTCTAGAGAATGGGAAATAATTATGAGTGGAAGGTAAACTGTTAGAGAGTTTTTCAGGAGCTCATCAAGAGAGCACTAATGAGAACATTGATTCTTGTAGTACCTGATCCTTCAATGGATTTTGTGGTGTATGTAGAATCATCATTGGATGGTTTAGGGGCAGTCCTTATGCAAGAGCGATGACATATTTCCTACAATTTTAGGATGTTAAAGAATCATGAGCTTAACTATCCTACTTAAGACCTTGACTTTGCAATAATGGTACATTCTTGAGCAAAGGGATGACACTTGCTTCTAAGCCATAGGTTTGAGCTACATTTAGACCAACAAAGTTTCCAATTTATATTCATAGAGTTGATAATTCTAGAAAGAGAATCTTGTTGGAGTTCCTTCGTGAGTGCAATTTTTATTTTCACTACATCAAAGGAAAGGAGAGTGTAGTTGAAAATTTCTTTAATAGGAGGTGCCATGAAATTTTATCTATGATTACTTGTACTAATTTGAGAGATCACATTCCATGCAATTTTCTAAAGGATGTACTAAACACAAATGTTCACCTTCAATGACATAAAACTAATATTATTATTTAGAATTTGAAAATGAAGTAAACTAATGAAATGTGTAGAATGGATGAAGTTTAGGATTATAATTTTTAATAATTTTTTGGAGTAAGAATTGATACATTTTCCTAATTTTTATAGAGAATTTTTTAGTTACTGAAAAACACTAAAAATTAGGGGTCTAGTTCACACTACAAAACTATATAGAAATAAACTTATTCCCCTTTTATCTATGCCTATATTATAGATAAAATATATAGCTATAAAAATAAAAAATAAAAAATGGTTTTAGACCTACATTTTCTCTTTTGTAATGATTCAAAATTTATCTCACCTGAAATTGATAGTTTTCATCTCCCACCACATTTTTCAAAATAAATCTATTCTAACCAAAAGAAAAATTATACATTCTTCAAGATGACTCTCTCCTCTAGAACGTCATATAATTTTTAAATTTTTTTGATATGATTTAATATTTCTTTCTTTCTCAAAATTTACATCTTTTCAAGTGTTAAAATATGTGCTTGTAGACTTTATTAATTACAATATACTATATCTAATTTAAAAACTATAAAATCTATATGAGAATATTCTTGACTTTGAGCTCTAAAAAATTGTGTTTATATAATATTGAAAAAAATCATAAACAATAGTAAGATTTATTGAAATGTCAGTTTTTTGAAATACTCTTATTTATTTAGTAATTGGATACAAACTAGTATAAATCATGCATTTAATAAACATTTTCAATTGAAAAAGTGTGAGACCATATATAAATTAGCTATAATGGATTCAAATAGATCATATGTTTGAGGTAAATTGATTTTTAGATAGAAATACCCAAATTTAGTTGTTCTGATAAGTCAGCTTGAAAGGTGACATAACTTTGTACTTTTACACAATGTAATGAGAGATTAAATTAAGGAAATAACTTGAAAGAAAAATTCCTAATGGACTTAAACCATTGTAACAACATGTCTACGAGTTAAATCATTATAAAGATTGGGAAGGAAACCAATGAAAATAGGAGAAACACTTCCTCAATTCCACTAATGCAATTGTCAATGTAACTCAAAAATTACCCAAAGATGTTTCACTTCTCATCAAATTGAAAGTCCATGGAAAGTGTGCTTATGGAAGACAAGAAGCTATGTAGAAACAATATGTGATCTTTTCCAAACTTGCTACATTGGTAGAATTTGTTAACATGAGGCAAACACCAAAACTAAAAGGTCGCACAATCAAATAAACACAAAAAAACCATTGGCTCTAGTATTATTCATGGAGATGCATTCACAAAATTAACACACTCTAGAAAGAACAACTGTATTCAGAATGAAACCACCAATATCATATATTATAGAATTAAAATAATGGCCTAGAGTACATATTACATCCATCTATTTATAAGAAATCATCTCCTCTTTTTTTTTTGAGAGTTAGAGCTCTTAGAATGCAAATACATGCTAGACACTAATAAAACAAATCTAATTATATACAAATTGATTCTCTAAATGCTGCTAAGTAGGTCTCCACCCTTGTTTATATTAGTGAATGGGTGCATGAGCCTTTACATGACTTAAAATAATAAAAGAATGAGAAGATAGGAATATATAATTCATGAGATGATCTAGGAGTCTCTAGAAGATCTAAACATAGAGACTTGTCCTTCCTTAGGCATTTCTAGGAGTTAAACTACCATCAAAATGGGTTTTTGGTGCATGACAAGCTCTAAATTAGGAATTGGAAATTAACTATCCATGCATCTCTGAATATAGTACACCTACAGACCTTGATGATAGATTCCATGAAATGCAAAATTTTCCATAGTGTCAAAATTGAATTTCTAGCATTTGGGTTATTTTATTCTTTATCCCAAAGTGATGCCTAGGTCCTTATTCTTAGATTTATCTTAGAACTCTATTAATTTGGAAACTTTAGGAAAATCCAAAGCCTCATGCTTATTCTTCATTTTTTGTTGGTAATTGCTAACCTCTATATGCATTTTTGTAAAATTCTCAAGTTTAGTGTCCAGTTCCAATAGTACCTATTCAATCATAAATGTTTTCTTGATATCTTCATTTGATGAACCATCCTCAAAAGTTCCATTTAATTTTTGAACTAATGATTACACTGAACTGAGCTTTGATTTTTACTCATCTTCAAAATTGTCAAGGTTGATAGCATTTTAATATCTCACTGCTTCCAAAAACTATTCTTTAGTCTCACCCCTCAACCTTTTAATATCCTCATGCATTTCATACATAACTTTATTCCTGGTAGATATTTTCATTATCCAATCATCAAGCTTGTCTAGCTCCTCTACAATATATAACTCCATAAGTATCTAATACTTTTGACTTTTTATTGATGTCAAATCCTGAAGGTATTTTGTCGAAGTATGTACCTCATCTATCAACCCAAAATCCTAGTTCACTATGGACACCAAGTTATCCACTCTCAATTGAATATGGTGCAATAGGTTCAAATTACTCGATATTATTTGTACATATTTCTACTCAAAATTGTCACACCATTTCTAACATGCTCCCAAAAATGAATCCACTTGAACACTACCCTTTTCTCTTCTCTCTAGTGTCATAGCAAGATTGATCTCTAGATGATCAATGTCTATTGGGCCCACAGCTCCATGTAAATAGCCTCTTTGAATCTCATTCAGTTTCATTAGAATAAACAACTCGGACTCATCTTTATCCATGTTCTTGAATACCTCTTTCATGCCCATAGTGATCATTACCCTTTTGTTATCTATCATGGGTTTACCTAACATGACCTCCCTAATTTGGTAATCCTTAGGTGTTAGGTCCTTGGTGTTAGCATGTGGAGGAAGGATATCTATATGTGCAAGAAAGTCCTTATTTTGATTCTTCATAATGAAGGATAATTATCATGTATCAGTTATAAATGGCTTATGATTCTTGATAGATTAGATCATCTCTCTAATTTCCTCATCCGTAGCTAGGTCCAACTACATCTTTTTCTGAAAAAAAATTCCCTCTTCATCCATACTAATGTGGTGCTCATTGGAGACATATATTTGACTAACATGCTGGTTTTTGTTGTAGGTTCCATCCCCTTATCTATCCTCTCTAGAGTTTTCTCCTTTTGAGATAGATATAAAGTGAGAGTCTCTTTATCTTATTGGGCTTAGATCTTATTCTCTGTATCATGAGGAGTTTTTTGAGGCTCTTCAATTATTCCCCCCTCTTCAATACTTCATTGTCTTATAGTTGGTAGGGCTCTACTTCCACTATTTTTTTTTCTTTTGATTGTATAGCAAGAGGAAGTGGGGTTGTTGATAATTTTTCTAAGAATGACAAATCTTGACATGGTGGTGGTGGTATACCTAGAGGTGCTTGAGGTAGAGGCAACATTTGATTGCAATGCTCTCTTAAGGATTCATTTCTAAGGTATCTCATATATTTTCACCCACCATTTCAGTGCCAATTGGCATAAAGCCAAAATTAGAGAGGTCAAATACATTTTTTTGTTGCCCCTCCATTGCATCTAATCATTTCTGATGTTAGTCTTTTCATGTCAAAATTTGAATAGGATCCTTTTGAGTAGATGGAGCAATTAAGGTGAAGCTTCTTCTTCTTTTCGTTTCTAGGGCTATAGATGAGAAAGTCCTTTGACTAAAGGGAATATATTAAATTTTTTCATCCTCTTCTAATTCTACTTCAGCTTTAGTAATTTTCTCAAACACATATGGGGGTGTAGTTTTTTTCTTCTTCAATCTTCTCCTTTGTGTTACTACCATAGTGGGCTAAATCCTTGCCCTTTTAGGTTCTGGGGGGAGGCTTCTTCCTCTGCACCTATTAGTGGGACCCTCTATTATTCCTCTTATTTTACCTATTCACCATGCACCTATTCCAATTGTTCCTATTCCTCTTGTGGGGGTTACTTGTGGTTCTTGTTTGGTTTCCTATTTATGCACTTATGCTTCAAGCTCTTGAGATTTAGGCTTGGGTTGTTCTTTACAAGGAACCCTCTTCCTTTTATTATTTCTCTTATTTTCCCTAAAGTAATCAACCTGCCCCTCATGTTGGTATATTATTTATAGACTCATTGGGGATTTAGTAGGGAAGGTTTGGTAATGTAACTTTTTCACCTTTACCCTTCACTGGGTGTGCTATGGCTTGAAGAGTAACAGTTTGAAGAACAAGATCAAGTTCGAAAGGTTTCTTGACCTAGTCCTTCATTAACTAGATTATATGTTTAGCTCTATGGTTAATATTATCATTTTCATCCCTTCCTATATCCTCATTCATAATAGGCCTCTTGTAAATCTTGTGCCTATTGTATAGAAGATTTAAGATGCCTTTTGTGTCTTTTTTGACAAACTTATGTGGGATCTTCATCTTCAAAAACTTATCCACCAATTATAGAATAATCCTATAATGATCCCTTATGTGGATTTCATAGTCATCTACTACATTCATCCACTGGTCTTCTGAATACTAGACCATCCCAATATTGTTGAAGTATGGGTGAGGGGAATTGTACTCTTCTAAGGAATATTGATCCCATTATGAATTGAAGTTTTTGATGTCTTTTTTCTATTTGACCTTGAAAGCACCAAAGGTGATTAGCCATACCCATGTATTTTTTGGTTGTTTCCTCACTCTATCATATAAAGATGTGATTTTTCTAGCAATCTCCAATAGAATGAGCCTAACCGACAGATACCTCTAGAGTTCTTTTAGGCTTACTTGTGTACCTATGACTTGGAGGTATGCTAATGTTTTAAACTAAATGTAATAGGAACCAATCTCTTTGATTCGAGTTGGTACTTCTATTGACATTCTTTTGGCATAATCACCCTCTATGAATCAAATGATTGCAAATATAAAACCATCATTCACTATCATGTACTCCACACTCTACTCTAAGATCTTATTCTTCACTAGTTGTGGGTACACCACATAGGCCCAAGCATTATCATCTTTCATGCTCCCTTTTTAATGAAGTCTTGGGTAGTCCATGGTCTTTTCCACTAGTAAGTACACCATGTATGATGTCATATATAATCTTGTATCAGCTTTCATGGCTATGAGCTTCTCATGCAAATTATCGCTGAGGATAGTGGCCTAGTCTATTGCAATTTTTTTGATATTGATAGTATCAATAAAATAGACCATCCATGTGTGAAGATGTACAACCATAAGTAGTTCCATTTCTCTACTAAAAAGTAAAATTTCATAGCCAATATCATCCTTCATGTATCCTCGTGTCATATCCACTTTATCAGCTCTAGGGCCTACTAGTGTTCAGTCTAATAGGAAGGATGATTGAATCATCTCTTAAGATTCCTTTCCATTTTATTGAAACCATCTTTCTTCCTAGTCAAAGGTTATGTTCACATATTGATCAGCTCTTAGGAGATGGATTAAATTCTCAATATTTCTAGGCTGGTGGTCCAAGACTATCTTCCTTGTGATGCTCTTGAGAAATTTCTTCTAAGGTACATAATGTTTTGTCAAGGTCATAATAAACTCTGATCCTTGTACTAAAGTCATATGCGATGCTACATTGGGTAATCCTAATCACACAAGCACTAAGGCCATTATAGATCATTCTTTGAGCTTGTTGCAAATGATGAGGAATGCATTCCAATCAATGTGTCCAAGCTCAGTGTCTCTAATTTCAGCATGTCCTTCTTGGAAATATGATTTTCCAGGTGCACCTTGGTATTTAAAAACTATAGGTTTGGAAAAAATATTTTCAACCATTGAAGATGAAGATGATGATGTTTTATCTGTACAAAAGAGGAGATATTAGTCCAAAAAGATAAAATTTAGACCTAAAAAAAACCCTAACCATAAAAAAACCTAGCAAATATGCCCCATAATAGTTAGAAGCTAGTCTAATCCCCCCATAAGCCCTTATTTACATAAAATATCATCTAGTGCACCATTATAGGTGAGCTAGGTGCACTAAATGGTCTCTAAATGACTATTTCAACACAGGTACACACCTACACACATGTGCACCTTGGCGAGGTGTGCAACTATGTACATGTGCAATGCAAGTGCAAGGGGGAATTGAACTTAGGCTTTATGACTTTATGAGTGCACTAAGGGTTTTGATCTAGGCACCTTGGTGGGGTGCACATGTACACCTTTCATTTGGTTTTTACTTATCTTGGTTTTTTGTTTGAGACAAAAAGGTGTTCTTTTTAAGGTTAGTTTTTATTTTTTAGGTGAGAGGTGGTACACACATATGCACCTTGAGGATGTGCTTATGTGTGCATCTTGTGACAAGGTCTAACATTTGTGTTGATTCTTGTGTGAAGGTTGTAGAGGGAGCACACTTGATAGGGTGTGGAGGTGCAATGGCTTGGAACTGTGGAAGAAGAATAGAGTAAGGGCAAGGGGACCTTGGGCCTCAAGTGCACACTCTTCAAATGTGTGCACATGTGCAAGAGTGCATGTGCACATCTTAGAAGGGAGATAAGTGTAAACTTGCACACCTAGAAAGGGTGTGCATGTGTGCTAGTGTACTAGTGAACATTTATACACTTCTATACTTTAAATCTTCAATTTTTCCTAGTTCTAACATGCTGACTTCCCAAGTCAAAGATTGAGGCTTGACCCAGGCTCCTAGGGGATTCCTAAAATGATCTAGGCCCTGGACTAGTGGTCTACAAGACAAAAATTTAGTAGGGTGTTTCCATTTCTAGGAGAAATGGGGCATGCATTGTAAGACCACAACAAATAGTCCCAATAAAAAGAAGAAATGACAAAGGCATTTCTTCATTAGTAAGCATTATTTTTATATGTGTCAAATGAAAACTGAATCCTTAATACTTCAAGCAACTTTAAAGGTCCTTGATAGTCAAAACTTTAGAATCTTGAATCTTCAAGATCAATTTATGAAAAGTGTATTCATTTCCTTTGATGTTTCAATGGACATTTAATCATGATCTTTTAATGTCTTGGAAAAAATTCTCCACTCCATTGGTCAATTCATTAGGATTTACTGTAGATCATGTACATATCAATCGTTGTCTAACTAGATGAGAGAATCTATTTTGAGGGCTCTTAACAGATTATCATTTATTTTGACATTTTTAGGTCCTAAGTAATCTTTTGGAATCTGCTTAATGGATCTTTCATGTTTGCATTTGATTCTTCCATGAAGTGATTTGAATAGATACTAGCTAACCATTTTGGAAGGCATATCCCTATTGTCAAATTACCTTTCTTAGACCTTTTGGAATCTTTCATTCTTAACACCACTTTTTCTTTTCTTTTTTCCTTTTGTACCCTAACCATGCTTAGAATTTTTGGTGAAGGAATTGGTGTCATTTCTTAGAATATTTATTTAGTTTGATATCTCTTGCATTCCCCTTCTATGAACCTTTAGAAACACTCATGCAAAATAGTGACCCTAAAAATTATTTGAAATGACCTTTCATCTAAACTGACAAGTTTTGTACTATCCTATGCTTCCATCAACCTTGATTTTGAAAACACCAAGATAGTCAATCTTTAAATTTGTAAAGTGTTAAGAACTATCAATCTACAATTCTAATTTCAAGATTGAAAGTCCTTTATAACTACAAGTAATGTTCATCCTTTAGTTGGTATGAGAAACAAAATCATTTGAATGCTTTGATAAAGAAATAGCTCTTCCCAAAAGTTAATAGTAAAAAGAGTGGCCTATGAAATACATAAGGAATGAGTGTTGATTGCACCTAACTCTTGAACTGACATGACACTAAAATTAAACACACAACTAAAATAAAATAGATGACTGAAAGAAAACACACAACTAAAAGCAAACACACAACATAAAGAAAACACATAATTGGAAGTAAACACACTTGCAGAAAGGAATTTTTATATATCTATATATATATATATATTTTAATTTATTAATGTTTTGAAATATTTTCCACTTTTAGGCCTCGAAGTAATGTTTTAGGAACTAGCCACTGATAGGCAATGGGATCAATTCCCCTTGTAAGAAAATCATCCTAAAAGTATTTTCTCCCAAAATCTTCACAATTTGATAAGGACCAATCTACAAGAATTGAAATTTAGTGTGACTTCCTATCTTTTCTTTCACCTTACCCCATAGGAGAACAAGGTGGGATATTTTGAAAGATTTTATTGTGGCCCACTTGTCAAACCACCATTTAATGAAAGCCTAATGTTTTTCCATATGTTCCAAAGTGGTTATTCTTTTCTCATCCAATTCCAAGAGATTCATTAATTTGATCTAAACTCTATCTGTATCCTAACATACCCCTTCATAAATTTGAATACTAGAATGTTGAGATTAAGTTTGAATGCTAGTTCTTCTCTATAGACAAGTAGATAGGGAGATGTACCCAAAGTATTTTTTTATCCTAACTCTGTCTATCCATAATACATACTTCAAATGAGTGTGCCAATATTTTGGATTTTCCTATAGCAATTTCCTTATGCCACACCATTCCCTTAGGGATAGTAATTAGAGGAAAACTTGTAAGGAAGATTGACGCAAAAGATGAACCATTACTGCATATAAGGAAGAATGACTTACCAAACATTGTGACAATGTTCTCTTCCAAGAAATTTCTAACCAGTTTTGTTGTGCAATTTTGAAAAGTTTTATCTTCTATCCAGCTTGTGTAGTAGTCCATAGTCATGAAGATGAACATATATATGTTTTATGATGGTGGGTTTACTAGACCAATAAAGTCCAACCCCCACTTAGAAAAAGGTTGTTCCTTGAATACTAGTTATAGTGGCATAGTTGGATGCCTCTCTCTATTGGCATTGGTCTAACAAATATGGAAAGAACATACATGTTCAAATGTATCCTTAAAAATGGTAGGCCAAAAATATCTTGATCTCAAAATACATGAGTTTTAGCTTCTTTTGATTTGTGTCCCATGCCATACCTATCATGAAATTATTCCAAAACATCCTTTACTTCCTCACATCACAAGAATTTCAAATAAATTCCCTTGTAGTTTCTTTTGTAAAGTTTCCTATCTTGCGGCATATAGGATTCACATTTTTGTTAGAATATATAGTCCATAGATATAATTGAGAGGGGGGAGGGTGAATCACTTATCAAACTTATATCACTAATAATAACTATAAACAATCTTAACCATATGAGTAATATAAAATGAAATCACAATAAGAAACTCATACATAATAACATTAGATATGTTCACTAGGGAAACCCTTGATCAGAGGGAAAACCCTAGTGGGCATGATAACCACAAGATGATGTACTAATATAAATATTATTTGTTAGAGCATACACCCTATTAAGAGTCTATTATAAAATTTAGTACATATGAGTCCCTATTAGGAGACTTCAAATCCTTGTTAGAAGATTCCAACCTTGTTAAGAGTTGTGGAAGATAGCTAGAACCACTAACTAAACAACTTCAAGGGAAAGATTAATGAACCCACTATCCAAATGATCAATATATTGTTCCTTAAAAAATAAAAGAACTAAATTGTAGTTCCTCTATCTTTGTCTTGTCCACTGGTCTTTTTCTCCTTTAGATCTTGTAGCTAGATCACAAATTATGCATCAAATAATCTCTTGAATTACTTACATGCATTTAGTAAGAACTTTGCTCCTTTTTGCACTTCTCACTTCATATATCAATAGATACATGAATAATTTGTAGTCTGATTAAGGAAACCATCTTTCCTTGATACAACATGTTCATAATAATTCCTTGAGTTGGCCTTGAGGCTTTTCCAATTAATTAATATAATATAATCAATTAGTTACAATTAAAATAGGACTATCAGTTCATAGTCTATATAAAAATTCACACGTGTGATGCTAAGGTGTGCACACTTGCTAATGTCATCACTTGATTTTTTTCTATCAGTACCTTGTTGCACATCTCTTCGTCTCATCTCAAATGAAAGATAGCCAACAATCATCAAGAACTACTTTCCTAATACTCTATCTCTAAACTTCTCTCTTTAAATCAGGTACAACTTCCATACATCTTTGACTTAGGCTCCGCACACTTAACCACATGAATAGGACACTGTGTTCTACTTGTCCATAACTATGCATGACCAGACAATCAAAACATTGTCCATACCATCAAGATCTTTTTCCTACTACTCTGCCAACCTTTATAGAAACCATGCTATGTTGACATCAATAAAAAACATAGTTATGAATGCAACATATCAATACTATCCAATGCTTTGGGTGGACCACCCCCTACACCAATTGATATTTTTAGTTGACATAGATTAGATAATCCCTCAATGTAGTATCAACAACATTCATTCTAACAACCTCCCTCTTTGTCATTGATGGCAACATAGATGAAAAAAAATCAATGTTCCAAGATGACCAAACAACGCTCTATTGTTGCTGCTCACTAGAATTAGTTTTCCACACACTAAAAAGAATCTCAAAAAAATAAGTGCACAATAGTTTCATACTCCTTCTTAGACATCAATTATTTACTTCACACTAAATAATTCATAATGCACAGTATTGCTTCCATACATGATTCTTTCTAAATCTCTCTATATAAACATCACTACCCCATTATTTAGGTGTTCTTCCATACATACTCTCCCCCATGCCTTAAGAGATTTTTGTCATGTACTTTCTCTCCCCCATTGACATCAATGTCAAAGGTGTAAATCTCAATACCAATTGTTAATCAATTTTCTTTTCATTCCATTTTGTTCACAAAATATGTTAGTTTCTCTAGAGGTGAATTATCACCCTTTATCAAATATCAAACACTTAATCTCAACCCCAGATTCATTTTCAACTCTATTATTAAATATCTTAAACTTCTCAAAATCTTTAAATTTCTCTTTAAGAAATGCTACCCACATCATTCTAGTAAAATCATCAATAAAAATCATAAAATACATTTCAACATAGAATCCTCTTGTTCTAGAGGGACCACCCAGATCTATGTGAATTATCTCCATCTTCTCTATGGTAGTGAACACTTTCTTCTACTTCAGTAAAATAAATTCCTTACAAATAACATTAGTAGGATTAATAATCTTAGGAAAGTCTCTAACTACAAAAGTACTACTAACCTTCACAATTTTATCAAAGTTTATGTAAGTGAATCTTCTATGCCATAAACTATTATTAACTTTAGCTACCAAACATGTCATCTCAATAGGATTCAAATAAAATACATTACCTCTAGATCTAGTATCAGATCTAATCATCTTACCATCTTTGTCTTTGATAGTGCATGTCTTCTTAGTAAAACACATCTGATAACCTTTGTCCACCAATTGTCTAACACTCAACAAGTTATGCTTTAATCCATCAACAAAATAGATATAATTAGTGTTAGTTTTACCATCAAGAGTAATGGATCCAATTCCAGTTATATGATAGGTTCCATTGTTACCAACTCTAACAATTCCTTCATCATGATTCTTGAGCTTAACAAACTTATTCATATAACTAGTTATGTGATGTGAACAACTAGTATCGATTATCCAATCAACTTCTTTTCTACTCGAATAACTAGAGCTCTTTCTTCTCTAATTTCTCTATCAAGATCATCTTTCTTGATAGAAAAAAATCCTAATTCATCATCACTTTCACTTTGAACTTTATCATCATATTCTTCATCCTCATTTGCATACAAATAATTTCCATCTCTATTTCTTCTAGGGTTAAACCTGTTAGTGTAGTTTTTTATTTTTCCTATTTTGCTAGGTTTTTCCTACACTTTTAGTAATCTTGCTTAGGTTAATAAAGCATGTCTTATTAGGTGAATGGTTGTGAGGTGTCACCTTCCTACATGTGAGCATCCATTAGCTATCTTGGGAAGATACTTTTCTATCTTTAGTCCGATAGATGGTTGCTCCTCATTGGTTGGTGTTGCCACCTCCTCCCTTTTCCTAGCCTATATAAGCATGCTACCTGGCTTGTATTTGCATCTCTTGTTTTTGCATCCTCTTAATGCTATTTTGCTTCCAGCATTTGCATTACTCTCTTGGGGACTAACTTTATGATGCTATTTTGATATTGTATCATTTGCATTCATAGTTTAGATATTTATTCTTTGCACTAGTTTTCTGAGTTATTAATCTTATCAGATTCTAAAAAAACCTTCCCTCATACTTCTTCTCTCTTTTGGGACATTTAGATGCATAATGACCAAATTCATTACAAGTCAAACATTTAAATATTTTCATACCATGTTTATCTCTTCTAACTAGAAGGGCTATTCCTTCTTCAATATTGTTGTCTTCATCAACTCTTTTGTTGCTACTAAAATCCATGGGTGCTTAAACTTCTTGTCAAATTAGGTCAAATGTTCATAGACTGAAAGTTGAACTTTGACTCTTGTAGTTTTGCACACTATCTTGGATCTGCTTCTATTGTCTCTAATCTTCCAAGTAGTGTTTCCTTAGTGAAATCCTTAGTACAAGGCATCACTAGCTAAATCATCCAAGCTATTAGTTTGAATGGCGGTGTCCAAATTTAGAAGATCTTCCATATGAATTCATCATCTTCTTTGGTTCAACCATGAGACCAAATTCCTACAACCATTTCTAATACTATGCATATATAACTTATTATAGATTCATCTTCCATCATTCTATCATCTTGAAATGTACATATCCAATTCTATAATCTCATTCTCTTTGCATGATCACCACCTTCAAAAGTAGATTCTAAAGCTTTCTAAATTTCATGAAATGTTATAAGTGACTTTGCCTAACTATATTCATTCTCTAGAAGATCTATCAATAGAGCTTCTCTTTCTCCCATGTTACACATGATTAGATCTCTCTCTTCTTCACTGCAACCTTCAAGGTCTTCTTCTTTAACAATTGTCTTATAATTTTTTGTCGAGATCCAATATCTTGGACCCATGCACAATAGATGAGTCTTCATCTTCTCCTTCCAATTGTCATAGTTGACTCCATAAAATCTAGGACTATCCTTTCTAAAAAGATTCAACATCAATCTCCAAAAATAGTTAATCTTATCCTTCAAGGACCTAATGCCCTGATACCAATTGTTAGAATATATGGTCCATTGATATAACTAAGAGGGGGGAGGGTGAATTAGTTATCCAACTTATATCACTAATATAAACTTTAACCGGTCATAACCATATGTGTAATATAAACTAAACCCACAACAAGATACTCGTATACAACAACATACCCACAAGATGATGTACTAATATAAATATTCCTTGTTAGAGGATAGACGCTATTAGGAGTCTGTTACAATATTCAGTACATATGAGTCCTTTTTAGGAGACTTTGAATCCTTGTTAGAAGAGTCCAACCCTATTAGGAGTTGTGCTAACCCTATTAGGAAATGTGGAAGATAGCTAGACCAAAGTCTACCCAAACCACTTCAAGGGAAAGATCAATGAACACATTGTCCAAATGATCTCTATATTATTCCTTGTAGAATAATAGAACTAAATTGTACTTCCTTCCTCTGTCTCTGTTCTTCCAACTAAAATTTTTCTCCTTTAGGTCTTGTTACCAGATCATGAATTGTTCATCCATTAATCACTTAGATCACTTACATGTATTTAGTAAGCACTCTTATCTTTTTCTCACTTCATACTTCTTATATCAATAGATACATGAATAATTTTCACCCCAATAAAGGAAAAAATATTTTCTTTATATTACAACTTCATAATAATTCCTTGAATTGACCTTGATGATTTTCCAATTAATTAAAATAAGATAATTAATTAATTACAATAACAATAGCACTATTAGCTCATAGTCTATACAAAACTTACATGTGTGATACTAAGGCTTTCACACTTACTGACATCATCACCTAGTTAGCCTTTTTCACTATCGTATTGCACATCTGTTCATCACATCTTAGATGAAAGATAGGAAACAAACATTAGGAACTAGTTTCCTAAAACTCTATCTCCAAACTGCTCCATATAAATCTAGTACAACTTTTGTATGTCTTTGACTAAGGCTTTGCACACTTAACCACATGAAAAGGACACTATGTTGTACGTGTCCATAACTTCACATGACCAAACAATCAAACCATTGTCTATACCATGAAGATCTCTATCATTCTACTCTACTAGTTTTTACAAAAACCATGCTATGTTGATATTAATGAAAAACATAGTCATGAATGAAACATATCAACACTCTCCAATGCTTAGGATTACCCTCAATGTAGTAGTATCAACATTCATGCTAACAAGGTCAATATCTATGAAACTATTCCAAAAATTCCTTCACTTCCTTGCATCCCAAGTATTTCAAATAATTTTCCTCATAGTTTATTTTGTAAAGTTTTCTATCTTGCAACATATATGATTCACATTTCATCTTCAATCCTTGACACTAAGAATTATTAATCTAGTTGGGGTATTTATTCTACAAAAGATAGTAAACAATATCTTGATACCAAACATCAGTGATTATTATTTGATCAATATCCACTTGAGACACTATGATATTTTATTGATAATTAGTGTTGATTTTGTTATCATTATTAGTCTCGTTATCAACTATCACCTTGATCAATCCTTTCCCTCTTACCAACTTCATTGGTTGAATCTCCAAATCAGACTCTTGCCTAATTCATTCTACAACAACAATTTTTTAATCGTAGGATCAAGAACAATTGCATATACCTTGTTCTTTAGTAAATAATGGAAACATTTTGTAACTTCCTTTATCAATGCAAAAGATTATTTATCAAGATTAGAATACTTCAACTTAGCATTATTTAGTGCATAGTTCATGAATGCGATAGGTCTTTCATCCTCTTTGTCTTTCTTTTGTCTAAGAATGACAATGCTTGAATGTTATGAAGGAAATGAATTGATTTTGAATGGTAGATAATAATCTAGACTTACAAAAACTATAGCTATAGAGATTTCTACTTTGATGTCTTTAAAAGATTTCTTTATTTCAGGAACCCACTTAGTATTTTCTCCTTTCTTAAGTAAGTTTTTAACAGGACATTCTACCTCAACAAATCCACTAATGAACTACATAGTCTAAAATTATTTTTTCCAAAGATAGATTTCATCTCTTTATGACTATGAGGAGGTGAAATATTAATAATGGCTTCTATCCTTTCAGGATCAATGGATATCCCAACTTTAGAAATAATTTGACTGATATTTTTTCCTTTTGTGACCCTAAATGAAAATATTTTGGGATTTAGTGATATGCCATACCTTCAGTATTAGTTGAACACTTATTTTAAGTCTGTAATATGAGTACTCCTTTCTTTAGAGAAGATACTAAGCTCATCCATGTAGATAACTATGCACTTTTTTATCAGCCCTTTGAATGCTTCAACCATCAATCTTTGGAATGTGGCTCCTATATTGGTCAATGCAAAAGCCATCCTTCAGTATGTAAAAGTTCCCCATTTTATTGTAAATGCAGTCTTGAACCCATCTTCTTCATCTACCATCACTTGGTTATATCCATAATATCTTTCTAGAAAAGGCATCATTTTAGACCAATTCATAATTTGTAACACTTCATCAAGTGAGGGAGAAGGGTAATTATCCTTCTGGGAAGCCAAATTCAAATTTCAAAAATCCATAGAAAGGAAAATTTCTCTAGTCTTTCTCCTTACTTGGACCAAGTTATCAACCCATGTAGAATGCCATATTGGGAAGATAATTTTAGCATCCAATAGCTTTTGTACTTCTTTTATTATCAAAGGCTCAATTATGGGATTCATTGGTCTCTATCTTTGACAAAAGGGTTTGGCATCAAGCTTCAATGGAATGTCCTGAGTGATGATCTTAAGATTGTACATCTTGAGTTCTTCATAGCTTCATGCTATGACATCTTTGTATTTTGTAAGTAATTGAAGCATACTTTCTAGTTCTTGAGGGTTACACACCTTTCCAATCCTTACCATCTTTGTATCTTCTTTTGTGCCTAGATTATATGAATCACATTCCTCAATTCCTTTTTCTTCAACATTCCTTTTACTACCTACTAATTCATCTTGATCAAAGATGCCTTCTAACTCTACCATCCCCTTAGAAATAATATTGGTCTTCAAATTTATAATCTCATCTTCATCCTCTATCTCATCTTTTTTAGGATTATCATTGGAAGTATCATCAATCTCTTGTCTTTTGAAAAGCCCATTGCACATAATAAACTCAATAATATGTTGGCCATCTTGGAAGAATTAGAATTTCATAATGTTATCTAGAATAGATGGCTTAGAAACCTATTAAACTAAAAGTCTCTTTATCTTTGTTATTTCAATGGGCTACAACAAACTTGCTAAAATGGCAAGAGCATTGGATACCATGTTCTTCTTTGTTGGAATGGACCTTAAGTTTAAGGCCTCAAAATCTTCCGACAAGTCCTAAAATCTTCTATGGTATGCAAGTAGTCTCCTATCATTGCAAGAGTAGATTAATTTCAACTATATAATTAGGAACTCAAAGTCTCCTTCAATTACAAGGGCTTTGACATCTTTCTCTAATGCAAATAGAAGTGCACAAATAAAGGCTTCATACTCTGAAAAATTGTTAGTACATCTAAATTGTAAGCGATATGTTGCATAAAAATAGCTACCTTTTGGGTTAATTAATTCAATACCTACACTAGTTCATAATTTTCATTTAGAATCATCAAACCTAAGTTTTCAAATTGGTTTTTCATTGGGCTTTCTAATCTTGTCCTTATTCATGTGTAGTTTTTCCTTCACTTGAGTTTTAAAAGATTATTTCTTTTGGATCCATTGCAATTTTTCACATGGTGGACTTGTTGAGTTGTCATAGTTTATCTTTGATAGAGGGGCCATTTGTCTCTCTTGTTGACTTTGAATATCCCTAATTAATTTAGTGATCTTGTTAATTTGGGGTTTTAGATAAACAACCACTTGTTGATATCTAATTGAAAAGATCATTGGTTGTTATAAGGGAGATTGTTATATGTTTCAATCATTGTTTTTTCACTAATGTCAAACCTTCTATTTTCCGGTAAGACAATTTCTTATATGTTTCAAGTACTATCACTCAGTTGATTGATGAGGAGGATTTGATCAACAAGATGTAACAAAAGTACCTAGAGGAAAGGTTGTGTTATGATTATGAAATGAAGTACAAGGATTAGTTTAAATAGTGATAACATAATGTATTGATGATTTACTTGAGGTTGCAAAAATGGACACTTAGAAAGTTCAGAAGAATAAGTTAAACAAAGTTCATTTACTAAGTTTGACCAAGTGGATAGTAGGTGTTGAGCAAAGTTATTTCAAGCCAAGAAAAAATTTAGCTAGAGTTGAGTGAACAAAAATTCTAGTGGATGTTGAGCAAGATAGTAGATATCAAGTAACTTTCAGTTGATGTCGAGCACCAGTAAAATCTAGTTGATGCCAAGTGATTTTATAGTTGATGCTGAGTGATGTAGTGTCTACCAAGCATTAGAAGATTGATAATGTTGAGCTGCTACATTATGACAAAGATAAAAGATTCTCCAAATAAAAGTGGACAAGTTTGTTTTCTTGGAATTTGTGAATCAGGAGGAAGATAAGATTGATGAGCTAGTGGCATAGAATCTTATGTAAACTATTTTGGAGGTGAATTCAAATGGATTCTAAGAGAAGTTTCTAGAGAAGATAAAATATGGGGTAGATACATTGTGTCCTACCTAATCCATCAAAAACCCTAATTTAGATGATGGATGATGAGTGGGAAAATGTTCTAATTTCCTATATATAGGAATGTCTAGTCACGAAGAAAAAGAGTTAGAGAGTTTGGTGTGAGAACTTGAGAAGGAAAAAGGGATTTTTGCTTTATCAAGTGACCTAAGGGAAGAGTCTGTAATGACATACTAAGCAATAAGGCTTAAGAAGATGAATGATTGAAGGGTGATCAAACTGTCAAAGCTACAAAGAATGGAAGCCAAGTAGAATTAAGGAGTGACTAGAGATCTGTAATCTACAAGTGAAGTTGTAAGTTGTATCAGATCAAAGCTCTACTGCTACTTTCTAACAATTGTATCAGTCTAGGGTAAATCCTTTGGAGTAAGCTTGACTTAATAGTCATTGGAAAATCCTTTAACAGGGTGGCATTCCAAGTGAATGGCCCGAAGTCCTCTAACAAGGCTCACTTTTAACAAGGTGATTGAAATCCTTTAACTGGGTCACATTTAGCAGTGTGCATTGTAGCCTTTAACTGGGTTGACCTTTTACAGGGCATCACTTCTGAAGAGTGAAAAAGGAGTAGCATGTTATTGGTTGTTTTTTTAAAATTGGGGTTCCATGTTAAATTATTGTGTCCAATATGTTGATGAATTTTCTTTGTTTCATGCTTTATATTTTTGCAAATTGATTTGATAGTAACATATAAGTTTTAGTTGATGCAAAATGAATGCATGCATGGGTATGAATGTTTTATGGGTTCACTAAATTATGAAAAAAGTTTTATTTGTACATCTGGACCTTGAATAACTAATTCAAAACCCCCCTCCCTGCCCCCCCTCCTCCCCCCTCAATTATTCTAAAAGAATTCCAACACCACTAATCCAACCTTGTCCTTTTACAAAATGTCTTTTTCTCTGGACTTTGACACATTGTAATATTATTTTTCTTGTCCATCAACCCTCACATATTCAGATTTGCATATGGAAATTGAACTTTCTTTTTGTACCTCATGTGGATTTTAATAGTTTTTTGATTACATTATTCAAGTGAGTATCCTAGCAACTACTTCTTAACAATGTGAGCATTCAAATTCTGAATGACTAACTTTGTGTAACCTACATAATCTCAAAAGATGAAAAATATTTGGGTCTACTTCCTTACCTAAGAATTGTAAGTTTGCAACCATATTGTCTACAAACTAAGTGATGCATTCTTTTTTTTTGGTAGGGATCCTTGATTCTTCATTCAGATGGTCGAGTCCCTTGACTGAAGTTATATCAAGTGAGATCACTTTGTAGGATCCTAACTCATCTTGGAAATATGCTACCTCATTTTGTGTATTAGATTTTATGATCATTATCTTCATCTTTAGCTCAGCATCAATCTTGATTTGATTATTCAGTCCTTTCCAAGGTGGCCATAATTGAGTAAAATCAGTCGAAACTCATCCTCTTAAACCCTTTTTCCATTCTTTACTTAGTAATAATCCATAAGTTTTAAGGATTTCAACCACATGTATGTCTATAATTTCTTAAATTTGGGGGTCTACAGTTCACTTTATTCTAACATCATTCAATACCCCAATAACATTTACTTTTCTCTTGTTGAGTTGTATCAGTATTTAATCTAAGGGTTGAGGAGGGATTCCCAACCTTTGAGCAATAGAAAGTGACATGATGTTACAAGAAGCTCTTGAATCTATAAGATAATTCTGTAGATTCTTTCTAAATTTTTTGAGACTAATCAGAAAAGGAGGCACTTCACCCTCATCTTTATACATGGTAGGCATTGCCCCAAAAGTATTGAATTTTTGTGATGTTGTTTTTTGAGGGAATATATTCACATTACATGTTTCTTTTGTCTGGTCAAGAGTCCTCAGCACTACTTCCCTTTGATTAGGAAAATTTTGTAGCATATCAAACATGGACATACTAACCTTGGTTCTCTTTAGATACTCTACTACATTGCACTTTTTAGTTGCCTATATAGGATTCCTCAAGATTGTAGACACGTTTCCTTTTATTTTGATTTTTTTTCCCAATGTAAGGTTCTCTGGTAGGTATTAGATTTTTATTAGCTCACAAATTAGGTGGTATTGGATGCAAGGCAGGAAGAATCCCATCAGTCATATGTTCCCTTCAGTTACACAAATTGTAAGTATTCCAATTATCATTTTCAAAAGATAACATCTCATCTAGTTGAGGATCTATTTCTTGAGTGAACAAAAAAGTGAATTCTTCACTCACTAGATGTTGGATTTCATGATTTTATGGAGAATAATAGGATTCTAACATCATAGCACTATACTATATATAAGACACCATTATTTCCTTGTGAATTCTAATTCACTTTTGAATTTGCATTGAAATTTGAGCCATCATCATTAGGTACATCTTTCTTATTTTCATACTAGTTGATGTCCACAAACTTAGCATTATTGTTATTATCAACATTGGTGCTTCAATTATTTGGATGAGTATTCCATTGTCAATTCAGCCTTTGGAAGCCATTGTTATTAATGCAGAGTAGCCTACAAATAAGCTAATAAATGGGATAAATTGTGATCCCTTAAAAATCTATTAAATAAATTTCATTCTTAGAGACATCTCATGAGGCAAAACACAACACTTTCCAATAAAAGTTTACCAATACTTCACCATTCATATTGTCTGATTTCTATTCAAGAATATATCAGTCACAACTTTTGTTTATGATTGTTTCTTTCAAAAAAATTTGGAGTATTTGTTCCACATTATCTCTTATAAAAAATATCCAACTCTGAGACCAATCCAATAAATAGATTACAAGTTATGATATATGTACCGAGACCCATTTTTACTATAATAAATTAGTAACAAAACTTGTAACCCTACCTAGGGCATCCAATATCTTTCATAAGACAAAATAAATTGCTCTCAAAAAAATTTCATAATAAGGATTACTGAATATAGTTTCCAAAAATGTAATGCATTGAATCTTCCAATGCATAAATCATTACATGCATGCAAATCTATGTGTGCAACTCCATTGAAGATTTTTAAAAACTAGTTTTCACAAAGAAATGTATAAGTTACACAAATATCAATGAAAATGACTCAAAAAAAAGGAAATAAAACATTATTCACATAAATTTCTAATTAATCCATTTAGAGTTCATAAATATTTCCATATGTGTTAGTACCAAGTGTGGCAACATGATTGCTATCAAGAAATCTAAAATCTGTAAACAACCATTTTTACGGAAATGCTCATAACTTATTCATTTCTCCATATAATTATTCCAAATCAAAACCAAAAATATATTTATTCATAATAATATTTAAACATACATATTTTACATGATTTTTAGGCTGTACATGTCCATACAAGACCTAGAACCAACACAAAAACTAAAAAATAAATCAAAACAACAACTTAGAATCACTCCAAATTTATTTCAAATGTGAATTTTTCCTTCCACTCTCATTTGGTCCAACCATACATAAGATTTTAGAGGCTCATTGGTGGTTTACAACTTCCAAACCAACTTTTGAACCAAATCCTTACATTCTCTTACCCCTTTTTGCACATTTTGCAATGTTACAACTTATCATTTTGCACTTTCTTGACAACTTTAAATTTATTGCATTTAGGAATTACAATTGATTTGATTACATGGAATATAACATAAAAAAATATTAAATTACATTAAAAAATCAATATATTTCTTGGGATCATCACCAAAATCTTTATGACTAGGTGCTCCTACACCATACTCACGAGCTTGAAAGAAATTCCATGTCCCATGGAAATGCTCTGGTGAGAATTTGTAAACAAATTTGTTGTCTCTTTGTCTTCATCAATGGATAAATGCATCCTCTTTCTGTATCTCATTCAACCATAGCTCCTATCCATGGAGTTATGTTGGTCACCTTCAATGGTGCTTTAGCTATTGCACAGTCCACTCATCCATGCCACATTTTTCCCTCACCTGGGAGTTAATTTTTGGAATTTACAAGTGGGAAGATTTACTTTTGAGAGAGGGGGGGGGGATGTGAATCAAAAGTAACAAAATTTTAACTAAGATCATTCACATGCATCTAGCAATCTACTTAACCTAAAAGTAAAGACATGCATGAAAATAGATAACACAAGATTTTGGTCAGCTAGAAACCCTCCAAAATGAGAAGGTAAAATTGGGGTGGAGATGACACCCACAAATTATCACTGCAGCAATATGTAATTGGTTAAGGTTACAAAGTTTGACCACTTCTAATGGTCTTCCCTATGAAAGGCTTTCCCTATTAAAGGCTTTACACCCTATTAAAAGTGACCTGTCTAAAGGATTTACAAACACTCACTTGGAATGTTACCCTGTTAAAGGATTTACAACCCTATTAAGGCTCTACAATATGGCTGCCAAACCAACCTATCATCATAGGATTTTCATTCTCCTAATACAATGGTTAGAAAGTATAGTAGAATGACTTGATCTAATGACTTATAGTCTTCAATTGCTAATTCCAGATCCTTGTTCTGCTCAATCTGATCTAATCCTTCCTGATCTGATAACTCTCTATTTGTAGTACTGATGCTCTATTCTAATCAACTTGATTCTGTAGTGTTGCTCATCCTCAAAGTCCTTATACCCCTTTTGCTTCCTTCAAAACTTTTCTAGCATTCATTCATGCATTCTACATGACCTCTTACTCTTCCACTCAACTCCTCAACTCTAAATTATGGGGTATTGACCTCCTTTTAAAGGCTTCAAGACTTAAGGTTAGGTATGAATCCATGATTGATATTCATCCATCATTTCCCACTCAAATCTTTACACTTTTCCTATTCATTGTATGCTTTCTCCATTTTTCTAATTGGCTACATGCTGATTACATAAAGAATATAAAATATTTGATCTTATCTTTAAGATCCTTTAAGATTCATCTTGAGTCAACTCAAAAATGGTTTATATCTAAGTTTGTTAAGGCACAAATTCATATGTTGATTCTGTGTTACTCAACACATATTGATTGTTGATGCTTGGCACATATAGGATTTCTATATTGCTCAGCTCCTATAGTAACTTTGTCTTGCTCAGTATCTATTCTTTGTTCAGCACCTATAGTGACTCAACATTAATTTTCACTCGGCACTTGAAACTTTCTTGGCACCTAAATTTTACTCAGCACCTATTGAATTTCTAGCTCAACACATACTATAGCTCAACATCTATATTATACTCAGCATCAACCTTAGAATTTTCTTAAGTGTGTTGACACTTAATTGTCGAAACCAATCTTAGACCAACAATATCCTTCTTTGACATGAGTGTCAAAAACACTTAACTAAACATTATGAATCAGATCTCTTATGAGTACAATGTGCATCTTATTCTACATATGTGCAAAACTTGTTCAAAATTTTGTAGAAGACTATATATCTCAAAAACTTTTAACTCCCCCTAAGCTGATGTGCCATTTCTATATCAAAAATTATTTAAGCAAGATTTATCTCATGCTAGTACTCTTTATCTTTGCCTTGTCATTCCTTTCCTTTACCTACTTCTGTTTATGCTCTGTATCTGCTCTAATTTTACTCCCCCTTTCACACATCTTCTCTTGTAGGTTTTGTATTCCTTTTGGCTTTATCTCAAAATTTTATTATCTCCCCCTTTGGGTATCTCCCCCTTTGGGTTATTATCTCCTGCAATTTTCAATTTTTTAAATCTCTCCCTTTTTGACACTTATGTTAAAGGGTTCTATGTATGAATTGAATATTTAGCCAAAAAAGATTTAATTACCTACATAATGATCTTCAGAGAAGCATCTCAATTAGCTAATGCAATTTCTAGTGCTTTAAGTTGGATGGTTGTCTCTACTACAAGGTGTACAAGGCCTTCTAATGTAGAAAGATTGGGATCATTCTTTAATACATTTTTTGCATAAGCCATCTCTTTATGCAAAACTTCCATGTGTTGGGTTATGGTAGACTATATTTATATCATCTTGGCCTTGGCATTTACCTCATCTACTATAAGTACAACTAATTCCTTTTGAGTGTGAAGTGTTGTGGAAAAATGCTTCTCACTTTGAGCTAGATCCTTTGGTAGCTATGTGATAGATAGTTTGAGGTTCCTCTCCAAGCTTAATATCCTCTAGCTTGTTTCTTGTGTGAAGCATGAGGAATCACACAATTTGGAGTACAATGAGAGTATGTTCTCAAGTACTGCTTTCGAATTTTCAACCTTTTTAGCTAGTTCTACTTGAGAAAATGCTATTTCACTAGATATTTTCTCATTGACCTTCATGTAAAATTTCTTTTCAGACCATTCAAGTAATTTGACATTGGTGTCTAGGTCTTTATTTTGTACCTGGTCCACTATGTCGGGTAGTTGCTCCATAATGGGCTTTGTCTCATTAGGTACTGGCAAGCTGAATGCATCAAGAAAGATGTCTTTAATTTCAATTAGTGCTTGCCTTTTCCTATACTCATTCATGAGCATTTCTTGCTTCCATTTCTTGCTTGTTCTTCTTCTCTAGTGCCTCTTGCACTTCATTGACTTTTGCTATGTTCATTGTTTTATAGTCATAGCTTAGTATGGGTATCTCCTCATCAAGTACATGGTCTCCATAGTGAAGTACCCTTTCTACCTTTGTATAGCTCAAGCCTATTGCTGAAATTTGTAATGGTATTGCATCAGTGCTCAACTGCTTAGTAGGAGTTTCTGTAGTAGGAAAATAGACTAATGTTTATATTGCCTCTTATTCTTTCTTCTTAGGGGTCTTCTCCTCTTCCTTGTCTTCTTTAGTTATGCCTTGATCAATTATAGTGATCAGAGGAGGTGTACCTTGACTCTATGCTATAGGATCAGAGGTATCCTTCTATCATGTTTGCTTCTTTGGTTGTTCTTTGTAACTGTGGAATCAACCTTAGTAGACACATCTTGTGTTGGTTGCTCTTGTGGTTGTCCACTTGTAGTTGTTGGAGTTTGTGAAGGTGGTTCTTGTGGAATCACCTTCTCCTTGGTTATCTCAGCTACTACCTTTTGAGTTTCTTCTATACTTACTAGAACTGGATTTGTGCACAATTGTGCTTGTAGTGTGGTCTGGTGAAGGATCTTTTTGAGATCCTCTATAGTTACTGGGTTGATGTTCTGACCAGAGGTGTTAGGAACATCCTTCAAAATTATTTTCTCTATAGATGTAGGTGTTGCATGTAGAGGACTAGGTGGTGATAGTTGTGTGTCTTGCACACTCTATTCCTGTTGTTGCTCTTTAACTATTGCCATATCACTTTTCTATGTCTCCTTTTCCACTGTAACTTCTTCCTTTTCTTTTTCTCCTTCTTCCTCCTTTTCATTTTCCTCTTCTTCCTCATCATTGTTTCTTCCTTCAAAGAGACCTTCTTGTCCCTCCTTGACTATCTAAAGGCCCTAAATCACTTTCCACATAAGAGTGGACTTCTTCACAACATCTTCAATTTTATTTTGTAAAATGTTGAAGGCTCTATATTTGGGTGCAAATTTTCTCCCATGTTTCTTGCTTGCCTTGCTTATTTGACCTTTTGTAAGGTCAAGCATCACATGAGCCAATGTTGACTCTCTTATTTCTTTTTCCATGTTTAGGCAATAATGCCATTTATTCTCTCTAATTATATATAGCTCCTTGGGCATGGTATTATCTAGTTCAAGTGGAGTATTCTTGAATTTGGCCACAATAGTGTAGATTTATTCTTCTACTATGTTTTTCTCCTCTCTACTTAACTTATTGAAATCAATAGTTTTTAATCTTGTCAAATCTGCATTATCCCTAATATTTTCACAAACATTTTCTAAGTCAAATTTAGTGGCATGACTTACCACTCTGAATTGTTCATTATCATTTGACTCTGTCCTCTCCTTGTCTGAATCTGGAGGTGCAACATATTTTGTCCTCTTTTTTCTCTACTGGCCCTCATTGTTGTGTAGCTTTCTTCTTTTCCTATTCTTTTTCCACTTTAGTTGTTGCTCTTGTATCTGCCCTTGTAGTAGGTTTGGTTGGGCTTGGCCCAACATTCTTTTTTCCTTTTGGTTGTGCAGTAGGCTATTTCTATGCTTTCCTCTTCTCAGGTTCTTCTTTAAGTGCTTCCTACTTGGAACATTCTTCTTATTCTTTAGCATCTTCACCCATTCCTTGGATTAATGCTAGTTGTCCTTTCCCTTCTTCCTCTTCATCATCATCTACCTCTTCATCTTCTTCTACCTCCTCTGCCTCTGCTATGCCTTCTCCAAATTTGGCCTTGAGCTTCTTTACTAATTTATCCTTTTTCTTTAGTTAAGAAGTTATCTTTAGCTCTATATCCACTTTGGATCTCACCACATCATATGTACCAAAATGTGGAGCACTCTTATCTACTTCCTCTACTAACAATGCTATCATGGCTACAGATGCCTCATTAATGTTTATTTCATAACCAAGAGGTCTAAGCCATCTTACCCTTGGTATGGCTAATTGAATGTAGGTGTGATCAATGTGAACAAGAAAAAAAATGTCATTTGTGTGTTGCTCCACAAGTGAGACTGGAGTCCTAAGTCTCTATTTCTTTGAATTCTTGAAATCTTCAAAATAACTTGTCATAAGTGTCTCAAAATTTCCCCCCATTTGTTCAATATATTCATTCACCTAGGCTAGAATGGACATGTTTTCTTTCCAGCTAACCTTTCCAAAAGATGGGAATTTATTCTATACATGGAAAAATATACAAATCAAAATTGCACCAAATTTACATTGAGCTCCCTTAGTTCTTCTTATAGCTTCAAAATTTTCATTGATTTGTTGTAATTGTAGTTCTAAAAGATGATAAGTATGATCCTTTTTCACTAGTTTGTAGCCACGTCCACTACAATGCATGGAACAATATTGAGTCTACTTGATTGATAAAATTTGTGAGATATGACTCTGACAAAAAAATCAATAAGAGGATCCTTAATAGTATCTATGGTCATGCCTCTCTTGTTCCATTTGACTCCTATATTCTTCTCAATGGCTTCTTTGGAGTCACTCCTTAGGGTTTTAAGCTGATCTAGGGTTGGATATCCTGTTACCCTATGATAAGCTTCTTTGATTTCCATATCTCCTATAGCTTTTAGCTTATAGTTATAACATCTCCTAACATCTTGCACCATTACTACCTTAGGAAGAATTACAAATATGGCTCCGGTTGGGTCATTTTTGTAGGCAACTTTGGGGATAGGTTGAAAATTAGGTTTCTTAACTTCATTGACACTAATTGGACTTGAAATGGCTATTTCTCCTAAGGTTTCCTAGAACTAGAGGCCATTTGTGCAATCTAGGGTTTCAACACAAAGAAATTTTGAAACTGCATAGCTTAACACTAGTATAAATACCTTGGAATCGATGAAACTATGTTGGATCTATGTAGAAATCTACTCAAATACTTGGAACACTACTTGGAAATTGTTTTTCACTCTTCTTCATCTTTGCTCTTTGTTCACGATGGTAAAAAATGATTCAAAATGTGATCATATACCCTTATTTCATAGCATTTAATGCTTAGTGCATTTACAGCTATCCACTCAACTCCTTAAGAATTTCTACTTTACTCAACATCCATTGCCTTTCCTCCACTCAACATACACTAGAGTTTCTCTTCACTCAGCATCCACTACCAACTCAGCTGCAACTAACCACTTAGCTTCTACTAACTTTGGTAGATAACTTGACATGTATTGGATCTTTAATTTTTAGTACTTACTTGTCTAGGAATTGATGTATGATAGACCTTTGTGTATCAGTTCCACATTCCTTCTTTTTCTTAGTTGGATGAGGTGTGACTACTTAACCTTTTGGGTGAAGTGATCTCTTCATTGGATGTGCTACTTCCATCTTTCTTCTTCCATTTTTTTTCATCTCTCCTTTGATGTGTTCAACGTTTGCCTTCTCTTTTGCATTGTTGAACTCTAAGTTAGGTGCCTTTGACCCTATTTGGAAATTTCTATTGATATGACTAGTCTTCAAACAACTGAAGCATGTGGTTTAGCTTAACCATCTAATGTAGTTTCCACTAAAATGTGTCCTTAATAAATTTTTATGAATATGTCCATATTTCTAACAATCATGATAACTATGCCTGGTATTTTAATCCCAGTTGTAGTGATATCCATGATTGTTTCCCCTTGCTAGTTGATTAGGTGTCCACATGGGCTTTGATCTACACTCAAAAGCTCTATGTCCATACTTCTTGCAATTGTAGCAGTGACCTTCAAATCTTGGTGTTCTGATGGTTCTAGTCCTATAATCATGTGCTTGATGTCCTTTCTTGTTGCACTTGTGACAGTGACCCATGGTTTTATGTTTTTCATGCTGATGAGTGTTCTTGCTCCTGCACACATTAGAGGTATGTTCCTTTTTACCACAAAAATGACAAGTAGGTTTAGTGTTCTTACCTTTTTCACTTCTTTCCTCTACAGTCCTGGATGACTCTCCTTTTTTAGTGCTAGTGTATCCTAGTCCTAAAGTATCATTGTTGGCTCTTGGTGATTTTTGTAGCTGTTCAAAGTACTTGATAGACTCATTGGGTTTGTTGAAGCTCTTTGCAATCTCCTCTCTTTTTAGGTCATTTTGCAGTTGTTCATTTTGCATCTTCAGTGTGGAGATCTCAATGTCCTTGATATTTTGTTCATGATGTGCATTCATCATTTGGCTTAGGGTGTCTAGCTACATGTTGGAAATTTTTGCAAGCTCAATTGACTTTTCCTCCAATCTATTAGAAAGGTTTCTCTTGTCATCTTCTAGCATAGCCTTATCTTCAATGGCTCTTTTCTTCTGTTCAATCACTTTACAAAGCATCACGGCTTGAGATTCTTGTTCAAGCTTGAGAGTTTTGATCTCTTCTACTTGGGCGATATTCTTCTCCATCAAGTTTTCTATTGCTGCATCAAACTCTTTAGGATCTCCATTTGCAACCACTTTTGAGGTCTCAATCTCCTTATACTGTGTATCATTCTTAGCTATGGAAATCTCTCTTCTTCTCTTTAAGGATTTTCTTAGTTCCTACCTGGCTTCTTCCAAAGTATGTAGAATGAGTTGTATATCAATCACCTAGCTTTCTATTATCTTTCTAAGTTTGTAGACTTCTATTTCTAGATCTTTTGTCCAAGCTGTAAGGCTTCTTCTTATGAGAACTAGGCTTTGATACCAATTGTTGGAATTTACAAGTGGTAAGATTTTCTTTTGAGAGGGGGGTGACGAATCAGAAGTAACAAACTTTAACTTTTAAAAATTTTAACTCAGATCATTCACATGCATCTAACACATCTACTTAACATGAAAGTAAAGACATGCATGAAAATAGATAACACAAGATTTTGGTCACCGAGAAACCCTCCAAAATGAGAAGGTAAAACTAGGGTGGCGATGACACAAACAAATTATCACTATAGAAATTTGTAACTCGTTAAGGTTGCAAAGTTTGACCACTTCCAATGGTCTACCCTATGAAAGGCCTACCCTGTTAAAGGCTTTACACCTTGTTAAAAGTGACCTATCCAAAGGATTTACAAACACTCACTTAGATTGTTACCCTGTTAAAGGATTTACAACCCTAGTAAGGATCTACAATATGGCTGCTAAACCAACCTATCATCATAGGATTTTCATTCTCCTAATACAATGGTTAAAGAGTATAGTAGAATGACTTGATCTAATGACTTACAATCTTCAATTACTGGTTCCAGATCCTTGTTCTGCTCTATCTAATCCGATCCTTCCTAATCTGATAACTTTCTGTTTGTAGTATTGATGCTCTATTCTAATCAAATTGATTCTACAATGCTTCTCTTCCTCTAAGCCCTTACACCCCTTTTACTTCCTTCAAAACTTTGCTAGCATTCATTCATGCATTCCACATGATTTCTTACTCTTCCACTTGACTCCTCAACTCTAAATTATGAGGTATCAACCTCCTTTTAAAGGATTTGAGACTTAGGGTTAGGTATGAATCCATGATTGATATTCATCCATCTTTTCCCACTCAAATCTTTACACTTTTCTTATTGGTTGCATGCTTTCTCCATTTTTTTGATTGGCTAGATGCTGATTACATAGGAAATGTAAAAGATTTGATCTTATCTTTAAGATTATTCAAGATTCATCTTGAGTTGATTCAAAAACAATTTACATCTAAGTTTGTGAAGGCACAAACTCATATGTTGATTCTTTGTTACTCGACACTTATTTATTGTTGATGCTCGGTACATATAGGATTTCTATCTTGCTCAGCTCCTATAGTAACTCTATCTTGTTAGGCATTTTTACTTTTCTTAGCACCTATAGTGACTCGGCATTACTTGTCACTCGATACTTGAAACTTTCTCGGCACTTGAAGTTTACTCAACACTTGTTGAATTTCTAGCTCGACACATACTGTAGCTCGACATCTATATTATACTTGGCATCAACCTTAGAATTTTCTTAAGTGTGTTGACACCCAATTGTCAAAACCAATATGAGACCAATAGTTCTACCATGCCTCTCTCCCCAAGACTATTGGTAACACACAATAGACCAATCTCCGACCTTGGAACATTTCTCATGACCCTCTTGGAAGACATTCATGTCTACCCACTATAGTTGAGTGAATTGGCACCAATCTACAACCAAAATGTCATAAAATGAATCTAAAATAAACCCAACATAGGGTTAGGTCCATATGCAAATCCATGCACTCTCAAGAGCTTCTAGTTCTGACACCACTTGATGCACCAGTAGGCAACAAAATTCTTCAAACAATAAGGAATGGTAGAAATACACAAAATTCCCTCAACACCTAAGGTGAAGGGTCCTAGTATTAGATACCTATCATAGGTATGTACATGGGCTTATAGGAAGGTTATCACAACCCCACAAGACAAGGTAATCTAATCACTAGGCTTACTAGAGTTCTAAGCACCAAAAACTCAATATGCACTAATGTATTCTCTTATCAAACCCCAAAAACTAGATAAAAAGACCAAGGGTGGCCTAAAATTACTGAAATGCCCTATTTAGGTCCTACCAAACATGAAAAAATGGTTCATTTCATCAAAAACAGCTTAGAGCATGAAGTTACTTTGAAAACCAACAAATTGGCTTGTAGCCCTCCCACTTGGCCTTGTAAATTCTACCTCCTATTGATGATGGAGAGGAAAAAGAACATTATGATACTATTGTTGATGAACAGTGGCTTCCTCATGAGACACCCTCCAAACTCACTCATGCATGGGATTTTCATGATCAACAAGATCCACTTCCCTTAGATGACACTACTTTAGTTGTTTAAGGGTTATTTTAATATATTTTATGAGTAGTTGTTAATGTTTTGGGCTCTATAGTTTGAACTCTTATGAGGTGATCTTGTATCCCCCATCCCATTTTTTGTGAATATGTAACTTTAATATATAATTAATAGAGAAGGGACTATTCATAAAGAATAAAAATAAAAATTTGATTACAATTGAAAAACATACCACTCCTTAAAGTAGTATTTCTTTCCCTCTTTCAAATTTAGGGTTTGGATGGATTAAGTAGGATAAAATGTATCTACCCTATATTTCATATGTCTTCTAGAAACTTCTCCTAGAATCCTTTTGAATTCACTTGAAAATGGTTACCTCAAATTTTGTGCCACCATCTCATCAACCTTATCTTCCACCTAGTTCACAAAATCCAAGAAAACAAACTTGTTAGCTTAGATTCATCAAATGTTAAATCTTTTAAATAATGCAGCAACTCAACATTATCATCCTTCTAATGCTCGATACATACTAGATTGCTTTAT
The DNA here is from genome assembly GCA_028749045.1 of Cupressus sempervirens. Taxonomy (NCBI): domain Eukaryota; kingdom Viridiplantae; phylum Streptophyta; class Pinopsida; order Cupressales; family Cupressaceae; genus Cupressus; species Cupressus sempervirens. The sequence continues at coordinate 766,029,414 of CM053791.1, forward strand.
ATCCACTATGAAATTACTCAACACCTACTAAAGTTTATTGATGCTCGACATCAACTAAACTTTACTCAGTATCAACTATTTTTCTTAGAATACACTAGAATGAACTTTTACTCAGCTCCAACTAATTTTCTACTCGGCTTGCACTAACTTTGCTTGGCACCTACTATCAACTTGGTCAAGCTTGGTAGACAAACTTTGTGTGACCTGTTCTTCTAAACTTTCTAAGTGTAACCAACCTGTATAACCTTAAGTAGATTATTAATGCATCATGTCATCACTATCTTAACTAATCCTTGTACTTCATTACATAAGATCATAACTCAACCTTTCATCTAGGTGCTATTATTACCTCTTATTGATAAAATCCTCTTCATCAATCAAATAAGTGATAGTACTTGAATCTTATAAGTAATTGTCTCATTAGCAAATAGCAAGTTTAACATCAATGACAAAACAATAATTGAAACACATAGTTTTCTTCAACAATCTCCTTCTTCCAATCATCTTTCTCAACAATGATCTTTTCAATTATATCTCAACAATTTCCATCTTTGGCATTGATGGAAAACCAAACAGATCAACCAAATCAACCAAACTGACTAGGTTAAAATAGTAAGACATTGCCAAAAAGAAAACTTGTATTGATATTTCTCCTTCTATCAACAACTTCCATCTTCTAATTAGGTTACAAAATTCACTCTTTCTTATAACTTCCTTTGACTACGTATATTAGGATTTCTCCCTCTTTGCAATCTCTTGATATCTCTAATATTTATCTCTTTCTCATTAATAATATTGATATGGGCTTGATATATCTCCTTCTTTGATCACTAGAATATCTCCCTCTTTCACAACAATGCCAAAGACATGCCAAAAACTTGTCATCTTAAACATGCAAATATGGGCTCTTGCAATTTCTTCAATTTCTTCCTTTGTCACCTGGCTTGTGACTCATTTGAAGTTTTAGTTCTATAATTACTTTAGGTAGCTCCTAAAGTAAGATCCTTTGCATCAATCTGTAACATATGAATATCAGCTTGTTTGATGCAAGGCACTCCTCTTGTTACTTAGATGGCCTTTGATATGGGTATCACCCCTAATTTACCTCTTAGATGCTCATGAGAATCTTAGGTAATGGTTTTGAGAAGATATCAACATTTTTCTCCGTTGTGTTTACAATTCCATCTTCACCTCTTTATCTTGAACTAACTCTCTCAAGTAATGAGACTTGATTGCAATGTGCTTTGTCTTTGTGTGCATTAGTAGATTTTTTGATATATTAATAGCACTTGTATTATCACAATAAATTATCACTGGTTCTATGATTTATTCTTTCATTCCTTTAGTAATTTTTTAATCTATACAATGTTTGTACAATTTACAGTAGCAACAACATATTCAGCTTTAGTAGTAGATTGTGAAGTACAACTTTGTTTCTGGCTAGTCCATATAACTAGTCTCTTGCCTAAGAAAAATTCTCCTCCACTACTTCTCTTTTTGTCATCAATGTTCCAACCCAATCAACATCAATGTAGGCTCTCAACTCAAATTTTTCATTCTTCTTGTAGTATAGACCAAAATCTTTTGTTCCTTTCAAATACCTCATTATTCTCTTCACAACCATTAAATGATTTTCACTAGGATTAGTAGAGAATCTTGCAACTATCCCTATAGATAATGCAATATCAAGTCTACTATGTACTACATATTGCAATTTTCCAATCATAGACTTATACATTGTTTGGTTCATCTCAACAAAATCATCATTCTTTGACAATTTGTGTCCTATCACCATAGGTGTACTTATTGGTTTGGAATCCTCTAATCCAAAAGTTTTCACTATTTCCTTGACATACTTTGACTGAGTGATATATATACCATATTAAATCTAATATACTTAGAAACCCACAAAATTTTTATCTCTCCGAATATAGACATTTCAAATTCTTGCTTCATCTAATTTACACAATCCTTACATAAAGCATCTTAACCTCCAAATATGATATCATCAACAAATATTTTAGATAAAAAAATACGTTTGCCTTTCTATATCTTTATGTATAGATTGATGTTATCATCAGTCCTTTCAAATCCAATTTTTATAGGATAAGTATGAAGTCTCTCATACCATACTCTTGGTGCTTGTTTCAAACCATAGAGAGCTTTGTGCAGTCACATGCCATGTTCTTATTGTTAACATTAGAAAAAACTTCTGGCTATTCTATGTAAACTTCCTCCTCTAATATAACATTCAAAAATGAAAATTTAACATCCATTTTATAAACTTTGAAACTTTTGTATGCAGCATAAACAAGTAGAGTTCTTACTCCTTCCAATCTAACAACAGGGGCAAATGTCTCTCCATAGTCAATTTCTTCTTCTTGTGCATCCCTTGCAAACTAATCTTGCTTTTTTTCTTTTGACTTCACCATTTTCATCTAGCTTGTTTTTGAATACCCACTTGGTAACAATCACATTATTTTTGTTCTGGTCTAGAAACTAGACTCCATATTTTGTTCTTCTCTATTTGATCAATCTCTTCTTCCATGGATTTGTACCTGTCAACATATTCTAGTGCATAATTTACTATTTTGGGTTCCTTCATGCTCAACAAACATGTTTCATTGTTCAATTTATTTCTTGTCATTGTTCTAGTATCTTTATCTCCAATGATTTGAGTAGTAGGATGATATCTTTTGACATAGACAATCTTGGTCCAACTCTTGTTTCTTCATTTTTTCTTTCAACTTTAGAATCACTATGCATATCCTTATCAGTTATCTTAGCACCTCTTTCGTATGTACTAATCTTAGAATTAGAATGTGCATCCATTTTGTACTATAACTTGGCATCTGAATGTAGCTTAGTTCCTAAATGCAACTTGGCATTCATAGGGTATGACTCAACAATCACTATAAATTGCTACTGATTTGGATGGAACTTAATTTGCAACATCTTCTTCAGTAGGCATTCCTTCATAAAAGTATACAAATGATTTTTATTCTTCTAGCTTTTTAATAGGTTCATCCTCATGCATTTCTGTATATTCATCAAAATTCACATTTGTACATTCCACAATTTTTTAAGTGCTAGTATTCAAACACTTATAAGTTTTACTTCTTGTGAAATATCTTAGGAATATACCTTCTTCACTTTTTGCATCAAGCTTGCAATTCCTAACATCTTTGAGAATGTAAAACTTACTTCCAAATATCTTAAAGTATTTTGCATTGGGTGAGTATCCATACAATAGTTCAAAAGGTGTTGAATGAGTACCTTTCTTGATTTTCACATGGTTCAAGGTTTAAATAGCTGTGCTTACAACTTCTCTCTAGTATTTTAGAGAAAAAATTTTCTCTATCATGAATGTTCTAGCATAGTTCATTATAGATCCATTCCTCCTTTCATATATTCCATTTTGTGGATGTGTTATAGGGGTAGATGTTTGTGTTTTGATTCCTCCATCATTACAAAACATCTCAAATTCATTTGACATGAATTGTCCTCCTTTTTTAGATCTCAAACATTTTAGACTTTTACCTATTTACTTTTCAACTCTTGCGAAATACCACATAAACATTTGAAAACCATCAGATTTATGTTTTAAACACATAACTATCATCATCCTAGAATATTCATCAACAAATATCATTATGTACTTATCTCCCCTGTAGCTTTTAATTTTAGTTGTTCCACACAAGTCAATATGAACAATCTCTAGTATTCCTTTAGAGGTATAAGTTTTACTCTTAAAACTTGATTTTGTCATTTTTCTTAATTGACATTGTTTGCACATTACATTACCAGGCTTCTTCAACTTAGGAAAACCTCTAACTTTCTTTATGTTATTGATACTAACCAAGTTATCAAAGTTAACATGACATAACCTCTTGTGCCATAGCCATACATCATAAAATTTTACAACAAGACAAGTAGCATCTTCTATATCAAGATAGAATATATTACTTCTAGTTTGATCACCTTTTCCAATTAGTTTCCCATTGATGTCATATATCTTAGCAATCTTATTTTCAATTCAACCTTGCATTCTAGATTTTTTAGTTTTGACACACTCTTGACAAGTTATAGTTTAGTTCTTCAACATAGTAAGCATTGTCACATGAAATCTTATCTGTGAGTATGATAGAACCTTTTCCTTTTACCAAACATGCTGCATCATTACCAAATATTACACTATTTCCATCATAACAATTCAGGGTAATGAACTTACTTTTGTCTCTGGTCATGTGATGTGAACATTCACTATCAATGATTCATCTATCATTCTTGTTCACAAAAGTCACAAGTGCATATGCCTCATCTTCATCAGATTTGTCCTTTATTGAAACATATACCACCTCATCATTATGTTCATCAAAATCATTCTCTTAAGAAATTTAGCAAGACTTCTTGCCTTTGTCTTTGTAGTCATTACTCTCTTCATCTCTTCTACTCTTGTATTTGTCACCAGCTTTGTAGTTCTTCTTCTCTGGGCATCTAGTAGCAATATGACCAACCTCATTGTAGTTGAAACAAATGATGGGTAATTTACATTTGAACTTGCCTTTACCTTTATGGAATCTTCTTGCTATTAGTGCTTCAAGTTGTTCAACATCTGCTTCATCTATATCACTGTCACTGGACACATACTTCTTCTTCTTCTTCTTCTTCTTCTTCTCCTCTTCATGTTTCTTTCATGACACTTTTGCTTTGAAAGAAGATTCAATGTTTTCAATTTTTTAATTATCAAACTTAGATAGCTCAAAGGCAGCCAATATACCTACTAGACCTTCAAGTGATAGCTTATTCCTTCGAATACATCTTAGTTCTTGAATTGTAGAAACTCTAATAGCATATATAGGTGGCAGTATTCTCAAAACTTTGCTTAAAATAGTTTTATCATCTATATTACTAGTAGCTCCTCTTATTGCATTGACAACTTCATTTATCCTTTCGACATATTGAGCAATATTCTCACCTTCTTTCATTCTCATATCATCAAACTTACCTCTGAGACTTTGAGCTTTGGCTCTTGGAACATGTGCATCTCCTCCATAGATAGTGGGTAGGACATCCCACATTTTCTTTGCACTGTCAAGTCCTTTGATATCATCAAACTCAATATAACTTAGGGTAGAGACAATATCTAGCATTTCTTGGTTTTGTTCTTTCTTCTTGCTCATATCTTTAACAGTTGGGGCACTAGTAGGATCAACATGTTCCATAGAAATGGTAGATTGTGCATGATCTCCAAGTTCTCCAAGGTGTAGCTTCATCAAAATTTTCTATGTAGGAAAGTTATCTCTATTGAGCTTGGGTGCTTCTCTTTTAGACATCTCAATTTTTGTGCTTCTAGTACTTTCAAACTAGTCTTTTCACAACTTAGTGAACTCCTAAAACATTCATAATCATGCATGCATCCATAAGATTATGTAATCATTAAAAACTTGTAGGTTACTATAAAATCAACATGCAAAAATATAAATCATGAAACATAATAGATTCAAATTCACTTGAAAAAATTGATTTACATAGAAACCCAATTTGGGAAAAAACACTAGTAACATGCTACTCCTTCTCACTCTTCTAAAGTAATATCATGTGAAATGCCAACCCTGTTAGGTTACAATACACACTGTTAAATGTGACTTGATTAAGGGATTTTAATCATCATGTTGGAAGTGAGCCTTGTTAGAAGACTTTAGGCCATTCACTTGGAATGCCACCCAATTAAAGGATTTACAAATAACTGTTAGGTCAACCTTAATCCAAAGGATTTACCCTAGACTGATAGAATTGTTAGAGAGTAATAGTAGAGCTTTGATCTGATATAACTTACAACTTTTGTTGTAGATTACAGATCTCTATTTAGTCCTCAATTTTTCTTGGCCTTCATAATTTTTAGTTTTGATAGCTTGTTCAGCCTTCAACCATTCATCTCTTGAAGCCTTCTTACTTAACATGCCATTGCAAACTCTTCTCTTAGGTCACCTAATGAAGCAAAAACCTTGACTCATTGTCTCCCTTAGGTTCTCAAACATGACAACTTTGCTTCATGACCAGACATTTCGATAAGTAAGAAATTAAGATATTTTGCTGCTCATTTTCCATCTTCCAAATTTAATGTTATAATGGATTAGGAAGGATATAATGTATCTACCCCATATTTCATATCTCTTCTAGAAACTTCTCCTAGAATCCATTTGAATTTTCCTAAAAATGGTTTACCTCAAATTCTATGCCACCAGCTCATCAACCTTATCTTCCACCTGGTTCACAAAATCCAAGAAACCAAACTTGTTAGCTTAGATTCATCAAATATTTTACCTTTTAAATAATGTAGTAGCTCAACATTAGCATCCTTATGATGCTCACCACATACTACATTGATTGGCATCCATTGTGAAATTACTTGAGACCTACTAAAGTTTATTGATGCTCAGCATTAACTAAAAGTTACTCATCACCAACTATTTTTCTTGGCATACACTAGAATAAACTTTTACTCAGCTCCAACTAATTTTCCACTTGGCTTGCACTAACTTTGCTCAACACCTACTATCCACTCGGTCAAGCTTGGTAGAAAATTTTTGTGTGACCTGTTCTTCTAAATTTTCTAAGTGTAACTAGCCTTTATAACATTTTAAGTAGATTATTAATACATCATGTCATCACTGTCTTAATTGATCCTTGTACTTCATTATATAATCATAACTCAACCTTTCCTCTAGGTGCCATTATTGCCTCTTATTGATCAAATCCTCTACATCAATCAAATAAGTGATAGTACTTGAATCTTATAAGCAATTGTCTCACAAGAAAATAACAAGTTTGACATCAGTAACAAAACAATGATTGAGACACATAGTCTTCTTCAATAATCTCCTTCTTCCAATCATCTTTCTCAACAATGCTCTTTTCAATTAGATCTCAATAGTTTAAGTGGTGAACAATGTATGACACTTAGCAATACATTGAGAAATGGTAATCATTCACATAGATAGGTTGTTGGTCAATTAAAACTAGTTGATAGCTATCTACCTAACTAGTGGAGAGTATATAAAGGTTTGGTAGTATTATCAAATGGGTTGAATGTTAGCAAAGAACTTATAATATTTATTCAAAGAATTATGAGAGAGAAGTACATATTGTATAATTTTGCTGGACTCATAATGAAATATTGTAAAGGAAATCAAGTATACTATTGAGGAGATTGAGTATTGAAATGATGATTTTTTATGAATAAAGCTGTATATACTTTGGTGATTCTAAAAAGGAGTGTTTTGTTGTAAAGTATGTGTATGTGATCCAAAAGCAATTGAAGGAAATATACACACATGGAAAATTCAACATATAGTCTTTCTTGAATAATCACCATGGTATTTAGAATATTCAATGGGAAATTAAGAGGATGCTAAAGATAATTATAGCTGGTTTTGTTTTCATTGTGATTAGATGCCTAGCCTGAAAGTGCTGCCTCAAGATTTCTTTTTGTGGATATTTGAATCATTCTTAGGGTGGTACTATGAGAGCATTTGGAGGTTGCGAACTATCTATTGAGTTTGATGTGATTATGTAAATAGCTTGACTCATTGGACATTTCAATATTTCCTCCTTCATCTGACTCATCTATTGGCTTGGCTAACAAGATTGAGAATAGAGAATTTGGAAGTTCCTATTACTATGATACAAATGGAAGGCTTGATATCCTAAATTATCTTATAAAATGAATAGCTCCATTGAGAAAAATATGAAGAGGAGAAATTCTTGTGCCTTATATTCAGAAAGGCTAAAAGAAATAGAGCAAGTGAACTCATCAAGCCAATAAGACTAACAATTAAGGTATGCTTTCAAAGGTAATAAATTATGTTTATACATTAGTATTTAAAGGCTAATGTGGATTTTTTTATGTCTATAGGTTATCATGAATACATTTATAGGAAATTTATGAATTAATTATTTGTTTATACTATATATATGATGTATGATATATTTTATAAGAACTTTTTGAGTTATACATGTGCTTATCTTAATTAAAAAAATTAAATAGATTGTAAAACAATAATTATATTATATTGAGGATAGAGAAAAAATTATGTAAATTCTTTTATTATTATTATTATTCATTATTTGAATAAGAATTTCATATTGATTGTTAGTTATTTGATAATCAAATAGCATGTTTAAAATATAGATTAAAACATATATTGAAATGATCTTATTTATTATCCTTGAGTATTTTGTTTATCCAATCTTTGTAATATCTCGCTTACTTGTTTTTCTATACAAGCATTTGCCTTGATCTTTTCCTTCGAGAAAGTTCTTGTAGGAAAAGGAGGATTAATATCAGATTTAGAGAAAGTATAACACTTTGTTAAAGAGATGTTTATTTTAGAAGCTTAGAAGGTTTATGTTAAAAAATATTCTAACACATTCGTCAAAGGGAGCAGATAGAGGATATGGTTTCATAAACCATCAGTTTTATCGATCGTATTGATTTGGAGGGATTAAACAAATGTTGTGATGGAATCTTCAGTAATCCATAAATCGTAATAGTCAAGAGGACTGAAATTCATTAAAATATATGAATGAGCCTACCCCTTGTGTACATCATAAGAAATTGTGACTTTAAATGAAACCATCTACGAGTCTCTCTTTGATAAATGAAACTTGGCATATGAGTTGTAGAGTCATTCAAGTGGCACAATCATACTCAATCAAGATATTAGTGTATTATGGATGAGCTTGTATTAGCTTCTACTATTAAGATTAATGAATGCTTGGACCTTCAATGGATGAAAACAACAAGTTGGAACTTAGAAAGAAGTTGTTAAGTTTGGTGTGATGTAAAAGTGTTCAATGATATAAAAGTGGGAATATTACATTGTGGGGGGAATAATAGACAATGTTTCATTCCCACTTGAACCATCCTTAGAAAAGGAGATATTCTATGGCCCTCATGGGTAGATAAGTACTTGTATCTTTTACATTTATCTACTCATTTATCTGTAATTCTATACATACTATAAGGGTTATTTTCTTTGATCTTTTCCTTTATGTTTGAGGATATTCTTATAGGAAAAGAAGGTTGGTACTTCACATATGCTACCAAGTATTGTGTAGACTAAATCTAATATAATAGTTCCAAATATCCTTATGATTAAGATGGATAAAGTGGGGCTCTTGAAGAAAACATCTTTGATGATTAAGATTATGAGATTCTTCTACATTAAGAGGGAGTATGACACTTCTTTGAAGGCAATGCTAGAGCTTAGAAGATTGATACTTAGAGGGAGTCTAGAAATATATTTGGGTGACTCTATGATGTTGATGGGCCCACTCCTACATATATCATGAGGGAGTGATGAGTTTGACATGCATCCTTTGGTAAAGAGAGTTTCTAAGGAAGTAACAAGAGGACTTGACTTCCCAGGATTGATGTTCAAAGGGAGAAATTTTTGAGATGTAATCCTTTGTGGATGATATCTTCTCTACGAGGAGAAGTTCTAAGAGAAATTCTTTATAAAGTGCTCTCCTCTTTGAGAGAGAACTATAAGGTGAAAACCCTTTGTACCACCCTATGACTAGGTTCATGGTAGTTACTATTTCACATATGATATGTAATGACAGGTGCTGATCTTTCATTGACATATATAAATAGAAGGTAACCATTATAAGATGACGATCTTATAAATGATAAGCCTATTATCATGGTTCTTTGGGTCAAATTTTTTTAGACACCAAGATAATGAACAAATAGAAGGTAATATTTGTAAGATGACGATCTTGCAAATGATAGGTCTGTTATCATGGACATCTCTAGATATTGTTTCAGACAATTAGAGATCATAGATAATGAACCCATTATGATTACTCTAGATATTGTTTTGGACAATTAGAGTCATAATATATGTTATGATAGTGTTTATAACATTGTAATTGTAGTTATTTGATGAGTCACTATTTTAGAGTGTTAAAGTCAAATAATATGTTGTTTATAGACATCCTTGATTCTAATGTTTCATAAAATGTTTTTGTTACTTCTCCCTTGCTAAGAGGGAGTGTTGAAGTATAGCATTAATCAAAGTGATATACTCATTACAATGAGTATTTGTATTCATGATTTATATGAGCATTATTTTATGTCTCATATTACTGATGAGAATATATATATATATATATATATATATATATTTATGTATGTATGTATGTATGTATGTGACTTACATAAGGTACGTGACATGACTTTGTTGTAGCCTCTATTGGATTGATTTTATTAAAGCTACCTCATTGATGTAAATTGTCCTTTATATATATATATATATATATATAATGCATTGTATATTATTATCTAATAATATAATAATATAATATAATATTACATATATGTTTAATATATTAATATTATATATATGTCAAAAGTGAGTTATACATATAGCTATTTATAAATTAAATGGTGATTAACTATAGAGACATGTCTCTTCATGTTTCTTGAAGAGACATGTCTCCTCCTCTCATATCTATATGAGATCCAAATCTACATTTGGAAATCATTAATTACAATGGCAATGATTATACATTTGCAGAAATGATCTTAGTTACTTTAATAAGAGGTTGTAATCCTTCACTGCAATACTTGTATCATCAATGGTGAGGCAATATAAAGAGAACATCTCAAGTAGAAAACTATTCCCCCTTTCCCTTCTATTTATATTAAGTAAGTGCGATCGATAGGGGCACACTGCTTCATTGTAAGTGCCTTAGAACTTCCTTGATGGCCAAGCATATGAAAGTTGTCTTGCTTTACTCTTGTAGTTTTGCCTCTATTTTTAAATTTTTTTCTCTCAAAAGTCCTTTGAGCCCTTTCACTCCACTGCATTAACTAGATTTAGATCCACAAGCTATTAAGGCTATTGTGCTTTGATACCATTTGTTATGGCACTTTCTAGAATATTTCTTATTTTCACCTTAAGTAAATGTTTCTACTTCTAAAATGATAATTACATTTGCCATTTAAATTTGCAAATATAACTTTAATCAAAATCATGAATTTTATAATAACATTTAGATTTATCACATTGACATCATTCTAGAAATAGAGTTAACTTGATTTTATGCTATGTTGCTTCTTCCAATTTGTAGTTACTTTACCTCAAGGGCCCATTTGGTTGCCGAAATATAAAAATGGGAATAGGAATACCTATTCTGGAATACTTATTCTCGAATAGAAAATGGGGTTATGTATTCCTATTCTTGTTTGGTTCACCCAGAATTTGATGCGGAATACACAGACTCAAAAATTTATGTTTTCTAAAATTAAAAATTTTGGAATAGGAATACGTATTCCTATTCCAGCTATTTAGGTGGAATAGAAAATCCTCATTTCTAGGCCAAAATTAGAATATGCATTCCAATTTTATTCCTATTCCAATTCTGATTTGGTGCATCCAAATAGAGAATTCAAAATTTTAAAAATATACATATGCCTATTCCACTTGTATTCTCGTTACCAAATAGGCCCTAAATGTTAGTCCTTTTATTTAGATAAGTCATGAATTTCTATTATATAAATTGGAAGGAGAAATTACCATCCTTAAATCTCTCTTTTTTTTTTCTTTGAGGGTTTGTGTGCCCTTTGCCTGTAATATTTTTCAATTATACTGTAAACCATCAATTCAACAAAACCAAATCATATGTGCAGCTTGGTCACAGTACAACCACAGAAATCTCTTTTAAAAAATGACTAGATAATAAAATCTAACAAAATTCATACAACCACAATATATGAAAACCAAAAATTGAATTTGGCACCTGTAGTCCTTTGCAACAGAGCCTTCCACATTATGTGCTTGGGTTTTGGTGCTGAAATCCTTTGAACTTGTCAAGCTCGGTGTTGAAAAATGAATTGGATACATAGAATTGTCAATAAATTTGTGACGAATTGATGGAAAATAGTTATTTATGCACCTATATAAAGCTGCATTGCATATCCTCCTCCAATAAAATGCCATGTTAGAGACTGTAAAGTTCTAGACCCTCCTCTAGGCTAGTGGGGAGTAGTGTTGAAAACGCCTGTGATAAATCGTGCCTTTCTTCAAAAAGAAGAACATAAATCTTACCCTAGTGGTTGCAATATGTCTAGGATATTGAATCATTTTATTGATTCTTTTCTTATATTGAATCATTTTATGGATTCTTTTCTTCTATAGTATTTGACACTTCTCTGCTTGCTTTAGTAAGTAGCAAATGTATTTTTTCAGCTAAGAATTTGATTGGTTGGTATAAAATCACCTAAAAAGTTTTGTCACAAGTGGTCTATTTTCAGCAATGTCTATCAGCTGTACTCTTGCACCTTGCTGGGTACAAGCAAATAGTTTTAGTGTTTTTAGAAAATGAATTAACTTTCGTGGTTGTGCATATTAATCTTTGCATAGCATGAGGTACACATTGCACTTTTTAAAATTTCTCTTGGAATATACATACAAAGATGGAACACACATATATTTAGAAGGTTTTTGTTTAATTAGGTGGACCACATAGGTAATTTTGTGCATTCTTTTACTAAATAAATAAATGGTTTCAAATTCTAAATAAATAAATACTTTTTGAAAAGTTCATATTCATCTCAAATGTTAAGGAAGTTTAGTGGTAATGTTTATCTTTATCTTTACAATTAACAATTATTTGTATCCATATTGAATAAGTTTATAATACCTATTGACATGGTCTTGTGTGCATTTAATCTTAGATATCATTTTTTTAAGTTTTGTTAAGAATGACATGGTTATCTTAGAATATTTTAGATGTTAGAATAATAAGTCAAATAATTATAAGTTTAAAAAAAAAGTGTAAAATTGTGTAGAAAGTATTATAATAGAAGTGGTACAACAAAGATTTAAAAAAAAAGTCTAGAAATTAATATACAAGTGGGAGAAAAAAAAACAGACAACTCAATATATACTTGGAAAATAAAATAAAAATTAGACAAACATAACATTAATTTAAAAAGATAGCTAAGATAAGGGGCAATAACATAACATAAGGATGAGAGAGTTAGAAATCTTAAGATAGCTAATCTAATATTGTTAGATGGGCTTTAGTTCAATTGGTGGACTAGAATGTTGTTGATAAGAGGTAATAGCCTTCTGATTTTTATTTATTTTTTAATGATCTTATGAGCTATCGCAAAATTTTTAAGACCAACACCTAATATGGTAATTATATAAGCTTTAGTTCAATTTTTGCATTAGATTGTTGTTGATAAGACATAATAGCCATCTTATTTTATTTTATTTTTAATGATCTTATCAAGTATAGAAAAAATTCTGAGACCAAAATTTTCTAAGTTTTAATAGAATTACTATCCTTCATCTCTAACAAAAGAAAAATTAAAATAATTTGATATATAAAATTCTTAAAAGTAATTATCTTCTACTATAAATGTAGGCCAATCTGAATTGTCTGAAATTTAACTATACCCTAATCCTAAAATTCTAAATCAATTAGTATTTGTTTGCTAATCTACATATTCTAAAGTAATTTTATATTTTTGTGCACATGTTATTGCCTCTAAGTGGATTGATTGGAAGTGGTATCCTGCCACTCCTTTCACCAGCTACAAACCAAGTCTGGGTTATAGATGGCTTTCTCTTCATCTGCCAATGGTGGATATGCTCAATTAGAGATGACATTTGTAATCTTCCCTTTCTCAGTGGAGAAAGCATTTTGACACTATTTGGAATGCCATTATAGAACCCAAGATTTCCTATTTTGTTTGGTGTCTAGCTTTTCAAGGTCTTCCCCTTAGGCCTCTGCTCAAGCATATTGGGGTTCCAGATCCTAGGTGTCCATTTTGTGGTCAATTAAAATCTTTCCTGCATATTTTTTGGTTTTGTGGATGTGCTCAAAATTATTGGCACTAGATTCATGATTTTTTAAAGCCATTTTTGTCTTAATCCTTTTCTTGGCACATGGTTATTTTGGGTGATTCCCCCAAGATTTGTAGAAAATTTACCCAGATTTGGCTGGAGATTTTGTTCACTATGTCGAAAGATAAAAATGTTGTTCTTTTCACTCACAGTTTTCTTCATATAAATATTGCTATGAACACTAAGGTGTGTATTTGTAATAATGAAATGATGCAGATACAAGTGCAAGCAAACAAGGTGACCTTGGAGATAGCCCACCTACAAGAGTTTTTTAATCACTGGGGCAATGCCCCTTGTACTATTGCCAGGGTTCCTCTGCCAGAGGCGTAGTTATTCAAGCCGCTGCTTGCACACACCGCATTCACATGCTTCCCACCATCGCTCTCCTAGCGGTGACCATGGTGGGTGTAGGCACCACTCGGTTTCTGTGGTGGCACTGGTTGGTCCTCGACTCCTCCTCTTGGTCATTGGCAAGTGGTTTCTATAAAGTGGCCTTTTTGCTTAGAATTGGCCATCTCTCCTTTGTAGCTTGATAACAAGGATGCTGACCAAGCTCCTGAAGATGTTGCTAATGGCTGGACTCTTCCCAGCCAGCTTGCCAATCCCAGCGATGAGTGAGGATTTCATGATCGGGATGAACCACCCCCATCAGCTAGCACTGCTTTAGCGGCCTGAGGGTTGCTTCTTATGTTTTTCTAATGAATAGTTGTTGATTCCAACTTTGGCCATATGAACTCTCATAAGGCGATCTTTATCCCCGACCTTTTTTGTGAATTGTAATTTTAGTATATTATTTATTAATAGAAAAAAACTATTGTTATTGATTTATTAATAACATGATAGACCTATATATTTATACATGAAATGAACCGTAGACAATTGTTTTATCCAGTCAGTTAGCATATCTATTGAACGCTTAATTTTATTTTTAAACGGGGATCAACAATATTCATATCTACAATCTACGAGCTTTAAAGCACTTCATAAAACGCGAAAAATTCTTCGATGGTGAAGAGGACAATTTATTAGAGAATCTCCACTTTAATTAATGATAGGCTATATTGATATGTCAGTCTTTTACATGATAGCACCAAAAATCCTTAAGCTTCGATGTAGGAGATCAAACATTAGGGTTCAATACACAACATGCGTTTGTACTTCGTTGCTTTACAGAAACTCCTTTCTTCGTACAAGTTTAATATTGAAGGTAGTTTTGTACATCAGTGTCATTATTCCAATGGAGTTAGCGTGAAATCCAGTAGATGACCAAGCAACCGATCACTATAAGAAGAGCTAAGCCTTCAATATCGTTGGGGTTGCGAAGATAGTAAATTGCACCCAAGGCAAAGAGGACGAGGTGCAGAATAGCAAACCTCATTATTGGAGGAGGAGGGAGAAAAGGATGAATCAATGTAAACAATCGCTCCGGAAACCAAAAAATCCTTCTTGACAACGCCTCCGATAGACGAGGATGTCCTCTCAAATAGATGCGCAAGATTTCAAGCGTAATTCGTTGCTGTTGACGATTGTGATCATCATCATGTGGATCCATTGATATTTCACACTTTCTGCCTATAAGCTGACACCGTTCTCTTGCAGAAAGTGTGAAACAAATGTAAGCTACATCCCACATCCACCATTCACCCAATGCCAATTTATATTGAGCGCCCAGAAGGAGAGCTTGATGAGACGTTTGGATTAACCAAGGGCAATAGAATTCCAGGCGTCGAGGTAGGGATTTTGTGGAATATTATGAAGCTTTTCTTCGGGGTTGCTGCAATAGGAGAACGAAATAAATTTACTGGTTACACTTATTTCGTTATAAGCTAAGGGCCCGTTTGGTTGCAAGCGTAGGAATTGAGAATTAGAATAGAAAATTTGAATGAAAATGGAGAATGAAGAATAGGAATGGAAAAATGCAATCCAATCTTGTTTATCCCTTGTTTGGTTATGCAAGTTTAAATTGGAATAGGGTTAACTTGCAATCGGAGCCATTTGAAAATATTTCTGAAAATGCAATCGGCACCATTGGAAAATCATTGAAATATTTGAAAATATTGAAAACAAAGTTCCAGCGCTCACCCCAGGTCAAAGCGGATTTTAAAATTTAATCAAATTTGAGAAAGCTAAAATGAATGCAAGAATAGCAATTCCAATTACAGGTATTTTTTGGAATGGACAAAAGCTCATTTTGGGGCTAAAATGAGAGTACGTATTCCTATTCCCTATTCCTATTCCACGCACCAAACAAAGAATACAAATCATATTCTAATTTCCTATTCCTATTCCGGTTGTATTCTAGCAACCAAACGGGCCCTAATCGATAAAAATATAAACAAACTAGATAGAGGTTGAATGCTAGCGGAAAGGGGTTGTGGCTATTTGGTCAATTTGGTAGATGTATGTTTTGCAATGCTTATTTAATTCAATTAAAAAAACAAATAATTTTACTTGTAAATGTTTATTTGATTAATAAATATTTAATAATAATAAATAGTTATTACATTCTGATTAAATAAATGGGCAGAGGGTTTAAATACTTAACCCAAAAATAATATCAAAACGTATGAAAAGGAAAAAGGGAATTCATATGAAGTTGGTTCTAGAGACTAACAATTAGAACTAAATAAACTAAAACTAACAACAATAAATCAAAAGAGAGAGATCAACAACTGAGATTGGCACAACATAGGAGACCAATAGACAACATGAGGGCTAGGAAATCACCAAAAAACTACTCTCTCACTAGCAAAAACAATTACTTGTTCACCTCATTGAGACTTTCCATAAATCAAATGCTCTTAAGAGGCCAAGAAGAATCAATCTCACCCATGAGAAACTCCTTGTTGGAAGTAATTAGAGGTTGTCCTTCATCTTTGCATAGATACTATTGATGGACCTATTGGTCCTTTCCCATATTTTTTAATTTTGGGTTGATATATCCAAATGCTAGACACTCAACTAGAACTACAAATATTTTATTATGGCTAAAGCATTATGTATCTCCATTTCCCCTCCTCAAAGAGAAAAAGACTTTTCATCTTCATTATTTGATCCTCTATGATTTCCCAATTGTTTACCTTTTGACCAAAGTCATTACGAACCTCCTAGAGGCTACCATCACCCTTTCATTTCATCTAATGTTTTACTTTTCATTCTTCTTTAGTGGGAATCTCAAACTTGTTGATTTTCCTTATAAAGATCTATAATTGAAGGATGAGCCACTTAAAAATGATATTTTGTCTATTATAAAATATTGATAACTCATCTTCTTTATGGGATAGATCTTCCAAAATAGATCATGCTTGCTAGATTAAAAAGAAGACTAGGAGAGGTCGATCTTGTGGTCATTAGGTCTCCTAGGTAACTTATCTAATCTTTGAGGGAGGGTGGGATTAAGGAAGACAAAAGTTTGGGGAAAAAATTGGGGTCCTCCTAGATTCAACATACTAGGTGGAGGTACAATCTTTAGATAACTCAATTGAGTCTTCAAAAGGCTAAATGTTATTTTTCTTGGCTTTGTGGGTAGGATTGACTCTAGTGGATATCATAGTACAAGAAGGAACCTAAATCTTAGAGATAGTCTTAGCTAATATGATGATGGAATAGTCATTTTATAATTCCTTTGAATCATAAAATATACACTTTGAATGTTCATAAATTCTTTAAAAAGTCTTCAATTAGAAGCAAAGCTAAGGGATAAATTTTTTTGTGGATCTTAAAATATAATATATTTAAAGAAAAGTGTCTTGAAAATAATTTATTAAGGATTTTATTTGTGTAATTAATTATCCCAAATTACACTTCACAAGATCTTACCAAGGATAATACATTGCATAGTCATTTTCATATGAGACACCTAGGAGTTTGTATTTTATTCTTTCATAAAATATTAATGCACAATATTATTTCCAGGGTTAATCTGCTTCCACCTCAAAAATAAATTACCCATCATCTGTGGAAACTATAATATCTTTGAAGGAATGGGTTATTGAATTAAGTGTCACACATCATATGGGTTGTTCAAAGGAGTAGTTTTATTCGAGGCAACCATCTAAGGTACCTCACATCTATATAGAAGATGAGACTAAAGTGAATTTTGATGGCAAAGCTCAAGTTGAGGTGGATAATATAGCATCAAAGGATGTTCTTTGTGTTTCCAACTAGAGAATTAAACTTAGTTTAATTTCCCAACTAACTCAATGTGGAGCTAAAAAGTTATGTTTCTTCTTTTTTTATTTGTGCTAAAGAATCTTTGGGATTTTGTATTGAATATACTAGGAAAAGATAATCATAACATATGGATTTATAAATTTTCCTACATTTTTCTTGAGTCTTTTTCTCAAGCATTTTTTATGCATTCATACTAAAAATAGAACTCGTGTCATGCCTACTTTGGACATCTTTCTATGATTGTATGCAATGAATTAGAAAAAATGAGATCGTCAACAATATACCTATAGTCAAGTTTTATGAGGGTGCATGCTCAAGTGATTAAATGGGGAAGCATCTTAAAGATAACTTTGCAATAGGGAGAGTACTAATTATTATTAATTTTCTTCATAGTGGTGTGAAAAACCCTTTTAGTTGCTATCATTTAGCAATGCTCAATATTTCCTCATCTTCATTGATGACGATTTAATCACTACATTGGTCCACTTTCTTGGTCACAAGAATGAGATTTTTGAAAAAATGTCACAATTTTTTGGCTTTGTTCTGATTAGATAAAGTAGGATAGTTCCCAAACTTGTACAACCAAAAAAACCAACAAGATCAAACAAAAAGCATCAAGCCTAAAAGGAAGGTAGAAGGGAGTTCAAAAGAGGTGAATTCAAGGCTTTTGAATGAAGCCACAACTAGCGAGACCTAGGTCTAGAATCTAAGATAAATTATAATTTGAAAAATATAGGGATTTAGGAAAGAACCCAACACTAGACACCATAGAGAACATCTTGCACAAAGGAAAGGAAGGAAAAAGAAGAGGAAATACCTTCAAAGATAAATGGAAAAGACAAGGGTCAACAAGAGCTAATCTAGAAGAACCCAAAAAATGAGAAGAGGAGGAAGCCACTCCAAAGACAAGTGAGAGAGAACAACCAACCAAATGAAGACTTCTTGCTAGAAAAAAACTTGTAAAACCCTAAAAATAAATGAGGTGAAATCATCTATTAACATGAGTGAGAAGATATAAACAACCAAAAGCCTTCTAGGCAAAAAGGATCCTTGAACCACCATAATAAACCTATTTTTTCATACGTCCACCTTCAAAAAGGAAAATCCCACCTCTATAGGGAGAGTAGGGAGGAGGGCCAAAGTCAAACCACTACCAGACAAGATCCAACCAGACACTCGAAAGCCTAGTGAGAGAAAATCCTTTATAGACTACAACCTCTTCAACCCAAATCTACACTCATAAAATAAGTCATGCCTCCATCACAAGAGAAACTTCCACCTCAATAAGAATCAACCACAAAGAGATAAGGAATAGTGAAACCACAAAGTGTCATATAGCCGAAAGGTGAAATCCACCCTTAATTGATATCACAACCACAAAAAGACAAGTGTGTTATAGAAGGAACCATCCAAGAACTAAAACTTTCCAATGAAAAGGAACTAAGAAAAATATGGGAATGTTGAAAGAGGCCTAATTAGAGAAACTTGGCACTGTACTAGCTACAAGAATGAACCCCCCAACCAAAAAGGATAAAAACCCCTTCTCAATACTTGAACTATCCCATCTACTAAAGATAGGGGCACCCAAGATCCTACGATACTCAAAAACAAACCAAAGGGAAATAAAATGGAGAAAAATCCCCCAACACAATCTAGTACAGTCATACAAAATCCACTAGAGAATGGCCTAGGAAAAGGGCACAGACACAAAAAAAGAAGCCTAACTACTAGAGGATGAGGAAGACACTTTTCATAGCCTAGATTGTATCCATCCAAAACTAAGAGGCAACATAAGCATAAAACATAGATGTGATTGGTTGTGGGAAAAAAAGGAATAAAATGAATTACCCATCATCGTTATCATTTTCATCATCATTTCCTTCTTAAGATCCATCATCACCCTAGCCACCTTTAGATAATTCAATAACCTTGACCTCTCCACTCATCATCATAACAAAAAATAGTATGGCTTATGTTCAGAAGAAGTAAAAAAATCCACCAAGATTTTGTATATGAATTATGAAAGGGAATATTTGAACTTAATAATTATAAAATTTGGGACACTTGATGGGATTGGTCTTTAAAAATAAATTATGAAATCTCTACAATAGGATGCTATTTCAAAAAGGAACAATATAACTGTTAATAAAATTTCAAGTTACATCATTTATGTCAACTCTCTTCATTCATATCGTTATGATGAAACTTTAAGTTGTACCAATTATATCCAAAAGGGAGTTCCTTATGATGTATTAAATGCAATCATGAATTTTTAGGCTTAGCATAGTAAAATACTAGCTGTGAAATACTTCATAACCTTTCCTTAGTTAACTAGCACATACATACATCCATAATAAGGTAAGGCATTATAACTTGAAATTTATTTTTACGTATTTGTTGGATACAATTATGATATTAAGGAGGTTAGAATTATGGATCTAGAGATACATCATATTATCATAGAGAAGAATATTCACTTTGAGGAAAGTTCTCCTAGCTTGGCCTCTACTACTAATCTCTCTTAATCCATTATCAAAATTGAGAATGATAACAATAGTTCGCATGAGAATTTTCCTTCAACTCTGACTCATAAGATTCTACCATTGCAAGGTCAAGTTAGAGTGGAGTATAAACATTTTATATTAACAAAGAGTATTCCCCTTACCAATTCAAATGCACAAGGTAATAAATAAATATATAGAAAATTGCAAGACTTAAATAATTGATTGAACAAAAGCACTAGCTTTCTTTTATCCAAAATCCAAAGACATTATAATATATACAAAATTAACATACATTGATCCACTACATGTACATTTTTATTGGAATAATCTACAATGGAAAGTTATTATATACACTAAAAAAAGTAGGCCTTGATAAATCTATGTGTCTTTTAATGTTAGGATGTTAATCCTTGACCCTAAGAAATTTTAGATGAAAACCACATTTACATCATCATCATTGAGATTGTAATATGCTAAGAATATTCCCTAACTAGGTTTTTACATTCAATGGAGGTTTTGAAGGAAATTTATTTTTCTCCTAAAGTAGTGTAATTGCTAGAGGTCATATCTTGTGAATCATAGATTAGATTAACTATTATGGTCTACCATTTTACAAACCTCTTGAACTTGTCTACAACCTTGAGGTTATGAAGAAGTTGGAAATCAATGTTGGACCCCTTTTAGATCTTCTAAGGCCTTTAAAATTATGTCCAATTTTTTCGTACAACACAAAAAAAACTAAAATATCATTGTCTTTAAAGCTCAATTTGACCTTACAATAAACATTTGTAGGAAAGGTTGTATATCATAGTGAAACTTAAATGAATAAATTCAAATAATCTATGGCCAAATGAAAAAAAATAAAATAATAGAAAACTTATCAAAAATTTAAACACTACCAAAAAATAGCCCTTATTAGAAGCTACATAACTTTGTTTTTAATGATGTAAGATTTGTCCAATACTATAGATGCTCCTACATTAGAAACCTGGTGGAATGTGAGAACTACCATAATGATATTTTAGATATTCAAAGGAAAAAAAACATTCAATCTCTTCTTTTGATAGATATGATGAATCTTCAATAGGCCATCATTTCCATTTGACCAAGAACTCTTCATAGTTCTTATTTCTTGAGTTTTCACTCCCATGACTATTCAAAATATTATTCTTCCTTCACCTAGTTAAAGTACATGTTGGTTTATTCCACTATGCTTATTCTATTTCATCTCCCCTACTATCATTGTAATACCTCTCAATTCTAATTTATGAAATGCAGGTAAAAAGAAATTCTCTAGGAAACTATAAACCTTTTAAGAATTTCATGAATCGTGCTTCCTCAAAATTTTACTAGACCTAAAATTATTCATCCTTAACTTATTTTTATCTTCCAAATAGAAATCCCTTTTTTCTAAATGAAACATTAGTTTATCCCTCATTTAGAATTAGATTTATGTCTCATTTTATATTTTAGAAGCATTGTACTAAAATTTATTGTATCAATGTGTTTCCTTACTATTTCATCTAAATGCTTTAGATTTTCTATGAATTTCTTAGCTTCAACATTATTTATCTCTCATTTTTCTAATTACTTAATTTTGAATCATTCATAGGCCTATTGTCAATTCATAGGGTTGTTGTTATTGCACCAAAAGATCAACATCTTAATGTCCAATATAAGGTGGTTAAGCCATGTAGTGATCATGGCTAAGACCATCTTCTTATCTATTGAGAGATTTTGGCAGATTAATGATAGTCTAACTCATTTTATCACTAGGGACAACCTATTTGATTTGAACCCATGAGCAAGCTCTAAAAGTATTTTTATATTTCTATTGTATTGAAATATAAACTTGTTCATGGCCAATAAAACAAAATATAGGATGTTATTTTGTACAAGTTTCAAATAGGTTCACATGAGAGAATGTTTCTCAAAGTGAGATTTTGATAGGATTGTGCAAGTAAATGAAAAGCCTAGGAGAGGAAGAATCTTTCCAAGTGAGACAATGGACAAACTTGATAGGTTTGAAAATACTTTTTATAGTAATTTTGAAAGACTTGTGCAAGAGTAGAGGGGTTCCAAGGCAAGAGACTATATATTGCCAAGTGATTAAACAAATTAACAAATCCTAAAACCTTAACTTGTGCAAGATGATGCACTAAACCTAGTGATTAAATAGTATAGTTGACTAGTTTGATTAGTTTTGGGGCATTTTTTAAATTTTTTCTAGTTTTTAGATAGATTTGACAGATTTTTGAGCTCTTGGTTTTAGATAGACTTGATGGTTTTCAAATTGATAGGTTTTACAATTCAATAAGTTTTGTTTCAACTTGGTGTAAGTAGACAAGGGGAATGCAAGCAATAGTAAAAAAAATCCAAGTGTAGACAAAGAAACTCAAAAGGATGAATGGATTTCTAAGAAGATTTTAACACTTAGATAGTATCGACTCAAAAGACATGCATTATCCCAAAAAATAGAAAATAGTAGATAACACAAAAAAATTGTCTCACATCTTATTTTTATGCCTTCACCTCCCACAACCATGTCACCCCCTATAGGGTATCTTCATTGTTTGTGTTTCCAAGGACTCAATAGCATATATGTTGAAAGGTTACCCTTGAGGTAGGGGTAGAATATTTCCCCTCCAACAAAGATTATGCCCCATTTTGGATATGAACTAAGTAATATTCTACTCTAAGAGGTGTTTAATATGATTTTATTAATGATAACCCCCATTTTTATTTAGGCCTCCAAAAGACACCAACATTTGCAAGTGTACATCCTTGGGAGAGAAAGGCTACGACCAATGTTTCTCAATACAATAGACATAGCTCTCTCAAGGTATATGACATGGGACCAGGAGATCAAAATTAACAAGGTTTTGAAATATTTCAGATTTACAAAAAGATAAAAAAATTATTATAGTGGGTTGGAATCACTGATAAAAGGTGTGTACCCACTTAGATCATTCTCAAATGTTGGATAGCTCCAACAGGATTGCTAATGGTGCCTCTTGATAGTAACAAGATTCAATTCAAAGTAAAATAACATACTTCTCTATCCTTTTCATGCCTCAAAAACACATAGAACACATTAATCATTGAGTTTAATCACCCTCTAACAAATTCCAGAAGCTTCAGTCCTTCTAATTTTCCCACTAGAATAAAATAACACACACCCCTAACTAAGAGAATTGCCAAAGGAATTACTACCTTTCCCCACTTCCCTAGGGTTCTATGTCTTAGTAGTGTCTAGGTCTCAAATTTATTAATAGGAATCACTTCCATCTAATGAAGAGCCTAATACCCTATTCTTCTATCAAGACCCCTAAGAAATTTTATAGAGGCACTATTTAGACTATGTGTACAAAGCATGAAAGAACACAAAACATTTTGTGGGTTTGAATTGGTCTTTGAGAATAATTCTTTGACAAGCAATTTTGCATCCAAATCATGAGAAAGTTTGGATATGTTTCAAAGGAGTCTTCAACATGCATCTTGCAAACAACTATTTTGTTGTTTTAGAAAATCAAATATATCACACAAGCAATGCAAGTTCACTTGATAAAAAAATGAGAATACAAATAAATCTTCCAACATAAATTAAGAAAGTCAAGTGTACTTATGGAAGATCTCACAGAAGAATTTATTTTTCCTAGGAAATAAAATGGTTTCCCAAACAAGATAGAATATAGTGATGTGATAGACAGTAAGAGTTTTAGGTGAGAATGAGTTCTATTGCACAAGATTATTTTATCTATCATACAAGAACTAAGAAATCTCATATGAGGAAATACATTCCTAGGTGAAACTGTAATGTATAGAAATAAAAAGTATAATGACAAAAAATAAAAATAAATAAGGCCACAAAATTGATTGTTTTTACCCATGGTGAGCACTAGAAATGTGAGTGCTAAATATGGACTTTAGACTCTGAACCATTCTTCAGTATGGTCTTTATTCATCATATTCATCATAGAAAGAACATGGGATTTTATTTTGAATGTATTAACAAGGAAATCTATTGTCTTTTATCTGGATGGGGTTTGAAATTGTGCTCTTAGAATCAAGAGTTCATTGACTAGACAAACTAGAATGAAGGATTTAATCTATAATCTATGAAGACAATTGTAGATTTTTTTAATGATTTTCTATGCAAGATAAATAAATTTAGTCTAGATGATTATGCACATTTAAGATATCCAATTAAAGAAGATTAAACTATATCCAAATGCAAGTTAATTTAAGAAAATAAAATAAGAAATAACTAATATAGATATATGCATTGTAATCTAAGTGAGTATATTTACACAAAATAGTAAAATGTCTCTTTGAATGCATGAAAGTTGAGTTCTAAAATTGATAATGTTTCTATACTTGTCAATTGCATCCTCTTAAATTAAGGAAAGAAGTTCCCAATTTATTGAATCCCAAAACAAATAAATGGTGGAGACTAAATCAG
Organism: Cupressus sempervirens; assembly: GCA_028749045.1. Taxonomy (NCBI): domain Eukaryota; kingdom Viridiplantae; phylum Streptophyta; class Pinopsida; order Cupressales; family Cupressaceae; genus Cupressus; species Cupressus sempervirens. The sequence goes on from CM053791.1 coordinate 766,054,481, forward strand.
ATGAACAACCAAGATTGACTAAGAGATTAGTTTGAGTTGAAAGTTTCTATTCAAGAGAGGATCTTTTTAGAGTTTGTAGCAAATAAGATTTTCTTGAGAGTTAGTTGACTAATTTATTTCATTTTCCTTTCTAGTTAACTCAATGTTTCCTTTTGTGAACTGAAGATAAGATTGAAATTAAATATGACCTCATATTTGAATATTCTCAGTTATTTGAATAATTATAATCCATAATTGAAATGAGGTTATGTAATTTATTTAATTCCTTTTAGATGTGTATTTAGGTAAATGGGTTTTTTTTAATTTAATCAAATGATATAGGGTCTTTAATTAAATGAACCATAAAAATATTAGCCAAGTAAAGTCAATATTAGTAATTAAATATAGATATGTCATTATTGAAGATTAAGGGTTTTCCACAATTGATCCTTAGGTCATATAGAGATAAGTAATTGGAAGGGAATAATAAAACACAACTTTGTCAATTGAGAGATCAATATTTTGAGACTAATGCACAAATATTAATTTAGCATGTCAAGGTGCCAATTTTGGGGTATTACAATAATATCTGTGAACACCCAATATAGAATGTCAAGGTAAACAAGGATGAAAATGATGATATTCAAAATAGGACTAGATATTTCATTAAGGTGACCAAATAGTGGATATGGAAACCCTTCCCTTTAGACCCCTTACCCAGTGTACTAACTCTAAAAATGCTACCCAAGCCAAAAAAAGGAAAGGGGAAAATGTCACAATTCCTACATATAGGGTGAAGTCTCTTGTGAGGCCTATGGCATACTTCTATAGAGAGGAGGAGAATGATGGGAAGAACAGATTCAACAAAGGTTATGGTAATAGAGGAAGAAGCACGACTCAAGGAGAGTCAAGCTCAAGTTGAAGCTTCTATATTGGTTCTAAAGAAGAGCAGAATGGAAAGTGTAGTCCTAAGAGTAAAAATGAGATGATTGAAAAATAAAAAGATAACCGCTTCATCCTCTATCCCCAAGACTATTAAAGAAGATATTGAGGAATGAGAATAAGATCACACAAACTATGTCCCCTTGAATAAGAGGACACATTCAACTAGGGTAGCTGATGAGTAGGAGAAAAATAGAAAACCATCTGACTATAAAAAGCCAACCTATCTAGATTGAGGAGTCTACTAATCAGGAGAAGGAACATTGGAAAGAGTCTTGATAGTAAGGGGTGGATCGATTGAGTTTGATTTTGGTATTTTTTGCTTGATGCCCATGGGAACATAGTTGGAGAAATAAATTATGGATACACCACATGAAGAGTTGAAAGGTAATGATTTGAGTATTATTCCTATATTCCCACAAGTTCATAGAGATGTACCTCCTTTTGCATCTAGGAAGGCCAAAAATGTCAGATTTTCCTTCACAAGAGCTAGATACAATGTCAATGCCTCCTTATAAGCTCAAGGAACAATGTTAGATCACTAAAAATAGAGATGCATATATAGATCAAATAGATCAAGATCCTCAAGTAGAGAAATATTCTATGGAAGGATAGGTGGATCAAACTGAAAAGCCCCTTAAAGAGTCACACAACCTCCCACTCCTTTGTGACATGTAGTGACAAGGCAAGTTGTAGAATAACCTAGAGTGGAGAAGACTCTAGAGAGGAGATTAGAAAAAGGAAAGGGACAAGAATCAAGAATGACCCTATGACCTAGTTAAGTCATTTCTTTATTGGGTACAATCCCAAAATAGCTCAAATAAGTAGTAGAGACCAAAAGAAAAACTTACATAGAGATTTTGATAGAGAAAATAGTGGACTTGACAGATGGTTTGTAGTTGATAATACCCCTTTCACAGGATCCCCAAGATTTAGAATTCTTAATTAGGGATAGATGACATGATCTAGTTTCTAATGTTTTCATTCCTCTGGCCCATCCCAATCTATAAACTATATCCCCTCAAGATTACCAGATATAGGAAATTGAATTGGGGAAGGCTACAAAGGATACAATTTGTTTTTTCAATCCCATGGGTCTAGGGCATGATTTCTACTAGTTCACTCAAGGAGAAGAAGAAATCCAAGTTTGGAAAAAGTAGAGCAATATTTTTACAAGAATTTTTAAAAGAGGCAACAAGTCCTACTAACATGCACTCACCCTTAGATAGCATTGAAGATTGTACTCAAGAAACAAGCTCTATATAGACCTTCAAGTTACTTATTTTTGGAAACTTGTAGAAGATGGCATCACAATTGTGTGTAGGTGGGAGTATATATCATGGAGATAAACATGCAACTTGTACATTGCACTAGAAATTTTGTGAGGAAGATGAGATTTATCATAGAGGAAGAGTTTGGTCTTGTCGATGCGACTGGGATGTGGTCCAATAACTTGGAGGTTTTTCAAAAACTTAGAGGTTAGAGGTATAGAATAAAACTATCTATTTTAATGGCCAAGGAATTGAACATGTTAGACATGATTGGATTGAGAAGATCTAAGTGGGAATAAAGGTCATGGCCTTGCAATGTTCTAAGATTACACAAGAAATACTAGAAAGGGCTTGAGCTAAGATTTTGGAGGCAGATAGGAATTATAGTATGATGAGCATGGACATTTTTTATAATGTCTCTAGAGAGAAATTATGCTTAGTAAAAGTATTAGTAAAACAATTTCTAGTGTCTTTCAAGGTAGTCTCCTAATAAGATGATAGAATGATCAATTTTATAGTTGAGGAGTGATTAATGTAGTTAAATAATAAAATAGAAATTTTTGATGAATCATGAAAAGATGTTCATGATTTTCATAGGGGCATAATGGCTAAGAATGAAGTACTTTATTTTATAAATCCCAAAAAAAATAAAACAAGAATAGAAAAGATTAAGGAAGCTCATCTAGGCATTATTTTGGTTGAATCTCATCAAGAGCCAAATAAATCAAAGAAAACTCTACCACTTTTCACCCTCAAATCTCCACACATGCACACCTCAACCCATGCACAACTTTGCAATGTTGTAGTGTTGAAGTTTTGATGAAGACACAATTTTTACCTCCATATGCATGCAGCTCTACAACTTAAAGCTTCCCATGTGTTGGAATTTTTAACAATTTATAGTTGTACTGCCAATTCACTGCCACTTTCTAAATTTATTACTTTTATACACAAAAACTATATTTTTTGAGTTTGGTGGTGGTTAACTACTAGATATCTATGGAAGAGGTTGAGTTTATATTATTGGAAGGCTCATAATCTCTAGCCACCATACAGAGTAGTATCCCTTTTATCTTCTTCTTCTATTTATAGCTAAGTAATGTAAGGGCCCATGCACTATTTAATTGACAAAAACAAGACCTCTAGCCTACCTAGCACCATAATTGGGGTTTGTTTCTATACATTTAGCTTTATTTTAATTGTTTAGTATACCATTTTCATTGAAAAAACCCTAAGTCCAAAATTTATGTGAAGAATATATTTCACTATAAATATAAGGATGCAATATATATTCAAGTCCAATATTTCATACGATAAAGTATGCTATTGGTGCTTTAATTTTGTGAGTTTTGATTCTTGCTAGAATGTACATTCTCTTGGCAAGTTAATAGTTCATGAAAAAAAAAGGGAGCTAATAGTCTTATTATTTTTAGTGCTTGCATGGTTTCAGAAATAGGATTTTATTACAATTAGTGATATAATACCTCTGTAGTCAGTAATTAGAGAAGGCAATTTGCACATATACATTCATATCAATTAGTCTCATGTGTGTGTACTTTTGTAGTTGCACATTTTGATGAATTTTGAAAAATCATACTATCTTAGAAAGTTTCTTTGACAATTGCATCAAGAAGATTATGGTTGCGTTGTGTCAATTGTGTTGGTTTCCTACTATCCCTTTTGAAGACTTAATTTATAGAGACACTTTTGCTATAACTTCTATCAATTTAAATTTTATTTTCAGCAATATCTTAGTATTTTGTTACCTTATCTCTTTGTAATTTTTTTCCACAAAATTTGGTTAATCTAGGGATTCATATTAGCTTATAATTTCATGCATCATCATATAAACTATAAAAATAAAAAAAATACTATTTTTCAATAAATATTTTCAAATTATCACAAAGTTACAGATTGGACTTCCCCAAACCATAAAAGACCTACTCATTAAAAAAACATTTATCTTCAATTGAGTTGCCCAAATGGTTGAAAAAAGATATCCTAATACTCTTGAATTGATAAATTATTGAATTTTCAAGAGAAAGATTCTCACAAATTTATGTCATTTTCATTGTGCATTTACTATGCTTAACAATATGTTTTATGTCAATATTTTTGTTCTTTATATTAATGAAATTGTATTGTGGATGAAAGCATATGTACTTGCACTTTGAGGGTTGTCAAAAAATAGATTTCATTGATATATTGGTAATCAAAGCATCTTCATCCCCTTACAAACACTAATATGGCTAGATTTTTTTTTTATGTGATTGAAAGAACCAAAAAATAACATGATAGAGACAATTGAAATATTGGAAGAATTAATATTGATATATAGAGACATTGATTTTATTTGTGTGTGAGAGACAAAGAGAGAGGTGGAGGAAAGGGATGTTGAGGCATAGGTCAAGTAAGAGATGTGTACATAAAAAAGAAAACATGGGGGGGAACACATAAAGAGATATGTAGAAAAATGGAGATGAGAGGATACAAATGATGGGTGTGTGAAGAAAATGGGTAAATTGAATAATATAAAGAATAAATAGAGACATAGCGGTAAAAAGATCAACATGATAAAATAAGAGAGTGCAATGTAGTGGGAGAGAGAGTGTAGATAGGTAGATCATAATCAAATATCAAAGTGGTGAAAAAATAGGAAGTGATAAATTAGAAGAAAGAATATAGATTAAGATGTAGATTGGAGCATTTTGGAAAGGGATAATATTAAAGGCTACCTAGAAAATATTAAGGGAAGTAATCCCTCCATCACTAGACAATATTCTAAAAACTAGAAGAAAAGAATCATTCTTGTAGGGAATCAATGCATGGAGGTCACCAAGGATGTTATTGCTGAAGCTACAAATTTCTAAATAGAGGGGATCAATTAATTCGAGGACAAAAAAGTTTTAGATAGAGCTATTGATGTTTTTATGGAGTCTAACCAAGAAAGAAAAAGGTTTGTTAGAATTAGTAACTCTTACTTTAGCCCTAAAAGTATTTCTAGGCTTTGAAGATTTAGTTTGTTTATTTTTATTGAGTAGATTACCCTAGATGGGTGCTATTCCAAAATTTATTGTCATCATTTCATGCTGGTGAACCATTTTAGGCATGGGTTTTGGATTAATTTCCCTTTTTGCCTCATGTAATCTATGGATAGTACTTTATAAAATGGCCCAGATGGGGACCATGCCTATCATTAAGGCCTTATGGCTTTAATCATGAATTTGTTGAAAATGAAAAAAATGGAAAAGCCTCATATGTGTAGGAGGACTCCTGAGGATTATGAAGTAGAAAGGAGTGAGTTTGAAGATGTCTACAAGGATGAGATGGATGAGGAGGAATTTTAGCCAGTAGAGAATAAGAGGAAGATTTCTATCCAGCATGGGTCATCTTCTAAGAGGAGGAAAATGAACAATGATGAGGTGGATTATGATTTGATTTAGGTACTAATGAGGAGATTGTGGGAAAAATGGTAAGAAGGGTAAGGGTGACAAATTAGATGTGAAACCTCTCTCCTATATCGGGTCTATGGAAATTAAGGGTAAGAAGAAGATGCCCAAAAAGGATGTCAATTTGAATCTAGAAGATAACACTAAGAAGGTTAATGTGAACTTGAGGGTGGAAAATCTGAGATAGAGCTTTGATACAAAAGATCATGGGAGAGTGACTAGTGTGGTCAGAAACCTAGGTTTGATGAGTAGGAATATTGATTTTATTAAGGGCCAAATGTAGGATATCTGGAGGGAATTTGAGCATCTTAATAAATTTAATAGGGGGAGATAACTTTGGGCACACACCTAGATAGACTTATTGATCTTACTAGAACTACTGAAAATGTAACAGATATGATGAAAAGAGTTCTACCCCTGGATGAGAGAGTAAGAAATATGAACAAAATGGTGAAAGATCCGCAGAATAAGGTTGATAAGTTAGGTAGCAAATTCATGGGTATTGAGAACACAATGAAAAAGATTTCTAAAAAGAGCTCCTTGATTTTAAATGTCAATGTTGAAAATATTAGTATTCTTTTGGAGAAGCTAGAACACAAGAGAAAGAATCATGGTAATAAGGAGCCGAGGGATGATCAAGGACCTAGTAAACATACTAGGGAAAATTTAAAGAAACCTGAGGCTATGGAAGCTAAAAAGCTTGATGAGCTAAGGGCTTCTATAGTTAAAATGAACATTTTGGCTGATCATACTATGGACCTATTGAAAACTTTCTAGCTAATCTTTTGCTATCTTTTTTTGGATTTCGTTGTCTATGTTGTTTGCCATTTTGTTGATGGTTCTTTGGTTAAAGATGCTACTACTTTGGGTGTTGATGCATAATTTATTATGGACTTTGAATGCTTATATGATTTGCTCTTTCTAAATGGTTTTTGGTCCTATCAAAACCTATTTTTACTTAATCAAAGCATCCCACATATTGTTCTTTTAAAATATCATCTTCCATCATGGCTATCCTAGTCATAATGGTAAATAGGAGTGATTAACTTGTACCAGTGAGACATCGTTAAATAGCATAAGAGCATGATAGCAATGAAATCTAATTGTTGAACGTATTTACTCTAATAATAAATTAGAACTATGAATAGATGCACACATATCTTCTCAAAGATCGTGTCATTGTTTGATGTGATTTGTTTATATTTTTGGATTATTTAAAGTGTTTAACATAGATAATAGTTTGATTGAGCAATATGAGTTATGAGTTAATATTTAGAATACACTGATAAGGACTGATTGGTTATCATTTGTTTATCCAAAGATTATTAAAATAGAGCCCTTTTTCATCCTATTTTGAGACATGGATTGTCAGAGATCCACTTCTAGAACTAAGTTGAGGACATGCCCCCAACCAGGTTATTAGATTGACTTATTGATGGAGAAGGACACAAAAGGACATATGGATGAAGATTGAATCAGATAAAGCTATGATGGAAATTGTATTGTGGATATGCACATGGTAGATAGTTTATTATAGATATGTACAAGAGAGATGATGAGTTTTGATAAAAGGGATGATGGATATAGACTAGGCAATGGAGAACTCAAAAGAATCGTAATAGATGGAAGAGCTAGTTTCCCCACAAATCAGAGTTGTTGCAAGGTTTTCACCATTTTATTTATTTTTAATTTTTTTTGAGATTTTTTGGGTTTGTTTGTGTTTTTTGTCACTTGCACTGAGATCTTAGGTATATAATTTCTTAATTTATATCTTATTAATAGGTTCATCCAATAGCTCCCCATTCAAAGTTGATAATTGATATGCCCTAGATCTATAAACTGTAGTGATTACAAAAGGACCTAGCCAGTTTGCTTCAAATTTTCCCTTTTTTTCTTTGTCAACATGATTCTTTATATTTCCAATTAGGACTATGTAACCCACTTGAACTTCTCTAGGTTTCACTTTATTATTGTATTGATGGGACATCCTTTATTGACATATTTTCAAATGGTCAACATATTTTTATCTCTTTTACTCTTGCAATTCCAATTCTTGTAAGTGTGGTACTCTATAGTCTTCATCCAGAATAAGATCCCTTAATGACACTCTAATATATGGTAACTCAAGCTCAGAGGGTAATATAGATTTGTCATCGAAGACTAGGGAATATGTAGTGACTCTAATAGGTGTGTGAATGGATGTGCACGATAAGTCCATAGTACTTGATTGAGTTGAACATGTCAATCATGACCAACATTATTGAGTCTTTATAAGGATCTTGGTGATGGATTTATTATATTCCCCACCTTGACCATTTCCTTGCGAGAAATATAGGAAGAATGAGGGGTCATATAAAAAAATCATATAATTCTTTGATATCCTAATTTTGGAATTATTTACTATGATCTATGACTATAGAAGTTGGGATACCATATTGATAGATGATATAGTCAAGGATGGACATGGCGACTTCTTTCTTGTGGCAGTTATCAGTGGAATGATCTCAACCCATTTGGTTAAATATTTGGTTGTTGTAATAATAAATTTGTGGCCATGGGAAGAAGATGGACGAATTTCCCCAATGAGGTTGAATCCCCAGTGGTGAAATGGACATATTGGTTGTAAAAGGATGAAATTCCTAAGCTAGTGCATGAATTAGATTCCCACGTATCTGACAATTTTTTCATTTCTTGGCATATTGAAAGGAATATAACTCCTAGATGACATATAATTGGAAATTTGGGATCATCATAATAAGGAGAAGATAAGGGTTCTACTAGGAACTCAAAATTATCTTGTGTGCTTTTCCTATTGAGTAAAGAAGCAATCTTGGCCATGTCATCTATAGCTCTATTGTGTTGTCAAAGAATCTATTAAAATGTGATCACTATGAAATATTTCTTGAATTCATCTTCCATCTACTTATTTGTAACAACTTATTATCTTTGGTTTGATACTCATCACTAACATGATTAATGATCAAATGGGAGTCTTTGTTAACATACAATTGTGTTACATTCCATTGTACTAGCAGTTTGAGTCCTATGAGCAATGCTTCACATTTATCCATATTATTCATACAAGGAAATAACAATTTGTAAGACCTAGCTATTGGGCATCCTTATAGTGTAACAATGAATAATCTAGCCCCTGAATCATTTTACATAAATGAACCATCAAAATGTAATTTCCAAGATTATGTTGAGATTTTCATGATTTTGGCATCTAGAAGTTCAACATGTATTAGGTGTTCATCTAATAGTGGAGCATTTGTTAATTAATCTTCTATAACTTGTAGCTTTATGGCTTTTCAATCCATATAATCAATTTAAAATTACCATAAGTACCATAACCCACTTTTCTAGTCTTCCTATTAATGCTTATTTGCTAAGAAAATATTTTAACAGATCTATCTTAGCAATTAATGCGCCTTTGTGGGATAACATGTAGTGTATCACTTTTTGTGAAGAAAAGACCACTACAATGCAGGCTATTTTAATTGATGAATAGTTAAGCTCATATCCCACTAGAGTGTGACTGATATAATAAATAGCCTTTTCTTTTCCTTCATGGTCTTCTTGTGTCAATAAGGCTTCCAAAGAGTTTTGAGTCACTGATATGTATAATAAGAGTGGTTTAGCATGTACATCTAACATCAAAGTTGGTGTGTTTGTCAAGAACTATTTGATCTTGTCAAAATATTTGTCAAATGTGTCATCCCAGTGAAATGATACATTCTTATGTAACAAGTGCGTGAAAAGATGACTTCTATCAACCAACTGTGAAACAAATCACGTGATAGATTACAATATTCCTTGTAATGATCTCAATGTACTTATATTTTTTGGTAGTGAAAGTTTCATGATTGCATTAATCTTATTAGGATCCACTTTTATTCGTTTTGTAGAAACTATATATCCCAATAGTTTTCTTGATGACACATCGAAAGCACAGTTCTTTGGATAGAATTTGACATTATATTTTTCTAGTTTGGTGAATATCTATCCAATAATTATAAATGATCTTTCCTAGTTTTTAATTTTCATAAGATGTCATCAACATAGTCTTCCATTATGGTATGCATCATATCATGAAAAATTGTGGTCATAACCCTCTGATACATAGCACCTACATGTTTTAGACCAAAAGGAATGTTGTTCTAGTAATAAGTAGCCCAAGGACATGCAAAGGTAATTTTATCTTGATTTTTTGGTACAATTTTGATTTTGGTTATAACTAGAACATCCATCTATTAAAAATAGAATTTCATGTCCAACTGTAAGATCTACAATAGTATTAATGTTTTGTAAAGGAAATTCATATTTTGGACAAGCTTTGTTTAGATATTGGAAGTCAGTACATACTCTAATAGTCTTGTTTTGTTTTGATAAAGGATCAATGTTTGATACCCATTTTGCATAATTGATCTCTTTAATAAAACCAACATCAAATAGTTTCTTTAATTCATCCTTGACTAGAAACTTTCCACTTATGGATTCATCTTTCAATGTTTTTGTTTCACTAGTTTGACTCTTGTAGATATAGATAATTGATTCATTATAATATTTGGATTTGAACCTAACATATTAATGTCTAAACATGCAAAATTTATATGATTAGATATGAAAAATTGTATAAACTATTCTCTTTCTGATTCTAACGAAGATGTGGCCATTTTTAGGATGCGTTAAGATTCTTTTGTTTCAATGTTGATAGGTATTGTTTGTTCAATGAGTATTTCTGATTTCTCTCAATATAAATAATGAGGAAGAGTGTCAATTCTTTTATCTTTAGGTTCTTCAAAGAGGTTTTCACCTATAGATATATCTTTTCTATTTACTATTTTTTATCTAATACAACTACAAAGTTGTTTTCATAATTAGATCTATTGATTATTTTCACATTTTTATAACTAAAATGATTGGCTGCCTCAGAAAAATTTCCATGTCATTAATTTCAATAGGGAACCCTTTCTTATGATCTCCCCATGGTCAATGATCTCTAATCTTAAGATAACCTATGACTACATCATTGTCATAGAAAACATCTAGTAATCATTAATAAAGAAGTTTTCATGGTTTACGAATGTATATATTGACATGTTCTATTTCCATACACTCATTTGGAGTGTCTTGTTCTAGATAAATCTCTCTTTCTTCACAATCATCATGATTAATATAATATGGGATTAACTCTAATGAGTCTGATTGTGACCTTTATCCCTCATGGTATGTGTCACTATAAGTCTTAACAATATTAATTTGATTATCTTTAGTGAGGATATTAGAATCATCTTCATTAGAATTGTTATCTTCTTATTTATCCCTCATATAGTTGAAAAATCTTGGGTGACCTTTTGTTTCCTTTTTGTTTCATATATTTGATCTAATTTGTATCCCAATCTTGTGGTATCTCTTTGATAATTTGGATTTGTCAAAATGGGTTGTAAGACACCTTCTCTTTGCAAGCTAAGAGGTCCACTTCCTTTATATCCCATTCTTACTAAGATAGCATATCCTTTCCCATAATGATCAGGATATATTTTTTCATACTTGATGATCTCTTGTTTCTTTCTTTGTAAAGGATTTGTTTTTTCTTTTCTTTTTTTTGATTTTCTTCATCAGTTAATGTGCTCCCAATCATAAAAGTTCCAAATATAGTAATGGGAGATGGTTCTATCTATTTCTTTGTTATCAATGATCTCCCATATGACCTAAGCGATAGGGGTAATTTTGTGATACAAAAATTCTTCCCCACAATATATTCTCCCATGATCTATTCTTTGACATCAACTTTGACATCAAATGACTTGGAACTGGATTTTATATTGCTAGGATCTTGACTGAGAGAAGTGGATATAACTTGATTTTATGGTATTAGATAATTTTTTATAATTTCAAGTTATTCTAATACTAAAATGGATTACTATCTCCTTTAATTGTAATCTCTTTCTTATCATGAGGGAGTTTTAGACAATAATCAAATATTGAAGGTATTGCTTGCATAGAGTGAATCCAAAGGCATCCTAAAAGAATATTGTAAGCCAATTCCATATCCAAGAACTGATAAAGTACATCTTTGACCATAGGAACAAGTCTCATAGGTAACACATGTGATCCCTTAGATGTCCTTTCTTGTTCATCATAAGCTTAGATTGTGATTTTACTTTTAGGACTACTTCATTTTTCGAAAATCCCTTTGCAAATATTAGTTTTAGAGTATAGATATTCAATCTAACTTCTCCATCTATAAGGACTCTTTTGATCCTATGACTTTGTGCAAGGAATTAAATATGGAGTGAAGCATTATGTGGTTGATGGAAAGATGATCATTTTCCATAATGGATATTAAATGTGACATAGTCAAATGTCCCATCATAACTAATTGGAATTGATTCTAATCTAGATTGGTAGGTATTATGGTCTTTATTAAAGATTTTTTTAGAATTTCTCTATGAGATGTTGATGACTATAGAAGCTCTAATATGGATATGTAGGTTAGTATTTTCTTCAATTGGTTCAAAATGTTGTATTGTTTTGATGTTCTAGGAATAGACTTTGGTACATAGAAAATTTTTATCTAAGACATAGATGGTTTAGATGAAACACCTTATAGTGTACCCTTAGATCTATTCCTAGTGGAGAAATTAACTTTTTTGGACTCATTCTTCTCATGAAAGGTAAATAATTTGGTATAATACTGAGAAGGATTAAATTGAGATAGGTTGTTAATGCATGTATACGATATAGTATTGTAACTAGCTTTATCATAACTTTGGTCTTTGGAGGCATTTCCTTTATCATGACCTATAAGTGGATCTTTTAATGTGGTATGTGTCTCATTTGAGGTATTTACATCAACATTTACTTCACCACTTTTAGCTAGATCTTGTATCACATTCTTTAATCTTTGATAGACATTCATTTATTGTGATTTGCCCCTATGGAATTCACAATAGTCAATCATCATTCCACCATGATGGTTTCACTTTTGGTTATAATCTTTCACTTCAGGAAATGTTATAAGTTTTCAAGTGATTGACTTCCTCAAAGATGATTCAAGAGATTCACCTTTAGGAGTAAATGATAATTTCTTAGGTATAAGAGATCTTCTCAAGAAAGATTGATTTCTTTAGATATCTTGAGCATTTTGATTTGTTTAAGGAGTAGTAGATTTGTTTCCAAGGTTTAGTACTAGTTGTGATGTTTTAACATTTTCATTTTGATTATCTACCACTCCATCACTCATTATGGTTTTATTTTTGTTCCAATATTTGGATTTTTTGTTGGTGTTATTGGAAGAATTGTTGTCTAGATTTGAAGGGCTAGCAATATTTTTTGTCTAAAGTTTAATTTCTCCTTTCCAAACCATAGGTTCTTCAATTTCTACACCATTCTCAATGAGATTTTTGAAGTTTGGTGGACATTGTAACTATATTGTATAGCTCATGTCTGGTGTGATATTTTGTATAAGGATATGTATCTTTTCATTTTTATGAATGATTCTTGGATATTTTTATAAACGGTGATGCCATCTTTGCAAAATGTAGGAGTACTATGTTAGAAACATATCAACTAACTCATTAAAATACTTGATACTATGTGTAACTTATAAATCCATTTGATAGCTTGGCCTCCCAACCTTTATGGAATTAGCTCCTCATAAGGTAAGTCTCACCATGAGCTACTTCAATCCAAGAAACACAAAATTCTCTAATATGCTCTTGTGGGTTCACATTCCCTTTATATTTGTCAAATTTGGGAAGCTCAAAATGAGGAGGAAACAAAATCATGACCAAAATTTTGTCAAAAGGGTATGGACATATGTCTTCTAAGGTGTACCTCTTGGATGAAGATCTAGTTTCAATTTCTTGGATTTTTTGTGTGAAAAGGGTGTAATGATAATGTATGTCCATATAGAGTATTTTTTTCAATATTGATTCCTTAAGGATTCATACTAGGAATGTTGTAACCTTGTTGATGATGTCCTTATAATGTTAAATTTTGTAGTTGTAAACAACTTGATTGAACATATGGTGTAGGTATTTTTTGAACATAACCTTGAGAAGAGACATGTTGGGGATAACCTTATTGTGTAATACTATGTGGGGTTATCCCTAGATGATAATATCCTCAATATGTTGAATTTGGTTGTTGGGAAAGACCTGATTGCATTATGTGTTGTGGACTAGGACCTTATTGAGTTACACCTTGTTGAGGAGGTTCTTGTAAATTTACCATTGGTGGACTAGGACCTTGTTAGGTTACACCTTGTTGAGGAGTACATTGTGGGTATAACCTTGCTAAGGAGGTTTTTGTAAAGTTACCATTGTTGGAGTAGGAACTTGTTAGGTTACACCTTGTTGAGGAGGTCCTTGTAAAATTACTTTTAGGATTTAACCATGGAGATAAATAACAATTATGTGAATGCAAAAAATAGCAAAAAATAATAGATCGCACAAAAGAGAACATAAGACACCAAGATTTAACATGGTTCACCCAATCCTAGGGTTATGCCCACCAAACAACAACTCCAATATTATTATGATCCAGTGATTACAACATGATTACAATATATAATTCCTTACATCTCAATACCTCTGCAAGAAGAATTTTTCACATTAGACCTTATGAAAAACCCCTAATCCTAAGCCCTTTTATGCAAGTATTTTTACTATTTTAGGGTTATAATTAATAATTACATGCCCGTCCAAAATCCCAATAAAATAGGGCCCAAAATTAAAGAATTATGAAGTATTTACAATACTTCCCTAATCAGTCAACACAAATTAACATTTACCATTGTTAGACTAGGACCTTGATAGGTTACATCTAGTTGAGGAGTGCTTTTTTGGGCACAACCTTGTTAAGGAGGTTCTTGTAAGAGTAAATCTTGTTGATGAATATCTTGTTGGGTATAACCTTCTTGAGGAGGTCATTGTAAGGGTAAATATCAGTGATGAGTATCTTGTTGGATTAAACGTTGGGATGTTGAACCTAATAGAGGACCTTGAGAAGTGGTACTTTCTTGAACAAGTCCATGTAAAGGCACAATATTTTGTTGAAAATAATCACTTAATTGTAAAGGACCTTGTGATGTTGAACCTTGTTGAGAAAGATCTTGTGGGATTAGCCCATGTTGAGGAGGTTCTTGATCACTAGAGGTATTCTTATGTTGATTGAGATCAAACTTATCCTCTTTGCTAAAAAGTTGGAATAGTGTAGTTATGGTAGCAAGTAATTTTATTTCTGGTTCGAATACCTTGAAATTTGATAATGTTGTTGGTGTGATTCTAAGTGAAAAAATGTGAAGGAAAGGTGAGGGTGAGACACCAATAGGTAATAATTTTATTGCACATGACAAAGGCAGGTTGAGAGAAAGATGAAAAAATTTGAGAGCTCATGACAGATTACAAGCAAGATCAAAATCTAGAAGTAGAAAGACTGGATATTGGTTTTGTGGAAATATAGGCCATGTCAAAAAGAAGTGTTGGAAATATAAGAAGATATTGCAAAAAGAAAAGGAAGAGGAAGAAAATGTAGCAAGGTCAATTATCAAAAAGAAGAAAATAGATCATAATTGGAAAATTATGTAGTTTAACTTCAAGTAAAAACTTTGTAGTTAACAAGCTTTCTTTGGAAAGATATATAACTATCAATTTTAATGAAAGATAAAGTTTAGGAAGAATATTTTAACATTCTGAGGGAAGAGTTGCACTTTTAGGTTCTTAAGTTTTACATTTCTTGAGATGATTATTTTTAATTTTTAATATGGATCAATAAGTTTCACTGAAGAACTACACAGTTGAATCTTGATAGAAATGTCATCATTTGACATGTTGTGGAAAAATATATCTTACTTACCAATTAATGAGTTCAATGGTATTTATAATAACTATTTCTTAAGGCACAAGACATGGTGATGTTTTTTCTTATAGGTTTGCAAATAGAGTAATTTAACCATACAAAAAATTTGTAGCTAAGCAAGGTCAAGTGTGCATAGTAATAAGATTGGTGAACTCTAGGAAAGCCTTAGGGCTTCACCTCTGTGGGAATTACTGAGATCCAATAAATGCTAATTGTTCTATTCATGACCATTAGAGATGGTTTCATGTGGACCACTACTCATAAACCATGGGTAAATTTGTTTGACTTAACAAATATACAGTTGAATCCTTATAAAAATATCAAAATTTGATTTGTTCCATAAAACTATACTATACTTATTAATTAATGAGCATAATGAGATTTCTAATAAATGGTTCATAAGGAACAAAACTCATGACAAAAGTTCTACAAATTTAGCCACAAAGAAAGTGGCTTTAAGCATGGAGAAAACTATTTAGTTAAGCATGCTCAAGTTGGTGTAGTACTAGGATAAGTGGCCTCCTAAGAAGTATTAGTTCCTCAACTCTTTGAGAATTACATATATCTAGTGAATTTTTACTATTCCATTCATTCTTATGAGATACAAGTTCATGTGAACCACTACTCATGAAAGATGAGTCAATGAGTTTGAGTATTAGTAGATAGTTTAATAATTGTAGCAATATTAAAATTTAAATTTTTGTGGGAAAATATCCCCTTCTTATGAATTGATGACCTTAAGGGTTGTTTGAGGTTGCAAGAGAGTGGATTTAACCATGGATTAGTACTAGGATGAGTGACCTCCTAGAAAGTATCAATGCTTTTCCACTTTGAGAATTTCCTATAACTAATGAGAGCTAAGTGTTTCGTTATTTCTCATTAGAGATGACTTTATTTGAATCACTAATGATGAAGTATTGGTCAATGAGTTTGACAGAATTGCTACATAGTTGAATCCTTATAGAAATATCACAATTTGACTTGTCGTGGACAGATATGTCATAATTATTAATTAATGAGCTTAATTAATAATTGGAATTTGTTAGTGATCCAATTATTTCATCAAATACATAAATATACATAACACACAAAATAAATTCCATTTAAATTTAAACTAGATTGTTGATTTACTTTGATAAATTAGAATATATGTGCCAATTACTCATAAATAAGACCTTGTGAAAAATCCGTATCACTTAAAAATTTAATAGGAAAAAAGTATTATGAAATACCTTGTAGCACAAGAGCTAAATTAGTATGCCATATAGTCCATGTAATTTACTTTCCAATGAGAAGCAAATCATTACATATAAAGCTCTTCCCAAAAATCATAAAACATTTAAGTTTAACTCATCTAAGCTATTATTGAGAACAAAAGATCATTTTAAAACATTTCATTTTCTTCTTTCCAACCATTGTGATTTTTATATCTAATATTATTATTTTTTAAATGTTATTTAAGGAACATATACAATTACCATAACTCAATGAATGATTTTTCATGAATTAAAAATTCCAAATCATATGGAAAATATATAGAATTCGTTAACATAGATTGGCTAGCACTACACCAAAAGCTCGATTTGTTAGTGAGGGTGCCACGAGAGAGGTTGGCTAGAGATCGCATGGGTTTGAAGGGAGGGATTGAGGGTTGCACATGATAACAATTTAGCCCCTAAATCTGAGAGGTCCGCATGGGACATAGGTGACCATGAGGTGAGTAAAGAGCATTGGTGGGATTCAAACCCCTCCCCAGTAGAGTCGCCAATTTGTTAACATAGACCAACTATCACTATACCAAAAGCTCAAACTATTAGTGAGGGTGCTACCAGAGAGTCAAAGACTACACAGGTCTAAAGGGAGGGGTTGGGGGTCCCATGTGATAATCATTTAGCCTCCTCACAAAAGACCATTTTGGAAGAATAAAATGTTAGCACTCTTTGGCACATTTTTTTCTTGATGAATCGTTCCTTTTTATAATTAAAATATTAAAATTAAATATTCAAAATATTAAAATATGTCTTTTGCACATTTTAACTTATATCATTTATAATTTCTCCCTTCTAGTAAAAGTGGTCTGATTAAGTTGCAGAGATTTTCAAAAAACATACGTGATGAACCTTCAAGAGTTTAGAGGAAAAAATATGGTGATATTAGCTAAAAATTCATCCCTTTATTTTCATGGAAACACATATATAGAGAAAAAAATAATTATATATATATATATATATATATTGTTGGAATAATGATACATTTGTCATTAGTTACAACACTTATTTGATTTTGAATGCTTACCGAGTTCATCACTCAGTTTATAGTTCATACTGAGCATTCGTTGGTTACCAAGTATGTTCAGCAGTGTTTACCGAGTCAGGAAGGTAAACTAAGGTTTTAGTGTTTATCGAGTCAGAAAGGTAAACAAAGGTTTTAGTGTTTACCGAGTTAGAAAGGTAAATGAAGGTTTTAATGTTTATCGAGTCAGAAAGGTAAATGAAGGATTTAGTGTTTACCGAGTCAGGAAGGTAAATGAAGGATTTAGTGATTACCAAGACAGAAAGGTAAAAGAAGTATTCAGTGCTTACCAAGTGAATCGAAGGAGTTAGTTTCTACCGAGTGACACAATGTTTACCGAGTCACCAGTGATTACCAAGTTCCAAGCTACTCAGAGTGATTAGTATGGATCGAGCCCCTACCTCTACTGAGTGCATGACGATGCCGTGTAATGTAGTGGATGTCGAGTGTCAAAAGGTCACTGAGTAAGTTTTTGGAACCTGAGTTTTCTACTATCTGGCCGACTCAGTAATGTTTCATCCACTTGTGTTTGGCTGACCTTGTTGCTGTAAATATTGGAATGGTATATATGTAATGTATTGTGCCATTTTCAATATAGAAAGAAATGATGAAGAGAAGTAACAGTGAAGTAAGAGCGAATTGAAAGAGAATCAGCAACGGAGTATTCAACAAGGTTATCAAGGAGCAGCAAAGATATATCCATCACATCAAGTGATCAGTACATAAGATCTAATCAGCAAACCAGTTGCAAGTAGATCCACTGCTTCATCCTAATAGGTGAATTAGTTTTGTAAATCCTTTAACAGGGTATACTTAACAGTCTTTTGTAAATCTCCTAACAGAGTGCATACTTCATTGTATGTTTGTAAATCCTCTAACAAGGTGGATCTAGCAGTCCTACTTGCTCCTAACAGGGCAGATCACCAAAAGTGATCATTGTAAGCCTTAACTGGCCAACTTTATACTACAGTATTGAAGTTTTGTGGGCATCATCCCCACCCTAGTTTTACTTTCAATTTGAAAGGTTTCTAGGTCACCAAATCAGTGTGTTAATCTTTTCATGCATACAGTAAAGTAGATGAATGAATGGTGAATTTGTTATTATGATGAATTGGTTTAAATTTTAAAGCTTACTGATTCACCCCTCCCCTCTCAGTAACATTGTTAGACCTGAATATTTCCAACAATTGGTATTAGAGCTTTGTGGTTCTCAGGACAGAGCTTGACAGCTTGAGCAAAGATGAAGGACAATGGAGATATTCAGACTTGACAAAACTATTGAGAATGAGAAGCTAGATTTGGAGATGGCCATGGTTCAACTCAAAGAAGCAAAGGAAAATCTTTCTCAATCCCTAAAAAGAAGAAAGGAACTTGCAAGACAAATAAATGATCATTTTTATGTTGAAGAAAGGATTGAAGATTTGTTGCCATCAAGTAATTTAGAAGAAGCTGATAAAGCAATCAAAGAACTTTTAGAAAAGAATGGATCTCTACAAGAAGAGGTAAGAAAACTTAAAAGAGAGCAAGAAATATAGTTAATCAGGCTATGTGAAGTTTTGGAACAAATAAAAAAAGCACAAGAAGAATTGGAAGATAGAAGTCATGAAACTCAAAATCAATCCCTTGAACATGAAGATCTAGCAGATCAACTATCCAATGCAAATGAAGAAATCAGGATTCTTAGAGCACAAAATGAAAGTCTACAGAATGACTTAAGAACTGAGAGACAAACCAATGAAAGCTTGGAAAATGATCTAAAAATTGAAAAACAAGTCAATGAAAGGATGATGAAATCTCATGCAGACATGAATCAATTGAATTAGCAAAATTAGCAGAATTTCTATAAGCAAAAAGGTAAAGCTGGTCTTGGATACAAGGAAGAAGGTGAATCTTCTGAACAAGGTACTCAAAGGAATCAAAGACCCACTTGTAATCATTGTGGCAAGATAGGTCATACATCTAACAAATGTTGGAGTAATGGTAAAGGTAAATTCAATGGCAAATGTTTCAATTGCAATCAACATGGTCACAAAGCCAATGAATGCAAGGAGAAACCAAAGTTTGAAGGAAAATGTCATAAATGCAAGAAACAAGGACATAAGGCATCTGAATGTAGATCAAAATCACTCAATCTAGTAGAACGAATTGTCAAAGCAATATTTGGTTGGGATTACAATACTTGGTGTAGATGTCACTATTGTGGAGAATATGGACACATAGGAACAAACTATAGAAGGCATCACCTAAGGAAGAAAGATACAACCATAAGATGCTATACTTGTACTAAACTTGGTCATATAGCCAAGAATTGCATGAATATAGGAAAGGTTGAAGATGAAGAGAAAATTACAGCTGATAATATTCGAAAGCAAATGAAACAACAGTGGATTCCTAAGTCTACCGAGCAAGAAAATTCAAATGATGGAAATGTCACTCTAAGAATGGGTGACTCCACCATTCCTAATTAGACTTATCAAGAAGGATAAGGGACTACATCTTCAAGCCATATCCTAAGTAGTTTCAGAAAGAAGGAGTGGAAATGATAAATCAATATTGCAGATACAAGTCATAATTCATAGTGTCGCATCTACCGAGTAAGGTTGATTTTCAGACTTTACCGAGCTTGGTCAGGAAAATAAGAAAGGTTTTGTGTGTTCACCGAGTTGCAAGGTTTACCGAGTAAGTCGGTGACTATTTATAAAACCCTAATTCTCATCTACCTACGTACCCGAGCATTAATGAAAAGATTTCGATCAAAAAGGCAGAATTTGATCTCATTTTTCATCGCGAATTTAGATTTCATAGAGAAAATATATTTTCAAGTGCATCCAAGCGAGTTCAAGTGATTTGAAGCAATTTTCCAGCAAAGAAATTGTGTTACAAAATTGTTCTCTCACCGAGTAGCAATGGTATCCGCAAGCACCAGTGGCAACAAGGCTAAGAGAGGTTCTGAAATGCTTGTGAAGGAAGTCAAATGGAAGGCACCCAATTTCAAAATTGTTCCTGCCATCGCTGAATCACTCGACCCGCATGGAGCTCAATCGTAGATCCCTCCAAAGGTACTTCTAATCAATTATATTCATACTCATTTCAAGTGTACTGTGCAAGAAATAGGGACACTAGATATGGATAGTACCCTAGCCGAGTTATGCGTGGATGGAACCCTAAAACCTAAGTTCAAACATTTGGAAACCAAAGGCTTAACCCATATCCCACATCTGCCAAGGAGTTTCCGAGTGAAATGGGTGAGGTATATCTTAAGCCGTGTGCATAATGGACAATTGTGGTTAGAACAACCCATCCTCATAACAAAGAAGATGATCCACAAGATCACGGGCTTACCAATGTTGACCAAAGCCAAAACCACCAAAACCCTAGGTCGAGATGAACTCCAGAAATTAACCCAAGCTGAATGGGATGGTAGAGGTTTAAAGCTCAACAATGTTTCAGATATAGAACTGAAATTTGGTATTTGTGTTATTGCATACAAACTGTATAGTTCCAGAAGGCTGAATAGTGTACCCTGTGAGGCTATAGATTTGGCATATAAAATTGTAAAGAAAAATATGGAGTTTGACCTAGCTGATGTGCTATTAAAACAATTCAATAAAAACATGGATAGCATAAGGACTGCAAAGACAAACCCTTGTAAATTTGGTTCTTTGCTAGTTTGTTTATTTTTCTATGTACATAAATTCTTTCCATCTAAGGGTGCAATTCTATGGAGGAAAGATACTCCAATTTTGTATCAAATAAACAAATTCATAGCAGAAATGGGTATGAATTTTGACAAAGTAATGGATAATTATTTTGAAGATTTCAAGGAAAAGATGAACAACAGATTCAGAATACCTCCAAAACTTGTTGAAGAGTATAAGGATGATGTATGTTTCATGGTTGACTATGACAGAGTCTACATCCAGGCAGTCAAACCCCAAGTGGCATGGGTAAAACCATTGCCCTATGAGCTAAATATTGATGATGCCAGAGATATCATTGAGGCACTGGTAAATGAACCAGTGGATCCCAAGTTGCCTGCATTTGGAACCTATGAAGAGGCAAAGGTTAGAATAGAGCTTGAAATCAAGCTTCCTCAAGCAATCTCTAAAGGTAGGAGAAAGATAGAAAAGCTAAAAGCTGATACTGGACCTCTCATGATAATAGAAGGGAGAGGAGAAGATGAAGAAAAGGAAGAAGAAGAAGAAGAGCCTCAACGAAAGAAAGGTAAGGTGACTATCACCAAACCTACAAAGAAAACCTCTACAATATTCTCCAGGAGAACAAGACAGGGAAAGAAGGAACCTGTATTTGTTAAGCCTCCACTCACCTTTGAAGCAAGACTAAAGCAATTAGATGAAGGAGGTAGCTTCACAAACTTCAAAGCATTAAAGTTTGAAACCAGAATAGAACAGGAGAAAATGCAGATTGAGGATCTGGTACTGAACAAAATGGGTAAATGGAAATACTCCTCGGATCAGATAGCCTCTCAGATCTCCAAAGAGCTATTGGAAAGATTGCAACCAAGATGGGAAGCTGCAACCAAGACTGTCAAAGACATTTATGAGCAGACCCTGAGGAATCTCTTGCCAAGTCTCTCTAATGCTGAAGTGAAGAATTCACTTAAAGATCACGAAGGTAATATGATGATTAGATTCCACACTTGTTTGATACTTGTCAAAGACATTGAGCATGTAGTAAATGATGCAACAAACATGTGGAAAAATATCTATCATCTACACAAACCCAGTGAGGATACTGTTGAAATCATGGACAATGACAGCAGTGATGAAAATGATGATGATGATGAGGGTGATGACATTGAAGACATACCAGAAGAACTGCAATCATTAATGTTAGAAATTGAGGAAGAAGCTGAAAGAGAAATGGAGGAAGAAGCAGCCTCTACTGGTGAGATTGTGAGCTCAATAGCCTCATCAATTGATCAATCTCCACCTGTCTCCTCTCAGCTCCAGGTTTCTGCAATGCAAGGGCCAAGCACTTCATCTACCGAGCTGGTGGTCACTTCTTTAGTTACCAAGCTTCCAAGCACATCATTAGCCACCGAGTCATCCATAGCAGCAGCTACTTCACCAAGTATATCTCTCCCACCTGCAGCTTTATATCTCTCCCACCTGCAGCTTGTACAGTAAGTCTTCCCAGTTTCTTACCAATTTTGTCTTCCTCAGCCACATTGGCCCCAATTTTTGCTCCAGTCAGTTCTCCAACTATAAATATACCAGTATGTACATCATTTTTGAGTAGTACATCATTTTTGGGAAGTATATCAAGTTTTGATATAGCTAGCACTTCTCTTAGTTTACCTTTAGTTGGTCCCATTCCAGTTTTGACAGCCAGTCCAACATCATCAACTATTGTTTCAATTTCTAAGGGAAAAGGTACAGTCACTGCAGAAAAACCAAAGAGATACATGTTTTCCAGTAAGGTAGTAGATGAAGAAATAGATCTGGATAAGGACATTTTCATTCCTAAGATAGATCTAGATACTGCATTAGTTGATGAAATGAGAATGATCAGTCAGCTATTAGAGCAAAAGGTACAACAAATATAGCTAAGGAATGAAAGGGACAGAGAATTCAATATAATTGAGAGTGCTAAAAACATAATAACTGAGGCTATAGGTGTTGATGTGGATTCATCTCAACACATTTTGTTACAACTAGAAGAAGCGATGAATAAATTCAATGAGGATATCTCAGGACAAGAAAAATTAATAGAGAAAGCTAAAAAGAAATTTGAATATAAGGTGCTTGAGCACATTGCTCAACACTTAGCAATAAAACAGGTTGAATTAACCTCAATTTTGTCTGACATTGAAAATTCTTTTAATAATGTAACCTCACTTTTTGCAAAACTTTGTGATGTTACCGAGTATACAAAGGAAGTAAAAGAAAAGTTGAATAAAATTGATGCGGATATGAAGGTTAGTGCCCAAATGCTGCAATCTGACCACAGTGCAAGTTCATCCCATTCTCTGAGAATCAAATTTTTGTCAGAGAAATAGGCAAAATTGCTGAGAGAGGAAGCAAGGATCAGGTCTACTCTGATTGACATCCAAAATATGATCCTTCCTGTCATGAACATAATGCAGAAGCACATTGCATATTCAAAAACATTGATCCATGACAATAATTTCTCTGTTGCAGACCATGTGATTGAACTTTCTGCAGAAGTTCAAGTAGCTCTCTCCATATGTAAAATCTTGCAAGACAATTGGGATAAAACTCTGCAACTAATTCTTCAGGTACATTCTGAGTTTATCACACATTTTGGTGTCTCCATGTAAATACATTCTTTATTCTTTGGCATTATTGTCAAAAAGGGGGAGAAAGCAATATATAGAGGAAAATCAGAAAATTAGACACAAAAGGGGAGAAGGTAATAAAGTAATAAAGAATAAAGTCATATAACTCATGTAAAAACCTTGTGTATATTGTATGGGGGAGTTATATGTAAGGTAGCCCATGTATATTTAGCACACAGCACAACAGAATCAAATCAGTTTTGTTAGATCTTGTATATAAATTTTGGCTCATAAGTGTTTTTGTCACTAATGCCAAAGGGGGAGATTGTTGGAATAATGATACATTTGTCATTAGTTACAACACTTATTTGATTCTGAATGCTTACCGATTTCATCACTCAGTTTATAGTTCATACCGAGCATTCGTTGGTTACCAAGTATGTTCAGCAGTGTTTACCAAGTCAGGAAGGTAAACTAAGGTTTTAGTGTTTACCGAGTCAGAAAGGTAAACAAAGGTTTTAGTGTTTACTGAGTGAGAAAGGTAAACGAAGGTTTTAATGTTTACTGAGTTAGAAAGGTAAATGAAGGATTTAGTGTTTACCGAGTCAGGAAGGTAAACGAAGGATTTAGTGATTACCAAGACAGAAAGGTAAAAGAAGTATTCAGTGCTTACCAAGTGAATCAAAGGAGTTAGTTTCTACTGAGTGACACAATGTTTACCGAGTCACCAGTGATTACCAAGTTCCAAGCTACTTAGAGTGATTAGTATGGACTGAGCCCCTACATCTACTGAGTGCATGATGATGCCGTGTAATGTAGTGGATGCCAAATGTCAAAAGGTCACTGAGTAAGTTTGTGGAACCTAAGTTTTCTACTATCTAGCCGACTTAGTAATGTTTTGTCCACTTGTGTTTGGCCAACCTTGTTGCTGTAAATATTGGAATGGTATATATGTAATGTATTGTGCCATTTGAAATATAGAAAGAATTGAAAGAGAAGTAACAGTGAAGTAAGAGCGAATTGAAAGAGAATCAGCAGCGGAGTATTCAACAAGGTTATCAAGGAGCAGCAAAGATATATCCATCTCATCAAGTGATCAGTACATAAGATCTAATCAGCAAACCAATTGCAAGCAGATCCACTGCTTCATCCTAACAGGTGAATCAGTTTTGTAAATCCTTTAACAGGGTAGACTTAACAGTCTTTTGTAAATCTCCTAACAGAGTGCATACTTCATTGTATGTTTGTAAATCCTCTAACAAGGTGGATCTAGCAGTCCTACTTGCTCCTAACAGGGAAGATCACCAGAAGTGATCATTGTAAGCCTTAACTGGCCAACTTTATACTGTAGTATTGAAGTTTCATGGGCATCATCCCCACCCCAGTTTTACTTTCAATTTGAAAGGTTTCTGGGTCACCAAATTAGTGTGTTAATCTTTTCATGCATACAGTAAAGTAGATGAATGAATGGTGAATTTGTTATTATGCTAAATTGGTTTAAATTTTAAAGCTTACTGATTCACCCCTCCCCTCTTAGTAACATTGTTAGACCTGAATATTTCCAACACACACACACACACACACACACACACACACACACACACACACACACACATATATATATATATATATATGGGGCAAAGAAAACTAAAACAATAAATAGTAAGTTGTAAATCAATGAAAATAAACTATTAAAAAAAAAATGTTTCGAAATGGAAAAATCACTATTCTTTTCTTCATGCATTGGTTGACCATAAATAGAATATTTTTGGGGATGAATAGGAGGAAACAAAAAACACATACATGAATTTGGTGGTAGCGAAAAATAGTAAAATTTGAGAGCATTCTATATTTGTGTAGCTTTTAATTCTTCAATATCTTGAATGTTTTTTTATATTCTAATATTGAAATTATCGTCTACATTTTCTTAATTTGTTGGGACTTAATTATATCACTTTGATCCTTTCCATTGTTCTTGAAATATGGTTTCATTTTGGTTTTATTCTATGGGGAATGGATTGTTTTATTTTCAATCATGTTCATCAGTACCAAGACATTGGATATTGGCAGTTGATTTTCCAAGGTTGTATTTCCTCTTCCTATCATGGGTATTAGTTTCATTCCCCTCCTTCCACTGTGAGATTGAGCACCTACCATTGCCATGGTTTGGAGCTATGAATTTTGGGAAGTAATTTTTATGAAGCATTGCATTTATGTAATATTTCTTTGCATCTGTCAGCCATCTAATTTTCTCTATTCAACAAGATGTTTATTCTCACTTATATGTATGAGTGCTTTGCTAGATTTATTTAAGGCATAGTGGTGAATCTATTGTATTTATTTTATTAGATAAATAGGAAATATTATTTTATTGATCAAATGATTAAGTTTTTGATAAGAAAAATAGGTTTTGAAGGGAGTCTGAAACCCTTTACAAATCATGGAATTTTCAAAGAAGCCAATACCAAACAAAACTATAGTCCAAAGGTGAAACAAGTCACCTAACATGACATAGAGACCAAGGTGGCATCATACATAACACAGTACTCATTAGCCATGCAAATAGGTTTTGAACCAGCACCTAAAACCCCAAATAGGTTTTGAAGGGTTCTTGAAACCCTATACAAAAAAACAACTCAAGGAGGAATAGGTCACCAAAAAAAAGGTGACCAACATGACAACACATATAAAATAGACCATTACAACCACAAAATTAGGTTTTGATCGGGCTCTTGAAACCCCTTGGTGAGACACACTACAAAGAACTATAGGCCAAAAGAGCCAGGGGACACTATAGAGGACAATAGGCCAAAAGTCATGAGAGCCAAAAAAGGACAACCACTTCAGACTTTCCCTTTTGAACCCTTCTTTTTAGACTGTAAAGCCATATCAAAAGAGAGATTGGAGGGCTTGACTTATGTTCCTTTTAATATGTTCCATCCATCCTCCACCAAACTAGTAGCCTTTTGCCATTGAAAATTAGCACCATCATTGCAAGATCCTAAAACCCCTAAAGCCAAGAAAAAGGCTATAGAAGAAGAAGTGACAGTAGAAGCTTGAGACAAAAAGATATCACCCTGAAAAGGAGCCATAGGAGGAGCTAGCTTGGAAACACCAAATAATGGGATAACATAATCCAAAGATAGACCAGCTACCACCATAAAAGGAGCCAATGGTGAATCCAAATTGAATATGCCAAGAGTAGATGGATTAATAGAGACAACAATAGAGTCCATATTAGAAGTTGGGAAAACCATATCCAAAGAAATACTAGCTATTACCATAGAAGGAGCCAAAAGAGGGGATCTAGACTAATAGATATCGTAGTAGAATCCACACCAAAAACTAGGACTACAACAGCAACCAAGATAGAAGAATCACCACCACAAGCAACAACTCCCCCCAAATCTGGGGTCACATGAAGAGAATCAACCAAATTAGAAATAGCAACATTCGATGGAAGGACAATAGTATTAGCCATCATCATATGGGAAACATGTAGAGCTTTCTGAATAGAGTAGTGATCATCCAAAACCCCCTTCCACAAAGAAGGTGACTTATTCAATCTAACCTTTCTAGTGGAGCATCTCGCTGCAAGGTGGCTAGTCTTTTGGCATATCCGAGATTTGAATAGGATGCCCTCATAATCAAGAATCCAATTCCAAGAGCCAATGGGAGAGACCAATTTAATAATTTTTGGAAGCCCCTTAGATACATTTATCTCCACAAGGATGTAAGCATATGTCATCGGAAACACATTGCAAGATGTAGAGTCAACCAGCAAAAAATCCCCTAGGGCATCCCCCAGAGCCTCTATAACTGACTTGATCCATAAGTGAAGGGGAAGGTTAGGTAGCCTTACCCAAAAAGGAATTAAAAATTATTAACCCTTAGTTTTAAGAACTACAAGCAAGAAGCCCCACTATTTCACCAAGGGTCAATGGAAAACATTCTCAATTAAGATCCATAGTAGAGAATGATCCTCTGGGGACTTGGACCTTGGTTGTAGGCCTTACAAGCAAGAAGCCCCATCATTTCACCAAAGGAACAAGCCCTTTGATCAAATGATTAAGTTAGTTCTATTGAATGGCTACTTTTTAAAAAAATGGTTAAATTAGTTATGAAATATGATAATGAAATAAATCCTTTAACAATTTTTTTTTAATTCTATTTTAATTCAATGATTAAATTGGTTAGGTCTTATGTAACCAAATAGTTGGATTAATTCAGATTAAATAATAATAGGAGGGTTATCATGTCTTCATAAAATCAAGATAATGAGGATAAATCATTAGTAAAATTAGTCTATTATTAGGTTGATCATTTCATGTTAATTTATCAAGTGATGAAGTTTTTAACATCAATAGGAAATTTAAAGATATAAATCCTTGCAAAATAAATGTATTCTTTAAGTTGTCTTCTTCCTATTTATTTAGAAGGAATTATCTTTTAAAAATTTATCTCATGAGCTAGGATGTTTTTACAAATTATTAGTATTATTATTGTTTTATCTTCTACTTCTTGAATCTATTTTGAGATATAGATTTCAAAAAATGAATAGAATAATGTTGAGTCTCAAATGGCTTAGATCTTAAAGATTTGAAATTAGGTATAGGATTAATGAATATGGTATGTTTTTATTGCTTTCTTTGGTTAAGAGTTTGTCAAATGTATTCCATAACTAAATGGTTGGATGTTCTAAGTTTTACCAGATGATTATTGTGATGAAATTGTTATGTAGTTCAATTTTAGAACAAGGTAGCTTAGAGTTAGTATAGATTTATCTTTGGAAATTTTTAGGGATTATATTACCAAGTTCTTTTAGAAATGACCTAATATTTGGGAGTCAGTATATTAGGGTGCATAAAATGGGAGAAACTCTGACCTCATTTTGGGTATTTATTTTGAACATAAACCTTTATCTTCATTAACAAACTAAGAATGTGCCTTATATTTAGATTCTTGTGATTAAGTTGCTACAAGAGTGGTAGTTTATTGTATGATATATCTTATAACTAAGGGCTTTACTTTATTTGAAATCATGATTGACCAAATTAATACTATGAAGCACTTCTTTAGTCTATTTACTATTGTTGTTGAATTGCGGTTGTGAATGATGTCCTGATTAAAACTAGTGATGGTATTCCTATAGTAGTTACCCATGGTAATGTATTTCTATTATTTATCCCTTGTGAATATACCTTGTGGTTATCTAGTTTGTGTCTTCATGTGTATGAAATAAAATTAAAAGGTGAAATGTAGAGTAGAAATGTCCCTAACAATGCTATATTGGAAAATTTGGACTTGGATGTATTAAGTAGCACTATTCCATTACTTCCTTTAGTTTTTCTTGGTTAGATTTTCTCGTTATTGGGTTGGATATCTTTCATGTTAGGAAAGATTATGGGGAAGCTTAATAGATTCATGGTAGCATGGTAAATCATTCCTACAATATTCTCACCCTTATCTTCTTGGATAGGTTATGGAGCCTCTATCAACTTGGAAGGAAAGTTCAGATCATGTTGGTATTCTACTAGCTAGTTATGGTTTATTTTAGAACTCTATATTTTGCCTCCTATCTTTATACTAGTACAGATTTATGTATTTCCTTAAATTTAATAGTAATTAAAATTAATGTTGAGTAATGTATATTAACCTTGACTCTTGTTGACTTTTCCACTTTTTAGGGAGATTATTGACATGGATCCTATTTTGTAGTTCCCAATTTGTACATGTGGTATCAAAGGCTAGTGTCATACTAGGGCCTTGAGTTCACTATGTTAAGTGTAACCCTATGACACATAAATGTAAGTGAATTGTCCTAGGTTGTATATGTATGTGTTCGTCCTTTCATTGATTGATAAGTTTATGGTTACTTTTGACATGAATTGATAGGATTCTCTTTGTTTGAATTATAGAACTCAAATAGTCTATCAAACTTTACTCCTTGTGTATGTGATGATTTTGGATTGATATTTTTTTCTTTTAAAAATTATCAAAATGGGAGTTTTGAAATGATTGATAATTTGAGTATCTTAGATTGGTTTGATTAAGTTTTGATGGAATGTCTATGATTGCAAAATATACATATTGTTTGGATTTTACTTTTAAAAATTAGTACTTGTTCTTTGTATGTAGAAAGAAAGATGGTCCCCAATAGTTAATTGATGGTTGACTTTTGCACTAGTTTATGAATGCATACAATTTTTTAGACTTGGCTTTTAATAGAAATGAAAATAAATCTTATATTTCTCAATAGACACATGATGTGTATGTGGTGTAAGAATTTTTGATGAGATTCTTGGAATAACCTAGTATGATATGTAGATAGAACATAGATTTTATTTGCAAAGTTACTTCATCATGCATTTTGCATTTAGGAATGCATAAGATTGTAAAAAGAAAAATATATATTTATCAAAATGTATTGCATATGATGCATTTTTTTTTTGGAGTTTGGTTATGTTCATAACACTCCTTGGATACAAGGTGTTGTGAAGAATCTACTCCCTCTTGGTGACTAGTGAGAGTTATTCTATGTAATAAGGATTGGATTCAAATTGGCTGTGTTTTTTTTCAATTTCATGAACTTTGGAGTGATGAAGAGCTAGCTTGAAATTTATTTTTTATGTGCTATGTTTTGCATGACCACCTAGCCTCTAAGTTTTCTACGATCTATCTAGTGTGACCCCATTCACTTTTATTTCTATTGATTTTTCTCTCCACTTTTGGACCTTGTGAACCATAGTTTTGAGATTTAATTGATCTTGAGGTGGCTAGGGTGTATCTTTATGTTGGTAGTCCTATGATGTGATGTGTTGTTCTCTATCATGTTCAATGTGGAATATTGATAGAATGTATAAGGGAGTAGATTTTGAAGAACATGTCATTCTTCCTCTTTCATAAAAAATTACATTTTACATATTGTGTATGAGACTTGGAAAGCTTACCTTCTAGTGAGGGGTGTTGAATGTGGAGAAGACAGGGAAGGGTAGAAGTGATGCTTCATTTTCCACTCTATACCTACTTGTATTTATTTAATTTGGTATGAAAATTCTTTGGCCAAAGCTATGTGCATATGTCATAGGATGTTTTTTGAATATTCTTTCATATTTCCCATCACCCTTCCACATCCATGATTTATTCTACTTAGACATATGTGTAAAGTAGTTCCTTTCTCGACTACACCAAATACCTCCTGCTTTTTGTATCAAGTTAAGAATCACATGCATTGCAAGGTTGAACATTTTATGAGCTAGGTAGGATCCCAAGGAAGTGTAAGGCTTCATGGTTGGGTAGGAAATCACCTCAACCATATTTTATGTAATGATTAAAAAAAAAGGTGGTCATACATTACAATGTGTGATAATTTTTTCTAGTTAAGCACACTTACATAGTCTTAATGCTTATCATTTTGAGCTCCAACACTTCTTTTACTCAAATTAATTTTGAAATATTGTGGTGATGAGATGGGCATGAGGGCCTAGGTCACATGAATTGGAAAATAGTATTTACTAATCCTTACAGGTTAGTGGTGAACATATAGAGATGATTTACTTAAATATGTAGAAACATGTATTGTACAAGTATATGATGCACCTATTGTTCCATGTTCAATGTGCAAGTTGAAATTTTCTATAATTTTCATTCAGGAATGCCACTTTGGATTTATGTGTCATTTAATTATATGATGGAATGAAGTTCAAATGTGTAGGTCATCTTCTTGAGTGTATTCTTATGTTTATCATTTTGGTAGATGATTGTCATATGAAATGTAATTATTATTGTATCAATTATTTCAACATGTAGCTTCAAAAACAAAATGAAGTTACAAAAATAATTGGAAGATATTTTGTTTACTTGTTAATTTGACTCTATGTAGTTGACTTTTATCTTTTGACTTGAATTTTTGGCCTATCTAGAAAGTTGATGAAAATATAGTCTTCATATGATAATGAAAAGCATATGTATGGATTCTTATTTTATGTATTTTTGAGAATATTTTGTATTGGTGTTATCTATGTGTCATGATCCACCTTGCGCAACTCCTATTTTATAAGAAGATGTTGACACATTTGAATCAATGAACCTAATCAATGAAAGTTGACTAATGATTTAGCCATTTTGAGTTGTCTATTTGGACTTTCAGTTGACATGTTGTTTAACATAAACCTAGTCACTGTGTATTCAACTTAGACCTTTGGTCTATGTGTGTGGCAGAAATGACTATTATTATCTAATTAGATGTAGAACTTTGGGTCAATGTTGCTTGATAAATTTGACTGTGTGGCCATTTTTCATTCGTCTTGAACTTATTATATTGGTTAGATATATGTCACTCAAATTCAGCTAACTGATGTATTATGATACATTTGTATGCCAACTTCTGTATGCATTTTTATGTATACTGATGATTAACTATTAATGCATATATTGATGATGTTATATATAGATGTAGTTGTATTTCATGATGATGATGAAATAGATGTAATGTGTTTTCATTACCTAATTATTTTATGGACACTAACCTATTGATGTGGACACTTACTCACTTAGCAGGCACCACATGGTAGATGGTATGTATGCTTGATTAAGATGTGACTAAAGATGGGTTTAAAAGAAAATATTTGCTCTTAATATATATAATTGAATATTTATCTTATTGAGCTATTGATAGTGGTAATGAGATAAAAATATTTTGAATGTATACGTACGAGTATAAATATAATAGGAAATAGATATAAAGTATGTACTAGGAGGATCAAATCCATGTGAGGCTAGGCTATGGTAAGTAAGCACATGTATGTGTGTGTTGTCACATGATTTTAATAAAGTATGTAATTTAATCATCATTAAGATAAGGAATATTTGATTTGATATTTGACTTATTATGATATAGCATGAACTGATATTTTTGTGTTATTCTTGTCAATGCAATAGCTTGGAAATGACACATCATAAGAAAGGGGGAATATTGTTAGAAAGAGCTAGTATAACCTTGTAAAACTATAGAGTGGTCATGGAATTCACAAACTCATGTAGTATATTCTTGAAATAGTTTATTTCTTACCTGAACTGTGTGTTTGTCTTTCTTTTAACTATGCTTACTTTAACATATATTAGTTTTCTTTTGGAAATTTATGTGTTAGTTTTATTTGAATTTATTCAAATGAAATGTAGGTTTTATTTAAGGAAATTAAAAATTTCCCTTTTTAAGTTGAAGAAAGTTAATATTGTTGATATCCTTTTTTATTATGAACAATGGAAGTTATATTATTAAACTTGACATTGTGAGATTCTTGGGTATGGTTTCTATATACCACTACATCAGGACAATGCCTTGTCTAAGTGGGGAAAGATGTCACAACCCAATTTTTAGAAAACTAAATAAATTTGTGTATCGATTGCCACATAGATTAGTCAACCCTAACTCTCATTTTTTTAATTTTATATATAAATCAATGAGAAAAAGAAAACTGAAACAATAAATAGTAAGTTGAAAATTAATGAAAATAAACTATAAAAAAAATTGTTTTGAAATGGAAAAATTGTTATTCTTTTCTTCATGCATTACTTGACAATAAATAAAATATTTTTTTAGGATTAATAGGAGGAAACAAAACACACACACACATACATTAATTTGGTGGCAAAGGAAAATGATAAAATTAGAGAGCATTCTATATTTTTACAAGTTTTAATTTTTTCTTATCTTAAATGTTTATTTATATTCTAACACTGAAATTATCATCTACATTGTCTTCATTTGTTGGGACTCATTTAGATCATTTTAATGCTTTCCTTGTTCTTGAAACATTGTTACAGTCTAAATTTATTCTAGGGGAATGGATTGTTTTATTCTCAACCATGTTCATCAGTACCAACATTTTGGATATTGGTAGTTGATTTTCCCAGGCTACATTACCTCTTCCTATCATGGGTGTTAGTTTTATTCCCCTCCTTCCATTGTGAGATTGAGCATCTACCATTGTCATGGTTTGGACCTATACATTTTGGGAAGTAAGTTAGTTCTATTGAATGACTATTTTATTTAACCAAATGATTATATTAGTTATGAAATAAGACAATGAAATAAATCCTTTAATGAAAAAAATGTTATTCTATTTTAACTCAATGATTAAATTGGTTATGTCTTATGTAAATAGATATTTAGATTAATTCACATAATTTAAATAATAAAAGGAGGGTTATCATGTCTTCATAAAATTTGTCTATTGTTGGGTTGATCATTTGGTGTTAATTTATCAAGCATTGAAGTTTTTAAAATCAAAAGGAAATTTAAAGATATAAATTCTTGCAAAATAAATTTATTCTGTAAATTGTCTTCTTCCTATTTATTTAGAAGGAATATATTCTTTAATAGATTTATCTCATGAGCTTAGATGTTTTTGCTAGTTATTAGTATTATTATGGTTTTATCTATACTACTTCTTGAATCTATTTTGAGATATAGATTTTCTAAAATGAATAGAATAATGTTGAGTCTCAAATGGCTTGTATTGTAATTATTTGAATTCAAGTATAGCATTACAAACATGGTATGCTCTTAGGAATTTATTTGGTTTTGAATTTGTGAGATGTATTCCATGAGAAAATGGTTGGGTGTTCTAATTTTTAATAGATGATTGTTACGATGAAACTGTTAAGTAGCTCAGTTTGGGAAGCAAGTAGCTCAAAGTTAGTCTAGATTTATCTTTGGAAATGTTTAGGGAGTGAGTATCTTAAGATGCATTAAATGGAAGAAACTCTGAACACATTTTGGGTATTTATTTTGAAAATAAGTATTTATCTTCATTAATAAGCTAAGAATGTACTTTATATTTAGATTCTTGTAATTAAGTTGCTACAAGAGTGGTAGTATATTGTATGATATATCTTATAACTAAGGGCTCTACTTTTTGAAATCATGATTGGCTAATTTAATATTATGAAACACTTCTTTCATCTGTTGAATTATAGTTGTGAATGATGGCCAGATTGAAAATAGTGATGGCATTCTTATTATGGTTACCCATGGTAATGTATTTCTATTATTTATCCCTTGTGAATATACCTTGTGGTTATCCAATTTGTGTCTCCATGTGCATGAAATGAAATTAAAAGGTGAAATGCAGGATATAAATATCCCTAACAATGTTATATTGGAAAATTTGGACTTGGATGTATTAAGTAGCACTATTCCATCACTTCATTTAGTTTTTCTTGGTTAGCTTTTCTCATTACTGGGCTAGGTATCTTTCATGTCAAGAAAGATTCTAGGGAAGCTTAATAGTTTCATGGTAGGGTGGTAAAGCACTCCTACGATATTCTCTTCCTTATGTTCTTGGATAGGTTATGGAGCCTCTATCAACTTGGAAGACAAGTTCAAATCATGTTGGTATTCTGGTAATTGGTTATGGTTACTTTTAGAACTTTTTATTTTTCCTCCTATCTTCATACTAGTACATATTTATGTAATTCTTTAAAGTTAATGGTAATTAAAATTATTGTTAATTGATGTATATTGACCTTGACTCTTGTTGACTTTTACATTTTTTGGGAGATTACTTACATGGATCCTATTTTGTAGGTGATAGTCCATAGAACATTAGTTGAAAATACACCACCATTATGCTTGAAATGTCATTTTTGAAGTCCCATAATTTTGATGGAAAGAATCTACTATAAGAAACTATTCATTCCTAAGGGTGATTGTGTACTTGGATTACTAAACATAAAAACATGGGGAGTTGTGAGTCGAGTGGATTTCCTAGTGTTGCTGCCAAGTGTTTTCTTCCTTGATTGAGGTAACATATTCTTATTTTATTATCTCTCTTTTCCCTTTCTTTTATTGGAGCTTCTTAACTCATATAGCTTGTATGGTAGAGAAAAAGGTGCTAGCAAAGCAAGTATAATCTAAGAAAAAAATTGAAGCATCACTTGTAGAACAAGGTGGCTCTTCAAAATGAGAAAAGATGATCTCAATTTAGCATCTGGATCCGAGAGTCCTCCTTCAAAATCTCCTCCAATAAGGTCACTGGTATTAATGATGGAGGTCATGTAGATAGGAATGAAATATATTTGTGACACTCTTGAAAGCTATTCAAAAGGGTGTGAAACATCAACTTCACAACTCAAAAAAATGCTTTGTAGCAATTAATATTGAGTGATAGTTTTTCTTGGCAACAAAAGGTGCTAAGTGATAGGCAGTGAGTGTGTAGTTATCTTGGAACATTAAGGAGCCAAGTGATCTCAATAGAAAGGAGGATTGAATTAAGGAATACTGAGTGAGCTTGTAAAAAAGAGGAGAGCTTAGTTCTTGAAGGGAACATAGAGTAGGCCAAGTGAGAAAAAGATGAGCTTAGTTAACATGTAAATTGAGAAAGTCAATAAAAGACTTTTTGTCTAGTTTAATCCACCATTCAAACACAAATGTGACTAAAAGGAGTTGCATAAAAACTATATCCAATATGAAAATAATAAAGATGAAGACAACAATGAACCAAACTTAATATGCCTTCTTGCTTGCTTGGACTCAATAGAGTTAAACTATAAAAAAATTTGAGAGCATTCATCTTCAATTAGAAAAAATAAAAAGTACTTCAACTAATAAAACTAATCTTAAACTTACAACACTAAATGTTGCATACAATAATGTCTAAAGGAATCCTTGCTTCATAGGACAAACAAAAATGAACTCACAGAGTGATAGGGAGATTCAACACATGTTTCTGCAAACTCTAATCGAACCTTCCTTCTATCCTCTAAACTCTACTCTAATTATTCCTTTCTCCTCTACTCTAGTGTCCTAATCTTCTTCCTTCTCTTCTCTCTGTATTACACTTTCTAACTTCTTCTATTCTATTATATCAAATGAAAAATTAGATTCATTCCTTTTTCTTGTTTTCAAAAATGTTTTCCCTCTCATTTTGGATTTCAAACTCACCTATTGATAATTAAGTTTCTATCTATTACACCTAAAAATCATCAAAGTGGTAGGTGGATGTAGGGCTCCACAGACAACTACTAAAGTTTCAATATTTCAATACTCCTCATTTGTCCCAAGCCAAACAAACAAGGGTTGCTCCTAATCTAAATGAACTATGCCAAGAATTCTTCTTAGGAACACATAAGTTTCTATGCCCAAAGGCTTAGTAAATATGTATGCTAGATGTTGCTCATACCTTAAAAAATCCATCTTTATATCTCCATTCTCCACCAATCCTCTGATGAAGTGATATCTGATTTCTATGTGCTTGCTTCTCCCATGGAAGACTAGATTCTTGGATAGTGTAATTGAGGAAATGTTGTCGCACAATACTATGGTTCCATCCTCTTATCTTTCATTCAAATCTATGAATATTATCCTTAACCAAATAGCTTGACATGTTGTTACATCCGCTACTATGCATTTAGCCTCTATTGTAGATTGATAAACAATAGGTTCCTTCTTGGATGACCATGAAATTACTTCTGATCCCATGTGGAACATGTAACTAGAAGTGTTCTTCCTATCATCTAGGCTTCCAACCCAATCACTATCAGTGTAACAAACCAACTTAAAATCATTATCTGACGTGTAGAAAATCCAAAATCCATTAGTACCATTCACATACCTTAGGATCCTCTTTCTCACTTACCAATGGAAATCCTTTGGTGTTTCCATAAATATGGAAATATAACTTACTACATGCATCATGTTAGGCCAAGTTGCTATAAAATACATCAGGCTTTGAACCACAATCTTGTATAATGTTGGATTCACACTTTTGCTACAATATTCCTTGCTCAACTTCAAACTTATTGTTTCCTGTGTTGGGGTTGCCTTACTGTTATATATTTTGAATCTCTCCAAGATCTAATTTGCATACTTTTCTTGAGAGATGAAGATTCCATCATGCATTTTTTTTTTCTTTTATGCCTAGAGAATACTTCAAGAGGGATAGACTTTTCATTTCGAATTCATTCTTCATGGCCTCTTTGAACTCACCAATTAGGAAATTATCATTTCTACTAAAAATTAAGTCATCTACATACAAAATAATAATAAAAACCTTACCATTTTCTACTTTGATGTAGAGTGTGGTCTCAACATTTCTTTTGCTAAAGTCATTTCTCATCAAGTATGAGTCAATCATGTTCTACCATGCCCATGGAGCTTTCTTGAGTCCATATAGAGCTCTCTTCGATCCATACACCTTGTATTCTTCACCAACGACTTCATAACTAGGTGATTTTTCTACATACACTTCTTCTTTCAATACACCATTCAAGAAGGAAAACTTCACATCCATTTGATATACCTTCCATTGGTGATGGGCTATAATTTCTATGACAACACACATGGTTTCCATTCTTACGATTGAGGCATATGTTTCATCATAATGTCTTCCATATTACTATTGGTACCCCTTGACCACTAAACATACCTTATTCCTATCTATTTTTCCTTTAGTATTGCACTTGGTCTTGTAGACCCATTTCACTCCAATTACTTGCTTCTTGGGAGGCAAAGTAGTTAACTCTCATGTCTCATTTCTTTCAATAGCATCTATTTCCTCATCCATGGAACTACACCATTACTCCTCCATAACTTCTTCAAAGTAAGTTGGATCACTATGAGAAAGTAATGCAAAATTGACACTCTCATCAAACTCTTCATCATACCTTTCCTCTTGGTATATCTCCCTTAGACTCTTAGTCTTCCTTGGCAATAGGGAGGCGAGAGTGGGATCTAAATTTTCATTATTGCTTCTACTATTGTTTTGCATACTAGCTTAGGGCTATCTTGAACTACTAGGAGTTGAAACTTGGCATGTTTGAGGTTGCTTGACATTTTTCCTTTATATTCAATTATCTAAGTTTATCTCCATCATCTTTGTGATCATCAATATCTTCTTCTTCTTTAATGATCACCAATATCTTTGTGATCTCCATATAAAATATATCCAATATGAAACCAATAAAGATGAAGAAAACAATGACTCAAACTAATATGCCTTCTTGCTTTCTTACATTCAACTAAGTTAAACTATTACAAAATCTAGGAGTATTTAACTTCAACTAGAAAAAATACAAAGTAATTCAATTAATAAAACTAATCTTAAACTTATAGCACTAAAGGATGCATACAATAATTTCTGGAGAAATTATTACATTAGAGGACAAAGAAAAATAAACTCACAAAGTGCCAGGGAGATTCAACATATGTTGCTACAAACTCTGACTAAACCTTTCTTATGTCCTCTAAACTCTACTCTGAATATTCATTTCTCCTCTACTTTGATATGTTCATCTTCTTCCTTCTCCATTCTCTGCTCTGCACTTTCTCACTTCTCTTCTCTTCTATCGAATGAAAAATGAGCTTCTTTCCTTTAGGCTTGTTTTAAAATAAAAAATTCCCTCTCATTTCAGATTTCAAACTTACCTACCCACATTTATGTTTTTGTTTGCTACACCTACAAACTGTTAGATTGGTAGGTGGACATAGGGCTTGACAAACACTAAATTTTCAATATTTCAACAAAGGGAACAC
The DNA here is from genome assembly GCA_028749045.1 of Cupressus sempervirens. Taxonomy (NCBI): domain Eukaryota; kingdom Viridiplantae; phylum Streptophyta; class Pinopsida; order Cupressales; family Cupressaceae; genus Cupressus; species Cupressus sempervirens. The sequence goes on from CM053791.1 coordinate 766,094,078, forward strand.
CTCTTCTTCAACTACTAGATAACATTTATATAGAACACTTGGGTTTTTTCAAGAGGTTATACAAAGAACAGATCATTTGGATACAATAACCTCCCCTCATTGGCTTCCTCCATCCATAGGAAACCATTTTTATTAGGAAGGAATTGAAAACACTCCAAGGAAAATTAATAAATAAGCTCCATCTAAAAAGAAATCCACACCAAAAAAATTAAATTATGAAGATACCTGGCAAGTTGATCTCTCATGGCTCTAACTCTCCCCCAACATAACCCGAAATCAAGGTGAGGTCCACTAGAAGGTCACAACTATCTGGTGGGAGTAATGTTCATTCCATCCCATCAACCTTTTGTCATCTGCCTTCCCATTTGTCACACTATAATACTATTACTCATTCCTCTACCACATTGAGTTCTAATCCGGATGAAGAAGACCCAAAACAAGAAGTTGGTGAGGAGAAAGAGAAGTGATTATTATGTAAAGAGATTTTGAAGTGATATTATATTACTACAAGCTTTGTTTCAAAGATAATTTCACACAAAAACACCAGGAAAAAAATACTTTGAGGCCAATTTTTGGGTTACAAATCAAGAAAATTCAAGTAATAATTGACTAATTGAAAAGTTTGGTTGGTGACAAACCCATGTATGTTTGATTTTTACTTTGTTCCATTTGCAAATGGGCACAATTTTTGTTTGCATATTTTTTTAAAATCTATTTGGAGTTATGTGGCTCAACTTATTTTTTTTTTTGCCAAGTTGAACACTATAATTTGGTCACTTTTCAATTGTAGACCATGAAGCTTCTTTCATGTTTTCTATAAATTCAAATCAACAATTATTTTTTAATTTTTTTATGTATAAATTGTTCTCTTTGATGAATTGTAGGCTATTTAACTTCTTCCAAACTTTTTCGTAAATTCATATTAATAAAAATAGAAACCTAATTAAAGTCCTTTATATTTTTATTCAAAATTATTAAGAGTTTATTGAATCATAAATTTATATTAATAAACAATAGAAACTTAATTAAAGTCCTTTATATTTATATTCAAAATTACTAAGAGTTTATTAAATGGTAGTTTGTTAAGAGATGTTGTTATTGTCGATTTTTATATTTAATTTTTTATTAGATCTTTCATTTAATTTTTAATTAAAAATAATTTAAAACTAAACCATAAAATTTATTTAAAAATAAATAACTAAATCTATTCATTTTATAGTAATTAAATAGGATTTTTTTTTGAATTATTATAGATAAAATTTAACATTTAATTAAGCTATATGATATAAATATTTATAACTATATTACAACAATTTAGTATTTACAAATAATATTGATAAGTAGGAGATAATTTCCACAGCAAGTCAAATTGAGATATTGCTCTCAAGATTTAACTATGTGATTTTGAGTCAAACTCATTGACCCATGTTTCATGAGTAGCGATTCAACATGAATCCATCTCTCATGAGAATAAATGGAACACTTAGCACTCGTTGGATCTAGGTGATGCTCACAGGGGTGCAGCATTGGGACTTCCCAGGAGGTCACCTATCCCAGTACTACTCCAACCTGAGCGTGCTTAACTATGAAGTTTCCTCCATGGTTAAAGACAAAGCTTGCAACCCCATTTAATATTTTCTCAGTTGGAAAATAGAAACTTAATTAAAGTCCTTTACATTTATATTCAAAATTATTAAGAGCTTATTAAATGGTAGTTTGTTAAGAGAAGTTGTTATTATCACTTTTTATATTTATTTTTTATTAGATCTTTCATTTAATTTTTAATTAAAAATAATTTAAAACTAAACCATAAAAATACTTTAAAAATAAATAACTAAATCTATTATTATTTTTATAGTAATTAAATAGGATTTAAAAAAAAATTAATATAGATAAAATTTAACATTTAATTAAACTATATGATATAAATATTTATAACTATTTTACAATAATTTAGTATTAACAAATAATATTTTCTAAGTTAACATTTCTTTAGGTATAATTTATTTATATGAGATACCATTCTAAATTTCTCAAAGTATCATTCCTAATTATTTTTTTACAATAATTTAATTATTTTACTAAGTATCTTTTTAGTAATTAATTATTATAGAATGTTATTATAATTGAATGAACTAATTATATCTTAAATTTAAATTTTGATTTAATAATAAATATAAATAATTATTAAAAAATAAAAAAATATTTTATCGAATTAGAAATGAAGACTACATAATATCTTATACATGCTAATATGATATTTTCATAAAATGCCTATGTTTTCATCTTTTACTATTTTTTTATTGAATCTTTATTGTAGTGAGAGTTCAAAGATTGAATATCATGCATGTAAAGAATCATAAATAATATGTCCAATAAATTTAGCATCAACTACATACAAAAAGGGCCTTAAGAAGAAATATTAAACACATGCTAGTGGAATGAATAATGTTAAATTCATGTTTGTTGCATCTTATTTTAGTTTGATCTACACTATCATATATTGTTATCAAGATCTTTGTGTTTGCATTTAAAATAGAATAAATTGGGATACAAGTATAAAATAATACAAATGTTCAAAAATTGTTTTTTTTTTTTTTTTTTTTTTTTTTTCCATTTATGTGTTTTATTGTTATGTAAATATTTGTTTTGTGTCTTATTACATGAAATGATGATTAAGAAAATTTGGCATGTTCATGGTCCATTTATCAATTTGTCATCTTTATTTTTCTTTTATATATAATTATTATTATGGGGTCATGATGTAAAGAAATTAAAGGTGTGAAACAATCTGAAAACTTTGAGATATGCTCTAGTATTTCACGTTGTTATCAAAATCCATAGAAATGGTAGACTCAATGGAGACAAAGGGAAAAAAGTGATGGAGATATATTAAAGTTATTTAAGCACTTTTTTGCAAGTATGAAAGTAACTTCAATAGATACAAATGTAAGAATATAACTAAAACTAACTATTGAACACATAGTAAATTTACAACATTTTTAGGATGCATACGAAAAACCTAAAGCTTCTTAGATCTCATAAAATGACTAGAGAAATCTCTTCTTCACATACCAATTAAAGAATATAATTTTTCTATAGTATTAATGATAGAAATAGAGTACAAAAATATATTCCTCTACTACAATAGAAACACAATTATACGTCTTTGCTATTATGAAATCTAGAATTATTCTCTTATTATAATTTCTTGTTTCCACCTAATACTTAAAGGGAAAGTGATAAAATAGATAAAAAACATAATCAATAAATACAAGATAAGATACGATAAGATCTCTAAGAAGTTATTAATGTTTAATTTTTGATAGCCACTCAAAGTTGTCAAAGCTAATGGAAGCTTTTGCAGAGCTTTTGGTGACTTAGCTTTTAAAGATCTTTTGGTGACTTGTGGAGAATAATGACAATGAGTTATTGATAAGATAGGGTAGATAAGAGGTGACATTATGAGGCTTAGGAAAATAGATTTAGCTTATAAAATAAAATAACAATTCTTTCTCCTTAGTTGATAAATAAACATACAATCATGCATGATCAATGATGCTCAAGTATTTTTTAGAATCTCAAAACATATAATACTTATTGTCTTTTGAAAAATGTCTCCTAAGTGCTTCTTAAACCTAAGAACCTCTATATTTACCTCATTATAATATAAATCTCTTATCAAAAAATTATTTATTTGAATATTCTTACTTCTTCCATAAAATTTAATAGTTTTTTATTACAGTTATTGAGAAAGAATTATGAAAAAATATTTTAGTTTGTTCCTCTCCTTCTTCCTTAAAATATAGTAGGACTATTCTAATCCAAAGCTTTACATTTTGTTTCTTTTTATTCTCTATTCTTAGTCTCTATTATATATTGATAAACCATGGGTAACCTCTTAGAAGCTCATGATATTACCCATGTGAAAAACATATCTAGAAGTTCTCTTTGTATCATATGAAATCCTGGACAAATGACTTTGTAAAAACTAGCCTAATGTCATTTTCAATGAAATAGCATATCCTTTGGTGCATTTTGCATACATCAACATTCTCTTGCCTTATTTCTAATGGGTGGTTTGGAACTTTCATAAACATGGAAATCAAACTTACCGAATGCATATAAAAGCCCTAGTTGTAGTTATTACATCAAACTTCTAACCCAAGTATTAAAACAATATTTGGTTTACCTTTTTATTATGAATTTTCTTACTGAACTTTGGAACTATGGTTCTTTGCATTGGGTTTTCCGTTTTATAAACATTCAAAATATTTTACTATTGCATTTCAGGAAATAACAAAAGAGCTCATACAAGATTAAGGGACCATAAATGAGGATGTCCCAAATCAAAAGCTATATTAGACAAGAATTTTTTACAAATGCATTGCCCATATACATATATAAAAAAAATGAAATATTTGAGAACTAGATTCTGAAGATATTCTTCCTCCTCATGATCACCACTCTCTAGAGTAGCGAATCATATTGGAGAAGGCATGTTTAGCAAAACATCTTCATCCTCTAGTTTCCTCTTCTAATTCATTTCCTAATTCAAATTCTATATAAGGTTTGAAAATGGCATGTTGAAAATATTGATATCATACTTAGTAGTAGTGTACCCATGGGAAATATCTTTCTTTTCTCGAATGCATTTCTTGTCCTTTAGTAGGTGGAGGAACATGATTTTTCCTTGATAATAGCATTGACCTAGAAAGCAACATCAACATATATGAGTCTCCTTAGCGAATCTAAGGCATCTACTTTTACTTTGAAATATGTCATTATTTCTAAATTTCCATAGAACCCAAAGAATAACAGAGGAAATAATTGACCAAAACATATATTCCATTTATTGATACCATATATTTCACCAAAAATGATATTATCAATAGAAAAATTGCCATCAAGTTTAAACCCAAACAACAAAAGAATAATGGAAAAAAATTTGGAGGATAGATTTAGGTTTTATTTCTACCCCTAGTTTCTTGAAGGGTAACTTATATGCAACAAAAACCTCCATAGAAAATTAGAGACTTTAGGTTCAATGGGCCACAAGCAATAATTAGACAAGATTTTTTTCCACTCAACATGGGTAAGGTCAAGGCTCTAGTCAAAATTAAGTTGATCAAAAATAGTAGTGGAAGTTAAATGAAAAAGGTCAACATATTTGGATTTGACAAGCTTAATCGGGGTAGAGTCTGTCCACCATAGGAGGAAACAACATGAGGAGGGTGAGCAACAAATGGTCCTAACACTAGCTTCATCCAAGACTTTTTTAACTAGATATTACATCCTTCAATGGGAAGAGGGAAGAAGATATTTTTCTTTGAATTCATCCCACTAGATCAAAATTCTATCCTAAAGAATGTTCTCAAATGTCTAGATGCCTACCCTAGCCTATTTCTTAATAGAGCATCCCTAAACCATAACCACTAGTTTAGAGTTACTTTTCAAATTCCACAAACTAGATCCTTTGGCATACCATATGCTTCCCTCCTCTATACTTTGAATCTTGAAAAAAACTAGTCTAACATATCTCCAACTCTTCCATAAGGTTTTGAAAACATGAGAGCCTCCTACCAGGGTTCTATATTCTACTGCCAAGAAGCCCAAAGTATCTCAATTGTCCCAAAATTTGGCACCACAAGGATGTCCAATGCTAAGGTTATGCCTTAGAAGAACCTTTCCTTGAACTTCTTTTGCAATCCATTTGACTACTAGAGCTATCCCTTGTTGTCTAAGGTCCTTCAATCCTAGGGAATTGAGTTCTTTACTTTTTGTGTAGCAATCCCACCTGACTACATGTGTTCTCCTACCTACTTTTTCATCTAACCAAAGGAAATATTTGATAATCTTATGAAGAATCTCAAACTGATTTGCATTAAATAACTAGGCTAAATAAAAGTACCTTGAGTAACAAGAGAGAATTGTGTGACATACTTGCATAATTCCAGCTAACAAAAGGTAAAAAAAGCTCCACTTGTTGAGTTTAGGAGTGATTTTATCCTTGATCCAATTTCACATATCTTTGATACTAGAATTGACTAAAAATTGAATTCCTAAATATCTCACAAAATGAGAAGGTTAGCCCAAAGAAATACCAAATTTTACACACCATGGAGGAGGAGATAGTTCCCACCCTAACAAGTATGATTTATCTATGGAGATTTTTGTGTCTAAGACATGACAAAATGGGTCTAACTTAGTTATCAAATGTTCCATATTTTTCTCTTCTAAAACAAAATAAAGGTTGTATCATCTACAAACTGGACATTAAAGATCTCTTCCTTGTTTGAAAGAGTATGCCCCTAAACTCTAGAGGAAAGAGAGGAATCCTTGAGAAGATAGTGAATAAAGTTAGTAGTAATAAAAAATAAGGCTAGAGCTAAAGGGCATCCCGTCTAATTGATCTAGACAGTGAGAAAAAATTAGATCAATTCCCATTGAGTTCTACAATGGCTCTAGAATCCTTCATAAGAGTTTTAATCATATGAGAGAAATATGTAGGGAATCCAAGAGCTTCTAGCATCATTAGAATACATTCTTATTCCACCCTTTCATATGCCTTGTCATAGTTTATTAGTAGCATTTCCATATTTTGGTTAGATTTTTTTCCCCACTCCAAAGTCTCCTATCATGTGATGATGTTCTAAAGAATGTATCTTCCTTTCACAAAACCTATCTAGGTAGGGTTGATAATCTTAGGAAGAATGTTTTCAACTCTTAAGGCTATAATCTTGGCTAGAATTTTATAAACCATATTAAGAAGTGTGATTGGTCTCCATTTTTTAATAAGTGTTTTGACTCCTCCTTTGTGAATCATCTTAATCACTCATGAATTAATGTTTTACCATAAAGATCCTTGTTCCTAGAAAAAAAGTCACAAGCATCCTTGAATATTGGGCTAACCCATAGGGAATTAGTTTGGAAGAATTCTACAATAATACCACCTAGACTAGGAGCCTTCTCCTTACCCATAAAAGATATCATAGAGCTAATCTCCATGATAGAAATAGGGATTTCAAGGTGCAAAGAGTCATTTTTTGACAACTTTCTAGGAATAATATTGGAAATGTTTTCCCTAGCTTACTTCACATTGTAGCCATTATCTTTAGAGGAGAATAGAATTCTACAAAAATGAGAAACGTATCCAAAGATGCATTTGAGATTCGAGATGATACCCCCATTATCAGATATATAGTATATCTTATCCTTTGTATCCTTGAGTTTTGGAAGTTTAAAGAAAAATTTTGAGCCTCTATCACCCATCTTAAGCCAATTGATCCTAGCTCTAATTCTAGCCCCTTGACTCTTTTTGGATTGTAAGACTCTAAGATCATGCTTTTCTTTAGTTACCTATTCCACTACTCAAGGAATAGTAGAGAGGGCTTGCACATCAGTCTATGCAACTAGGAGATAGTTAAGAAGAGACAATTATTGGGCTCTACTATCCTTGGCTTTCTTCTTGCCAACCACCTTAAACATATTCTACTAGGAGTTTATTATCTGATTCTAACTAGGGACATGGTTTTGATGCTGAAAAATGGAATAGAAATTTATACTAATTGATGATCTTCACAATAGGATACACTTCTTGGTCTTCCAAGAGGGAAGAATTTATCACAAATACATTATTCTTCTTCCTTGAATTAGGAATTGAGGAGCCCAACTTAATAATATCAACTAGGCTAGGGCGATGAGCTAATATAGAGAAAAGGAGAACTCTAACAAGGTTATCATATAATGGTTTAGAATAGCTGAAGACATGTTTGTCAAATTAAATTCTATCTAGTCTTGAGTATATCCTTTTATTGCCCTTCTAGAGATTAGACAATGTGAACCAAATTGCTTTGGATTGGTTGTTTAGATGAGCAAGGGGGTCAATTAGATTAATATTTGATATAAATATTTTCCAAAAGTATTTCTCAGTACCATTCCATTCCAATTTAAGTCCTACTTTATCAATTTCCCTTTCAACCATATTGAAACCTCCTACTAAGATCCATGGGATGTTGGGCAGGCTATAGAGCCATTTCTATAACATGATTTTATCAGTGTGCCCATTAGGGGCATAAATAAATCAAATTCTAAATTCAACCTCTTTTGATTTAAAAGAGATCCAAGTTGCTCTATTGCAAGGGGAGCTCCCTTTTTTATCAATAAACTTCCTCCATTTGGGTCCAATTAAGATGGATGTGCCACCTTTTCATCTCAAATTATTGGTAGACACTGAAACACCATCTTTCCATATCCATTTAAGGGAAATATCTAATAAATATTCAATAGATTTCACTTCTTGTAAAAGAATAATGTCAATATCCTTGATCTATCTAAGAAATCTTTTAACAACATACTTCTTGTCAAAAGATTTCAAACCTTGGACATTCAAAGAGGCTAGTTTAAGGAAATTCATGGTAAAAATTATCTATCAATTTCCATGGAGGATTAGAAACCTTTGAAACAATTAGGCATTTTGACCCTAGCCACCTTCCAAGGCTTAGGATTATCATTTGGCAAGAAAGGCCTTCCTCCTTTCCTCCAAATCACTTCCCCGTTATCTAATCTAATTATTTCATGTTTCATTCATCTCCTTTTCTCCTTAGACTTACTAGAGTTAAACACAAAAGCTTCCATAGTAGGCTCAAAATCAATAGCAAAGCCTTCCCTGTCACCATTTTCAAGGGTAGCAAGAGAAGAAAATTCACATTCCTTTTGATTACCCCCTACTAATTTAGGATCAAAAGTTTTGTCCCCTCCCTCTATAATAAAAGGTTTATAGGAGGTTACAAGAATAACAACCATAGAAAAGTAATGTAATCTTGAACATCCTTACTAACATAATCCAATATGGGGTTGTTTAGGGGTGCAAGCTCCTAATCTTTCTCCAAGATACTAAGCTCATTGAGGTTAATAGGAAAATGGGATTTAGGCAATGTTAGTATCAAGGATGGATGCATCCCCATCTCCACTATCTCTGAAAATCTCGGCCATGGACATCCTCGGATCACCAGACACCACAGCTTGTGACTGTATAGAATTAGGTAAAGACTGTAGTCGCTCTAACTCCATGGTCACCTTAGCCAAATGAAACTGTGACTCCTTGAAATCCAACTATGTACTCTCAAGAATCTTAGAAGTCACTTCAAGCTACTCAGTAAGCTCACTCACTTCATCTTCCTTGGCTGACAATGCATCATATGCTATACTTCCCCACTCCATAAGATAATCTCTATCGGCTACCAACTGCATATAATCCTATCTCAGAATCTAGATAGCCTCCCATAAAGAGTGGAACTCTATCAAGGAAAGATAATTGCCTCCCTGCTCATCACTAGTAGGAGAACCCCATCCATAAACTGCTAACAATTGATGAGTATCATCAAAATGTTGGCAAGCGATAGCAATGTCTCGCTCACTAACTCTCAATTGATTAGACACATGATGGCACTGGCTTGACTGTCTCCTACAAACCTCCTCTGATGCACTGTCTAAAGGAGTATCCTCAAAGTTACTAGTCTCTAGATTATTACCATCCATATCCTGTGAATCAACTCTAAAGCTCATATCAATAAACAGAGTATCAAAAACTGTAGCACTACTGTCCAACTCCTTTGTACCCAAAGAAACTAAGTCTTCAAAACTGCCCACTGCATCCTCCTAGATGTCATCAATGCCAATATGATCCTGGGACTCATCTGTACACACTGCCAAATATGAAAGATCATCAACACATTCTAGCAATTATGGTCGACTGGATATATGAACAAAGCCCAACACCGGTGTATAAAAACTAATACCAACATTGGATAAGCTCTTGGCACAAGAAAAGACAACACCGTGCAATCTGCTAATCAAATCCATGATAACACCCAAACAATCACTACTACTAAAAAGTGTTAAAGATTTACAATCAACTAAATCCCAAATGCCAATATAACAATCTCGAGTCCATATTTGTAAACTAGAATCAGCTGGTAACTCAAGCAAAATCCTCACTTCAGTAATATGACCAATACCAACTAACTCCACATACCTGTCATGATGAGATAATGTAGTCACAATACTATCTTCACTCACCTTCAGCTCGCAGGATGAATCATGTGAAGTACTACTAGCCTCAACCTCATGTGATGAAGCATCTAACTGTGCCTGGTACTCTCTCTCAGAAAAGTCATGAATGCTCAATGTCTGCTCATCTCCACTAGGTATCTCACCATCATGCACAACAACATCCTCATAATCATCATCCTTGAGGTCAAATCTATCTATCACTCTTTGACTAAAATCATCAAATGTAGTTACTTGATCATGACCTTGAGTAGTCATTCCATGATACCACCAATCATAGGCTGCATCTTCCAAGTGTAGACTTGCAATTTGAACAGCATCACTCTCCTTCATGGGGTTAAGTGTGAAGAAGGTCTATAATTTTTGTAGCCATGCTCTAGCTAAAATTTTATTTGTTCCATCAAAAGTAGGTGCTATAAACTTGCTTATTTTATTTTTGAGCTCTCTTCCACTTATGTCATGCTCCCTTCTATACTCTTTCTTGGGCATCAAAGTGTTCATCATATCCACATACTCTCTAAAAGGAACTGAACTACGAAAGTCATCATCTACACCATTGTAAGTAGCTCTTATGTAATCAAGTTACTTGTAACCTCTTCCACAGGATTAATGGTTGGATTTGGTACTGGTGGCTCATCTACAGGCAAGAAAATAGTTTTGGTTGATTTAGATGGTGTAGATTTTAGACTTCTTGGCTCCTCTGAAGTGCTCCCTTTCTCATTAATAGATGCAACTCCTTGTAGTTTTTCTGTCAATATTCGAAAAGCCTCTCTAGTTTCTGCCAAACTATCCACTATTTGCTTCTAAGTATTTTGGATGTCTTGGAAGAATTTCTTTGCCATCTCATCTGGATCAACCATACTTTTCCCTTCCTTGGATTTTTTACTTTTACTTTCAACTAGAGGTTTGATCAAATTTTTTAAATTATTTTCTTGCTGTAAATATCTCTTTTCTCTTTCACTTAGTTGCATGAAACAATAAATTTTGACATGCAGCTGATTCGAAGCAACATGCAACCACCGAATTCACCAAGAACTAAAATACAAATGATTAGAAGTAGAATGCAACCATAAATTTTGACATATAGCTGATTGGAAGCAACATGCAACCATAAATTATGACATGCAAGATTTGGGTAGTTATCAAAACTGACATGCAAGATCTGGGTAGTTGTCAAAACTGACGTGCAAACTTCTAAAAACCCTCAGGCTGGAAAGATCATGGCTCTGATACCACTAAAATGTCCCTTTTCTGATTTTATATGATATTTCATGCCTCTAATCAGATTTTCTAGATCAAACAACTAATATCACAAAGATCCACCAAATTTCTCAAGAAACCCCAAATCGGGTATGCCAGAAATAGTGCCAAAAGCTTCACAACTTCACAAATTATTAATAAATCTGAAAATAGAAATTTTTACAGAAATTTCAGCAGCATAAAAGCCTAAAAAATGAAATTTCCAGATCCGTATAGCCTTTACACAATAGTTCACAAATCTAAGACAAAAACTATGCTCATCGGGCTCCCAAAATTAACACAAAAATGCCCGAAAACACCACAAAAACACTAATAATCTATCTCAAAAGTTTAATCATGTCCCAATATATATATTCAGCTCTATTTTAACACTTTAAAGTCTGAAATACAGGAGCAACCCAAACTGATATGAAATACTCAACTGAAAACACCAAACTCATACAAAAAAACACACCCGAAAACCCACAAATCTGTACTGTTCAGCACAAAGGAAAACTCTGTATGAGCATGCACATGGAATGGCTTCAAACTCCCATCCTTATCCTTCCTAGAAACCTACAAAATCCCATTCTTGGGTCTCCTTGGAAACCTGCAAACTCTTGTTCTTGGGTCTCCTTCTCCACAGGTTTGGCAGCCTCTGAAGAATAACAAAGAATGAGCAAAAATCAAGTTCTGGAATGAGCCCAAAATGCCTGCAAACCCCTTAAAAGAGGGCATAACCCTAACTCACGTCCAAGAGGGGTTAATAAAACATATTTTAATAATAATTTTCATTTATTAGTCCATTCGCTTCCAAAGATTATCCCCTTTTGCTGAAACTTCACCTTTTTGGGCCTGCCTGCCTTAGCAAAGATTATTATTTTTAATTATTTGAAAAGGGGACATGAAAGAAGCCATTTAAAATTAAAGTAAAAGTCTAGGAAATGAATTTCCTCCTCCTGGGGAGTACTAGATTCACAATCAAGGTATAAACACTTAAACAATAATATTTGAAAGATGGAAACTGAATTTAACCATCTGAAACATAGCAGTAAAGGAAAGAACTAAAAGAGACATTTGAATGTACAAAAACAATTAATTAAATGTATGGTTCCTCCCAACCATAATAACATCATGAGACCTTGATCCCCTATGGGTAACATCCCAAACTATCAACTAAATAGTCAGAGCTATCTTATGAGGACATCACTACTAAAGCATAATAACATCATAAGATGAAGAAATTGAACATGATAAACCTATAAGAAATAGATACTCCAACCAAGAAACTAACATCATCTAATCATATACTAAACATAATAATAAGGGAATGTGTCACATAAACTAACATGATCCAAACATGATATCCAAGCATTCCAATGAAAACATAAATCACAAGAAAGCTTACTCTAAAACCTAAAGTATCTAGTAAAAACATCAAGCAACGGTTGTATTGGAAAAATAGACCATCTCTGTAAACTGGTCCCCAATAGTGGTGAAGGTAGCTATGCCTTCCGACCATGTGAAACCTAAAAGTCCACTCCCACCATGCTAATGGAGATAATGATCCAACCACACTCACATAAATCAAACATCCATAGTGAATAATCATGCCAAATATTAAGAGGACTACAACCAAGAGCATGAGACAATATAAGCACAATAGGTCATGGTTAGACACTAAATGGGTTTCTATATAGGGACACACCTAGAGGGGAAATAGTTTGGCATCAAGTAATCTGAAGCTAGTGGGGTGTTGATCTCTCTTTCCAAAGGAAGGCTCATGCATTGTGTGCTCAACCTTAATTGGGTGGTCACACATTTTAATTATCTTTAATTTTATTAACACCCAGTATTTTATTTAGTTATCACTAATTAAGCCTTCTACACATGAACCTAATAAAAGTTACCAAAATTGTTCTAGAAGCCCCTCCATGAAGTTACCCTACCCTACCCATACTCATCCAACAAGGAGGCCCTATAAGCTTGCATATTCCCAACCCAACCCAAAAGATATAACTCAATCGTAGTACTACTAAGAGTTCAGGCCTTGTAAGTCACCTAATAATGCATGCACATGTGCTCATGAGTGGGTGCACCACCATCATGAATATCAAAAAACAAGGGCTAGATGAGAACACAAGAAATAAAACACTCAACTGAATAACAACTCAGGAGGATAGATGTGACATGCATCTGAATACAACATAAAAGTGCAACAATGATCTAGCTAGCATCCAAATGGATGTTCCAAGTCCACAACCAACATCATGCCAAGAAAACCCAAGAAAATAGGGCAACATACAAAATGAGGTAAAAATCCTAAAACTAGAAAACTTTGAAACTAAAATTTATTTGGCCTTTGCATATAGATGTCATGAATATACAATAAAATTTTGTTTCAAACACTATATTAAAAAAAGGCCTTCATAGTAGTGTGAAACCGCAAACCCTCATCCCAAAAATTGGGAAAATGTTCATACTCTACCAACTGGGTGCAACTAGCAAATAGAAATAGAGGGGAACACTAGTTCTCAGCCTCCTAACAAATAACTACCAAAAATAGAAGTAGAAACTAAGTTGAAACATGAAAATGGAAGAGCCCTACCTGACAGTAAAAAGAGTAGAAACAAGAAACAACCCAATAAAATAACCCACAAAAGCTGCCTGAAATCATGGCAAAGAAAGGTCTCCCTAAGTTGGATCCAATGATACTAATCTCATCAAGATCTCATGCCCAGAACTCTCAAAATAAACAGAAATGTAATTCTCAAGAAGAAGATTTTGGAAAAAGCTCTCAAATTCTCAATTTCCAAAAGTGAAAAGTGTGAAATTAATTTCCTCTTTCAATATTTATTCGCTTTTGGAGTGAATAATTGATTAGGATAAATAACTAGTCAACCTAGTTAAACCCCAAATTGACTCAAATGTAAAAATATTATTCCATGTAATTGGAATTCATCTATGGCAAAGATGTTAGAAATTAAAAATCAATTAAATAAAGCCCAAAAACCCAAAATCATAGAAATTCCTTAACATATTTCATGACAAATGTGAACCTCTAAATGCACAAAAATGCTCATAGGTCTAGTGATATATGGTTTAATTTAAACCTTTAAATAAGATACATCGACCATACAAGGACGAAATTGGTAAATATGAATAGTTGAATCACTAACTCCATGTGCCACTACCAGGGAAATAAAATTTTCCCACTAAAAAACATGATTAAATGCAATTGCATATAATAACATAGCTAAAGCAATAAATGCATTAAATCACCTAATTTAATAATTTATTCAATTATACTGATATAATCCATTTACATCACTCATGTTTACATAAATAATAATGAAGAAATAATGAAGTAAATAACCATAGCATTAAGGGCAGGGGCCCTAGCTTGGTTGGCTAAATCTTCCCTGTTGCAGGGGGTTGATCATGGGTTCTAGTGTCCCCCATCCCTATTGTATCGGTGGGCATGTCATGCCAGTGCTATTGATCATGTTAAAAATTTTACCCAGTGCACTACAATTTATAGGGGGGGCCATGCTGCACCCAATTCTTGTAGTCTAATTTAAAACAAAAAAAAAAAACCATAGCATTAAATCCATCACATAAAAAATTTAGAGATATGTCCTGAAATTAGATAATCAAATATCATCACAAAACCTATTGTCATCTCAAAATGGCATCATCATGCAAATATGAAAATTGAACAACATAGTAGTCTGACATCTATGATACTGAAATCAAAGTATAACATCTGACCCTTGGGTCATCTGAAATGCTGAAACAATAACATGAATACAAGTATCTCTCAAATCAAAATATAAAAAGGTACAAATTGCAAACATGAGAGGCACTACACATGGAACTTCATCATCATGTGATTGCACTAGCAAAACCATATCTTTTGCCTTGCAAAAAAAATCATAGAAAAATAACCAAGAATGTTTTTCAATGAAAAGAAGAAACCTACCATATGTTCTTATATCAATAAATGAGGCAAAATTCATTAAATAGCCTTATTTCTTTCAAATCCTTAGCACAAGCCATCCTCAATTAATTCCATATTCGAAGCAAATTGAATGAATAGAAATTGTTTAACATAACTTCTTATGTCAATCAACTAATAAGGTTGATGCCCCTTTATGATTCTCAAAAATATGTATTATTTAAAAACTAGTATCATTGAAGTCATGAAATCACTAACCGAATATATCTCCTCCATCAAAATCATGAAATTGGAACACAACTAGAAGTCTAGTTTGAAAATCACAAAATTTGAATACAATAGAAGGCTTATTTTTTAAATGAGAAAATTAGAGGTTGAGAATTTCATATACCCTTATATCACAAAATATGAACATAACTTAAAACTGCTCCTCAGATTTGCAAAATTCAACAACAACTATCAAATTTTGAGGTTCGATTAGTGGCCCTTTTTGGGGACGCATATTCTCTTAGAAAGTAAATTCCACCAATATAACTAAGAGGGGAGGGGAGTGTGAATCAATAAAAAAAAATATTATAAAAATTATCAACCTTATTAATTACTAACCATGTGAGGAATATAATTAGCAATCATAAAAAGATACTCATACACAATAACACCAAATATGTTAACTAGGGAAACCCTTGGCCAGAGGGAAAACCCTGATGGGTATGATATCTGCAAAATGATGTACTAATATAAATGTTCCTTGTTAGATGATGGACTTTGTTAGGATCCAATAAAATACATTCACCGCATGTTAGTCCTTGTCAAAAGACTTTGAATCCATTTTAGGAGTTGTGCCAAACCTATTAGGAGTTGTAGAAGGCGGATGGACCCACTTTTGAAATAGCTTCAGGGGAAAGATCATTGAGCTCATTGTCCAACTGATCTCTGTATTATTCCTTACAAAACAATAGAAATAAATTTTACTTGTACTTCCTCTTCCTTTGTCTCATCAACCAGACTTCTCTTCTCCTGGTCTCAATACCAGATCATCAACTTCACATCCAATAATCCCCTTGATTTCTTACTTGTATTTAAAAAATACTCTAGTCTTCTTCACAAAATTCACAATTCATACATTCAAATCTACACTTTACCAAAAGTAAAGTAACCTTCATTTATACCATATCCGCAAAATAATTCCTTTGGTTAGCCTTGAAGCTTTTCTAATTAATTATAATAGGACCTTTATAAGATAACTAATTATTTTACAACTACACAACACTATCAGCTTAAATTCTTTACAAATTCTCACAAATACGACCTCAAACCTTTTTCATTTTCTCACATTATCATCACAATTTATATTGTCACTATCTAACATTGTGTATCTCTATTAAGAGATTTAATCCAAATATGAGAAATTATTTCTTAGGTACTCTATCTTTATACTATTCTTTGTAAATCAAACATATCTCCTACATGTCTTTGACTATTTATATGTCTACTTAACCACTTTACTAGGGTGTAATGTAGAACACGTCCTTAACTTCACTTGACCTAGTCATCAATACTTTGTTCGTATGATCTCATCTTTGTCTTATACTCTATCATTGTTCACAAAAATACCTCTATGTTGACATCAATGAAAAACATAGTAATGAATGCAACATGTCAATCATAAAAGGTCTCTCTAATTCTTAGGATACTCCCCCAAAGGAATACCATTAGCATTCATGCTAACAATCTCCCCCATTGGCATCAATGGCAAAATAGATAAAGAATATCTAAGTTCTAATAATACCAAGCCAAACTCTACTATTGTTACTACTATTCTATTTCCTTTCAAATCCTCTTCATCAATCAAATCTGAAATCATTTGGAACACTGCTCTGTTTGCATTTCTTTCTTACGATCAACATTAGTTGTTCACAAATTATCTCCTATTCAAGGTTTCTCCCCATTGACATCAATAATAAATCTAGGAGATAACTTCTATGTAATCTCTCTCCATTAGAGGATTTGTACCCCCATTGATGGTACATCTTTCTCCCTATTCAGAGGGGAATTTTTTCATGCAATCTCTCCCTAATTGAAATTAATGGAAAAGGATTCATTATTTCAATCATTTTCTTCAAGTCTTTATTCAGCTTGAGTTCCCAAAGACACTCTTCTAAACCAAATAGCAAGAGTCCTTGATGACTCTTCTCATCTCATAAACTCCACCATACACAAAGCATTATCATTTAGTCCAATCAAATAATAATGATTTGTACCAATCAGCTGATATAATCTCTACATCATCTACTCAGAAGTAGGTAGGAACATAACCCCAAGCATACTTTGTAAATACTAAAATGTATCTTTAGGAAAGGGCTTCATAAAGATATCTACAATATGATCTTTAGTACTTACATACTCTAATCTGATTTCTTTCTTTCCAAATTTCTCTCTCAAGACATGATATTTAATTGATATATGCTTAGTCTTAGGATGCAATACAATATTCTTAGATATACTCACTTTACTTGTGTTATCACAATGTATGATAATAGGATCTAAAAATTCTATTCGAATATCTTTCAACATTGGCTTTATCCACACGATATGATTACAATTTATTTTTGTTGCTACATTCTCTACTTTAGTTGTAATCTATGAAATACAATCATGTTTCTTCCTAAGCTAAGAAACAAATCTTCCTCAAAGGAAAAATTCTCCACCACTAGTTCTTTTTATGTCATCCATACTACCTTTCCAATCCACATCAATATAAACACATAGAGTTAAATCACTCTATCTATCATACCATAATCCAAAATTAGGTACACCCTTTAGATATCTAAATATCCTCTTTACTGCTACATAATGAGATTCCTTAGGATCAATTCAAAATATATCTACTATACTAACTGCATTTACTATATCTGGTCTGGTGTGAGTCAAATATTGGAAACATCCACTCATAGATCTATACTACTTTTTCTCAACTGTAAGTGTCTCATTTTTTATAGATAACTTGTGACCACTTATCATAGGTGTACCAATAGGCTTAAAATTTTATAAGACAAATATTTTCTATAAGTCTTTCAAATATTTAGCTTTGTGATATGAAAATACCATCTTTATTTTTCACAATTTGTGAACCAAAGAAAACCTTCATCTCACCAGTCATACTCATCTTAATCTTATTCTTCATTTCATTAGAAAACTTATCACTTGATTCATCATTACCTCCAAAGATTATTTCATCAAAAAATATCATAATGATCAAGAAACCATTATCAATTTCTTTCAAATATAAGTTAGTATCTTTTGTACCATTATCAAATCCCAATTTTGTCAAATATTTGTCCAACCTTGCATACTAGGTTCTAGGTGCTTGCTTTAGACGATACAATACTTTCTTCAATATGCAGACGATATCCTTTTCTTCGGCCAAAGGAAATACTTTAGTTTGTCAATGTATATCTCTTTTTCAAGTTCTCCATTCAGAAATGTTGACTTAACATACATGTGATACACTTTATAAATACTTCTTACTTTATGCATAGGCTAGGAAAATTCTTACTACTTAGATTCTAATAATATGGGAAAATGTTTCTTCATAATCTATACCTTCTTTCAATGAATATCATTTGCATACCATTCTAGCTTTATTCCTTACAACTTCACCTTGTTCAATCATTTTGTTTTTGAATGCCCATTTACTTCTTATAACATTCTTGTCTTTAGATCTAGTAACCAATTCCCATGTCTCATTCTTCACAATCTAATCTAGTTCTTCATTCATTGCATGAATCCAATGACCATGTTGACATGCTTCATGAGTGCTCTTAGGTTAAACTTGAGAAATCAAACATAATTCTTCATGTAATATATTTCTTGTCATTACTCTATCATTTTTCACTTCCAATAATCTATTCTACAGGGTGGTTCTTTGCCAAATTTTTCTTTGATGTATGAGTTTCCACCTTAACTCTTGTCTCTCCTCTAGGTTTTGATCTAGGATATTCTCTTTGCTCAAAAATGTGTACATCATTCTACAAATCATTTTTATTCTCAAAGAAAACTTCAATATTTTCTCTAATATGCTTAGAAACATAATCCAACATTCTCTATTTAACTCAAAATTTTCATCCACTTTCACATTTGGACACTCAAGAATTTTTTTTGTTCTCTAATTAAAAAATACATAATCTTTTCTTTTCAATGAATAACCATGGAACATACCTTGACCACTTGTTGGATCAAACTTACCAATATCATCATCTCTGTTTATGTAACATTTACTTCTAAAAAATATGAAATACTTTACTGAGGGTGTATGACCAAACCATAACTCATAAGGTCTTGTTTGTACCTTTTCTAATATGCACTTTATTCATGGTGTATATTTTTTTATTGACTAATTCCCTCCAAAATGTCTTAGATACATCATTTTCAAACATCATTTCTCTTATTTCTTCTTATATAGATTTGTTCCTTCTTTTTGCTATCCTATTTTGCTAAGGATTCTTGGGTGAGGATAACTTTATCTTAATTCCATTTTCTTTACAAAAGATATTAAACTCTTTAGAAGTAAACTTTCCACCTTGATCTGAGCTCAAACATTTAACTTGTACACTAGATTCATTCCCAACTCTATTCTTAAATACCTTAAACTTTTCAAATGCCTAGGAATTTTCTTGAAGAAGTGGTTCCACCATCATTCTAGTGAAATCATGAAGAAAAATCATAAAATAACTTTCTCCATACAATCCTCTTCTTCTTGCAGGCCTACTCAAGTCAATATGAAGAATCTTCAATTTCTCTATGGTAGTGAACTTCTTTCTAGCAAATGAGACCTTCTTCTTAGTCATAATGCATTCTTTGCAAACAACATGAGTAGTTTAGGATTCTAGATAAATATCTAATTGCAAATGTACTACTAACCTTCTCAATGTTATCAAAGTTTATATGAAAAAACCTTCTATTACACTTGTCCAACTGTTATCCACTTTTTCAACCAGAAAAGTCATCTTAGGAGGATTCAATTGAAATAAATTACCTCTAGATCTTGTACCTATCCCAATCAACTCACCATCCTTATCTCTGATAATGCATGTCTTTTCTATGAATTGTAACTGATAACCTTTATCAAAAAAAATTTCAACACTCAACAAGTAATGCTTTAACCCATAAAAAAAAACATCATCAGTATTAGTCTTTCCATCAAGATTAATAGGTCCTGTCCTTGTGATGTGACAAACTGCATTGTTAACAACGCTAACAATTCCTCCATCATGATTTTTCAACTTAAAAAACTTATGCATATCTCCGGTCATATGATGGGAGCATCCACTTTCAATAATCTAATTAGATTTTTTTCAACTCATAAAACCAGGGATTTTTCTTCTCTAATTCTAATTTCAAAAACCTCTTATTTTATAGCCACAAATCATAATTAATCATCACTTTCTCTCTAAACTCTTTACTTGGATTCATCATCTTCATTTCCATACAAACAACCTCTAGGTCTTCTAGGGTTGAAATTGCATCTATACATTTTCTCTTTTTTAGGACACTTAGAAGCATTGTGATCAAATTTATCTCAAGTCCAATATTTGAAAATTTTCTTACCCTCTAGTTTTGTTCTCACAAGAAGGGTTGTTCATTATTCAATCTTTATGTCTTCTTCATATCTATATCTCCCTCTTCTAGCATAGTCTCCATTGGTGCTTGCAATTTGAAAAAAAAACAAGGATGAACACTCAATTCACTAAAAATTATCTCCATTGTGGTCAATTCTCCAGATTTCCTCAAACTTGATCCTGGTGTTTCCAATCTTTCAATTAAAGTCTCCTAGGTGAACTTCTTAGTGTAGGGTATCAAAAGATCAATCATTTGTGCAAGTTGTTTGAATGGTAGAGTTGATTTTTTTAGAATATTCCATACAATATCATCTTCCAATTTAGATCCTTCACAAGACTTAACTACTACAAAAATCTCAAATATCCTAGTAATATAGCTTTTTATAGATTCATCTTCCATCATTTTAGTATTTTGAAACAAACATATCCAATTTTGTGGTCTTACTCTTTTAGTGTTCTTATCTCATTCAAAAGTATTCTATAAAGCATTCCAAATTTTATGAGATGTTTCTAAGGATCTTACTCAACTTTTATAGTTATCTCCTTCTACATGTCATAGTTAACTCCATCAGGAATAGGACTTTATTTTATGAAGTGACCCACCATTGATCTCCCAAAGGTCTTAAGATTTCTCTTCAAGGACCTGATTCTCTGATACCAATTGATAGAAAGTAAAGTCCACCAATATAACTAAGATAGGGGGGTGTTTAATCATCTTTATAACTATTATAACAATTATTAACCTTATTTATCCTTAGCCATGTGAGTAATATAATGAACAACCATAACAAGATACTCATACACAGTAATACCAAATATGTTTACTAGGGAAACTCTTAATCAAAGGGAAAACCCTAGTGGGGATGGTACCCAAAAAATGATGTGGTAATATATTTTTTCCTTGTTAGAGGATGGACTCTATTAGGAGACAATGAAATACATTAAGTACATATCAATCCATGTTAGGAGACTTTGAATCCTTGTTAGGAGTTACAGAATGCAAATGCACACTATCCAAACAGTTTCATAGGCAAGACTACCGACTCACTATCCAAGTGATCTCTATATTATTCCTTATAGAATAATAGAAATTAATTTTACTTCTAATTCATCTTCCTCTTCCCCATCAATGGAACTTTTCTTCTTCTAATCTCAATACAAGATCACCAAATTTGCATCCAATAATCCCTTGGATTTCTTACTCACATTTCCCAAATACTCTGCTCTTTTTCACACAATTAACACTTCATACATTCAAGTCCATATTTTACCAAAAGGAAAATAACCTTCCTTTATATCACATCCTCAAAAATATTCCTTGAGTTGGCCTTGAGGCTTTTCCAATTGGTTATATTAGGATCTCTTTAAGACAATTAATTATTTTATAGTTACACAACAATGTCGGCTCATAGTATTTGTAACTTATCACATGTGCAACCTTAGATTGTGCACCCTTTCTGATGTCATCATGACACTTTCTATTGTCATTCTCTAAGCTCACATATCAATATTATTTCAATATAATTCAAACATTGGAAACTACTTATTAGGTACTCTATCTTTATATTATTCTATGTAAATCAAGCATATCCCCTACATATCTTTGAATCTTTGTATGCACACTTAACCACTTCACTAGGACACAACTTTGAACACCTCCTTAACTGTGCTCAAGTTGATCATCAATACTATGTCCATATCATCTCAATATATGTATTCTACTCTTTTAGTCTTTGCATTAATACTACTATGTTGACATCAATGGAAAAAGTAGTCATGAATGCAACATGTCAGATATAAAAAATCACTCCGATGCTTAGGATACTCCCCCAAAGGAATACCATTAACATTCATGCTAACATATTCCTCTAGGATATGGCAAGAATCCAACTATGTCTTTGATAAAAAATACAAAGAAGAAAACATAAAACATACAACATTAGTCCTAATTAATAAGCAACCACAAATGAATAAACATCTATGAGAAATAAGGTTAAAGGAACTGTCCATGAACATGAAATTATAATATGTTCCCATTAGTTTATTGAAGAAGAAAGGAATGTTCTCCAAATTTATTAGATATAACATAAGGCCCTAACCATAAAGGATCAAAATTTCCATGTTTTCCTTTGTCTTGGTCCTTACTATTCCATTTTAAAACCCAATCTCCTATCTTAAAGATCCTTTATGTGGCTTTCTTGTCATGTAAATATTTCACACCCTTTTTTTTTTCCAATGTTGTGTTGTAATATTGATCTCATTTCTTCATATATTTCTTCTACAACCATAATTATTTCATCCATAAAATTAATGTTCTCAAGCTATTTAGTTTTGATGAATCTATACACTAGTAAAAAATTATTTTCAAGGATTCTTGCTTCTTGACCATATATATAAAATTTTGAATGATGAGAATCTAGTTAAGATAGCCAAATGTAACTTTGAATCCCAAAATATTCTATTATTATCTGACATCAATTTTATAATTTTGAGGATACTCTTATGAATTGAATTTTCTTGACCATTTCCCTATGGATAGTAAGGGGATGAATATGACACTATTATTCCATAATTTGTGCAAAATTTTGTAAATTCTGATGATTTGAAACACATCCCATTGTCAACATTATTTTTTCTAGAAACAATAAATCTTGTTAATATATTATTCATCAAAAATCTATAACAAATGTACTAGTGGACCTTCTAGTTGGAATTTCTTCAACCCATTTAATTAAATAATCTATAGCAACTAAAATTCAACTAAATCCATTACTCGACATATTAGTGATCTCATCTATGAAGTATACTCCCCACATCTAAAATGGCTCTTGTGCTTGGAATGACCTAAGGGGAAAATCTCCATCATATTTCAGTTTACCTAAAAACCTTTGGCATGCTTCACATTTTATTAGATAGTTACAACAATCTCTAAAGGGATGAGGCCAATAATACCCTACTCTTAGGATTTTTTTGTAGTAGTTCAGGCACAAAACCTCTCTCCACAAAAATCCTTCATGAAATTATTTTAGAATGACTTGTGTCAAATGACTGTCAAGACATAAATATAATATATCAACTCTATTTTTCCAATATAAATCTCATTCAACAAGAAAATATTTTACTGCATGTAATTTAACTCTCCTTTTTTGAATTTCACTCTAATTTTCAAGACCTTTCATGTAAAACAACTATATAACATGGGAAGCTCTCTATACTAACTATAGTATACTTTTCTTCCACCTAGTTAATTTGTGATGCTTCTAGATTAGCATCTGCCATAAGTTTTGATAATCATTGTCATGGGACCAATTTGGTTATCTAGATGTCAAAGTTAAATTCTTGGATCTAATTAGTCCACCTCCATCTTCTTCCATTTTTTGGGTCTCTCTAACTATGTCTTTGACTATATTATTGGAAACATAGGAAACAACACTAGCAGTTACTAAATATGGGTGAAAAGCATTGACCACTTTAACTAGAGCATAAGCTTGCTTCTCATTGATGTCATAATTTAACTCTAAATTTTGAAATATTTTTCTAAAGAAAATGATAGAGTTATCATGCTCTTCTTTTTTATTTGTTATTTAATAGCTCCTTTTATATTTTTAAAGGCTTGTAAAGCCTCATCGTTCCAATCTAGGTTAACCCCCCTTTTTTAGCATTTTTAACATTTGTTTAATGATCTAAACAAAATTAGATACAAATCATTTGGAATTTTTTATCTGACCGAAGAATGATTGTGTTTATTTAACTATCTTTGGAATTTTTATGTTGTCAATAGCCCTCACTTGATCATGGTATATTATGACTCCTTCTTTGGAAACTATGTGACCTAATAATTTACTTTCTATAACTCCAAATTGACACTTTTTAGGGTTGGGAGATATTCCATATTCAAGATCTCTCTTGATTTTTATTTTTTTAATGATTACAATGATCTTCTTCTTCTTTTGAATAAGATGTCAAGTCATCTTGATAAATAGCCAAAATGTGGTCAATTAGACCATCAAATATGATATCCATGGTCCTCTAGAATGTTTCTCCTGCATTGGCTAATCCAAAAGGAATCCTAAAATACATGTATGTTTGCCAAGAGGTAGTAAAAATTATTTTATATTGGCAATTTTGTTTAACTTTCACTTGATTATAGCCTGAAAATCATTCATCATAGATAGAAATTCATTTTCCATAACCTTTTGTGGTGTAGAGGCACCTAGGTAGGGCTATTTTGTCACCTAAGAAATAATAGGGCTAGTTAGTCCTAAGATATTTCTTGATCATGAAGAGGTCTAATTAGGTCATTGTAGTTGTTCAATGTCACTTGTTTGTCCAAAGTTGCTAGGCATTAGATAGATGTTGTCATTATTGTTAAATATGACATTTGCACATTTAGAGGGTAGATTAGACAAAGAAAGGGTGGAAAAGTGGTTTCATGTACTAAGTTTCACATTTAGGCATTTGGTATGTTTTCGAGAGGTTAGTATCAAGTTTGGTCTGACTATGCAGAATATTGTCAAAATTCCATGACAACTTTTATTGCTTTGAATCTAACTTTGAAGAAGGAGTTGAATAACTAGAAAAAATAGTCAAGACATGTGTTTTAGTCCTATTTAAGGCTTCCCTTGACATGTTATATGGATAAATATATTTTAAAGTAAGTTTGATTAATGAACAAGCAATTTTTTGAGTGATTTTACCACAGTTAGTGCATTTTCCTTTCATTGTGTCATTTAGTGGATTGACCTTTATACTATAACCTATGCATGAGTTAGTGGATGTGAATACTATTTTTTTTTGTAATTATTTAGGTTTTTTATTTACGTTACATTTCATTTTGTAAAATCTTATGTTTTAATAATGTCACTGGTTTGAACCAGGCAGTTTTTGGTTGAATCATAACTCTTCTTCCCATTGTGGCATCTATATGGTTCCTTGACATGTGTGATATGACTCCATGTATTATATGTCTACAAAGGTTTGGGCCTTGGAAAGCAATATTTCTATTTTAAAAGTGATTCCCTATGAAAGCTAGAGTAGTATGGTTAGGGATCATAATGGTTGTAGTAGCATTTGATGGGATTGAATGCATTGATTTCTTCAATACAAGTGGTTGGAGAGGAGGGTATGAGTGTGAATAAGCCTTTTGTAGGAGGATACATGATGATTAATTTTTCTATGTGTGTGAACAAACCATTCACTCTGCCTTGTAAATGGCTCAGTGTTTGAAACTAATAAACAACAATAGTTAGAGATACCAACAATCTCTCCCTTCGACATTAGTGGAAATACACATTGTCATATTTATATCTATACAATACAATCTGATAAATGAGTTGTATCCCTAAGTCTCATGACTTGTGCAAATGAATAAACAATGTAAAAATGAATTAAAAATCAATTTCACCTTTATTCATATATTTATTTCAACTCTATTTTGCCTTTGTTAACTCTATTTCCCCCTTGTTTTCGAACACTGTACATCACTATTGTAGGGATTTAATAGGTGGAAGTAGTCCATATGTTTTAATTAATTCCTTGTGAACTTTTGCAATCATGGACAATGCATGATCCCAAGTGGTTCTTTCTGCCTCCAAAATGTGATTTTGCAAATGAAATCTTGCAACCAAATCAATTAAACTATCATCCACTGATAAATTGTGATTTTCTATGATAAGATCCTAGGGCATTTTTAGATCCCTCTACATGACCTCCAAATGAGGTATCATCATCACCTTAATAGAGATCAATTTTGATCTTACATTAATGTCAGCTACCTGAAGCTCAGCCAATGTACTTTGAGCATTCAATAGATTATTGCATTGATCAATGCTTGATCCTGTTGACTCTAAAATAATGTTGTTGGATCTCTTCATCACAACCTAAATTGAATTTATTTGTTCATAAATATTTTGAGTAAATCTTGTCACATCTAAAAAATTTATGTACAATTATTGTACCTTCATAATCAATTCAATCATAACATGTGCTTTCTCTTGTAGTAGCACTTTTTGCTCGAAAATAGTTATGGAAACTTTTTCCACAACCTTTGTTTCAAATATTATTTTTGACCAATCCATTAGTTTCTCATTTGACTCTATATTTTCAGCACTCACTTGTTCAACTATATGTACAAGCTAGTTTATGATTGGTGCATCTTTATCAAAATTTTGAATGTCAAAACCATTGACAAAAAAATGCTTTACATCATGCAGTACCTATATCTTCTTGTGCTCTCTTCTAAGCTCTTCTTGTTTCTTCTTCTTCATCATAATTTCTTGTAGAAATATGGTTTGTTCTAAGGTGATATTTTCTAGATCCAATTTTGGCATCTCAATTATTTCATCTAGGCTAACATCAATATCTCGTGAAATTCCTTTTAGTTCTTTCCTCTTTGTGCTCGGTGAAGGAGTGCTACTGCTCAATACTGCCTTAGGAGTTGGTGAGTTGGTGTCACCACTCAGTCATGTATGTGCATTTGTGCTTGAGACAACAATAGTCACACTCATTTCAGCTTTATTTGATTCTTTTTCTTCCTCAATATGAGGTGTTGAAACAACAATATCATTTATATTTGTTTTTTTATCTTGACCATCTACCTCTATGTTTGTGAGCCTTGCTGGTTGACCTTTGGAGTGTTAGGGGTGTCAGCACATATAAGGGACATGGTGCCTTGTTGACTTGTTACACTTGAAATTTTTGCACTATTGTAATCATCTTCTATGTTTACAGTATTTATTTCTTTAGTCTTTGTTTTTAACCAAAAAATGCTCTTCCATAGAAACTCACTTTTTTGTTGTGTAGATTCCTCTTTGTTTTGTAATATCAAAAAAATTATCTATTTATGAATAAATATACTCCTATACTATTTAAAAAATATCTCTCCTTGATCTTGTAATAGGTCATACATAACTCTAACTAGTGTTTCTATTTGTTTCTCTACTACTTCAACCTACTTCCATCTTCTCTATAATCTATCATAAAGATCTTTGGATATCTTCTTTTCTATTGGACTAGGAGCTAGATTTTGATTTGAAATCATTTCTACCATAGCCTCCTTAACTTTTTTTATATCATCATTAACTAGTGTGGCATATATGACATATCTAAAACTTGATAATCCTATAGAGCTTCTCAAGGATCCACATACCTCATCAATAATTTGTATCTTCCTTATAGGTGGTCCTTTGGCTAATCTCCTTCTTCTAGTTTTCGTGGTACTAGGCTCAGTAGTATCTACTACCTTCTTCTTTATATACTGCTTGACACTAGCATCTACCTTGATCCTTGGCTTTTTTGGTGGTGGAGGTGTCACTATCATCTTCTTATGTATTCCTTGATCCCTCTTTCTCAGTGGAAAGAAAATAACTAGGGATTTTCCCTTGTCACCTTCTTCTTCTTATTTTTCCTTATCACCACTATCTTGTTCTTCATCTTCATGAAGACCTTGTGTAATTTTCAATGGTTCCTTGCCCTTTCCTAGGGTGGCCAACTTAGCTTCTAGGTCTTCAACAATTGTCTTCATTTTATTCTCCTTAGAAGATATTTTGGTATTAACAGTTATTATTGCTTTAGCTTCCTCGTATCTACCAAAGGGTTTTCCCTTAGTGTCTATCTCCTCTTTCAATAGTGCCTCAATATTTGCACTCAGTATATTACTATCTATCTCATAATCAAAACTTTGTAAACAAGCCTTCCTTAGATTAACTTCTTGTACAAAAGTTTTGTATGTATCAACAAAAAAAAATATGTCACTATAATATCTTATGACCAATTCTTTAGGAATCCTCATTCTTCTTTTCATCCTTTTCTTAAATTCATCAAAGTAGACACTCATTATATTTTCAAAGTTTTCTCCCAATTTACTGATGTACTCATTGATCTTCTTTGTCCCTAGTTTGTCTTGCTCCCATACAACATTACCAATACCAGGAAAGTGCATCTAGATATAAAAGAAAATACAAAAAATAAGGGATCAAAACTTACACAAGGAATTCTTCTCTTTTCTTATTGATGAGAGATTCTCTGCAAGTTGTAACTTTTGTAGCTCGATAAGATCATACTCATGATCTTTCATCACTATCTTCCATGCTTGATCCACAACCATACAAGGCACACTATTCAATCTACTCAATTTATAGAATTTTTGAGCAATAACTCTCACTTAAAATTCAATCAGTGGATCAAAAATGATTCTAATGGATAAACTATGTACATTCCACTTGGCTCCTATGTTTTCCTTGACTACTTCATGACTCAAGCTTTGCATGGTTATCCTCTATTGGAAATATTCAAGACTAGCTAGGTTACTTAGAGGGGAGGGGTGAATCAGTAACCTCAAAAAATTTACCAAATTTAGATCTTGATTGCAATAATTCAATTACCATTTAGTTCATCAAATTAGATCTAATTGCATGCATGAGAAACTAAAAACATAAAACATTCATAACACTTAAACAAAATAATTTGGTGACACAAAAACCTTCCAAATAAAAAGTAAAATTGGGGTGGAGATGATACCCAAAAAACTTCAATACTATATCATAAAGTTGGCTTGTTAAGGCTTACAATGATCACTTCTAATGATATGCCCTTTTAGGAGCAATTAGGACTACTTGGTCCACCTTGTTAGAGGTTTTACAAACATATAATGAAGTATGCACTCTGTTAAGAGATTTAAGAAAAGACTATTAAGTCTACCCTATTAAAGGATTTGGACTGGTTCACTTGTTAGGATGAAATAGAGTATCTTTGACTTACAATTGGATTGCTGATAAAGATTGTTTTGAAGTACTGATCACCTTCATGTGATAGATATGACACTACTACTCCTTTGTTGATATGGCCTTACAATACACTTTGTTTGTTGTTGATTCACATTCACATGCCTCATACTATTCATACTATTCCACGCTTAGATATGATACAATAAGTTACATATATATCAATCCAATTTACATAATTACAAAGTTGGCCAATCCACAAGTTAACACCAATATTACAAATTTACCCCAAATGTAGATACTCGGGTTCTGAAGACTAACTTGGTGAAGTTCTAATACTTAGCATCCACTATCACTACTTGGCATCATCATGCATTCATTTGAAGTAGAAGCTTAGTCCATACCAATCATCTTAGAGTAGTCTTTGAACTCAGTCTACACTAGTGACTTTGTAGATATTATGTAACTTGGTATAAACTGAATTACTCATTTACCATGATTGTACTCGGTAAACATTAATAATTACATATCTCCATGAACACTAAATTTTCTTCACATGAACTACTAGCTCAATAGAAATTGTAAAGCTTGGTAACCACTAAAATGCTCGGGTTGAACTGCTGGACTTCACACTGCCTAATTCTGCTCAGTTTGAACTATTGCACTTTACACTAACTAAATTCCCTCGGTAACCACCAAAATGCTTGGTAGGAACTATAAAGCTTGGTGGTTATTAAAATACATGGAAAACATTATAGATTGTTCAATGAGCTCAGTAGCCATACAAAATCTGAATAAGTGTTGTCAATAATAACAAACTTGACTGAATGTCAACAGTCTTCCTGTCTAGGGTTGGATAGCCTATAACCTTGTGTATCATTTTCTTTGAGATCTCCACTAGTTCATTCTATAGCCAATATTTCACTTCATGAATTCTTCTCAAAATAACTTTAATCCAGTCAATCTTGAAATTTCTTGGGAACTCTAGGGTACGAGTTAACCCTTCCCTCTCAAAATTTTTAAATTCATCTTTCTAGATTCATTCATTACACAACTTCTCATAAGATCTTCCAATTTCATAATATGCTACTTCTTTAATTTTGTATATATAATAGCTTCTGACATTGTGGACCATAATAACATTAGGTTTTATCGAAGATAACACACCCATTACATCACCTTTCGTAGAAAATTGGAATAACACGAAATTTAGGATGAGGACAAGCATCACTCTTCACCAATTGAATTTTATTAACCTATTGGCTCATTCTAGTAGTTGATGAAGCTACCACAATAGTAGTTAGGGGTTTGAAGTTCTTTCTTCTCTAGATACTCGATATAGTTCAAATTCTCTAGTCATTCAAGCTTCTTGAACAAATTGCCCTTGAAATCTTTGTTGGTTGCTAAAATTGCTAAATCACTTTGTGCTCTCTAAAATATAAATGCAAGGCATGAAATAATGTATTTAAAATTTTTAATATACCTTCTTTTGATTGATTTAGGGTCTCCATTAATATTTTTTACTCAGGTAGGTGGAAGCCATCGATCCTAGTCGATGTTGATGTCTTTCAACTAGGTCTTTGCATTACAACTCGATATCTTCCATATTACTTAGTGTCTATCATTCCATTTAGTCTCTACCATTTCTCTTCTGATGTGCTTGGTCTATGTTGCAATTCTTGGTCAATATGGAAAATTTCACTGACACTCAATAACCTTTCAAAAATTGTTCTTATGTATCTTCAGATATGCAGATATGAACTTTTGGCACATTTATATGTGGGTATGTGTAGGATCATGGTCAACCAAACTATGCCCTTAAGTGGCAATGAAAAATAGAAAATTAGGGTTATGTCAACTTGATGTGCAATTTTAAACTTTAAATCAAAAAGTAGTGAGAAAAGAATCTATAGAAAATTAAATTTAGTTTCTGAACTACTAGGCCTTATTTTAAGAAAGAAAAAATTCATTGGTCAAAATTTTGAATTTTAATGCAGTAGTACAAAAAGTTTAAGAACAAAATAATAAGTACATATATGTATGTCTGACCACCTTAATCATAATCAAATGATAATATTTTTTCATAAGATTCTAGATATAAGAAGTAGACTCATGTCTGGGTGTGACTCATATTTTTGGGTATTTTTATTCCAAATTTTTAATTAATTATAAATTTTATACTATATTACTTTTAGAATTAAAAAAAATTCGTGTTTGACCACCTTAACTATTTCAAAACTTTACAAAATTTAAATTTTATTTTATTTTGTTGATTTTAGAAGAGGTATATAATGTGAAGCATCTTTTGAATTTCAAAATTGTTATACCATTTGAAAGGTTTATTTATTTTTCAATCAATGTCTCAATCAACACTTTATGTGTAACTCCATTAGAAAATGAATAATAATTAGCTACTTAACTCATAATTTGATAGACATTACATTTATGGAAAGATAAGAACATTATTAAGAAACTCTTTTCATTTCATCAAATTTGGGTAGGAAAAAAGTCATTAGACACAAGTTTGAAGTAACAAAACACACAAGAACAAGCCAAAAATATGTTTTTGGGACACTTTTTAAGTTGACCATGTAGGTTTGGTATCCAAAAAAATAATAAGTCTTATTAAGGTATTAATATTTTGGTTTGGTATCAAGATGTGTGAGAAAAAAGTTAGAATAGAATTTGAAATTCTTTGAGGCATTTCAGAACTACATATTTTTTTACATCACCACTTTTTGGTACACCATGATCCTACACATACCCATGTAAGGAATTGATTTATGATATATCAATTAAGTGTATAGTTTGACACATACCTCTCTTTCTTAGTTTGAGATGACATGACCACCTTCTCCATTGGATTGGGTGAGCTCAACTCCATTGCCTCCACTATTTCCATCTTTTGCTCTCCTTTTCAATTTCTAGTTCATTTCATTCCTAATTTCCTCAATGTCCACTTTTCCTTTGCCTTTGTTCTTCAAGTCTTATTTTTTTAATGTACTTGAGTCCAACAATTCTTTCTTTGATGTCCAAACTTGTGATATTTGGAACATGTATTTTTAGGTGTGTCATTCTTTCTCTGATTTATCTAGTACCATTTTTTCTTTGATCTGCATTCATATGCTCTATGCCCATATTTCTAATAGATGTAGTGATATCCTTTAAAGTTAGGTGTAGTAGTTGTATTGATCAGTCTTGACCTACACTCATGTATTTGATGTCCTTGTTTCTTGTACTAAAAATAGTAACCAATAAACTTAGGTTTAGAATTTTGCATACCATGTTTTCTTTGACATATATTTGTAGTATGTCCTTGTTTTCCACTGTGATAGCATGTTTGTTTGTCCTTTTTCTTTGCATTCCTTAGTTCTCCATTTGTTGATGATTCTCCTTTCTTGGTGCATGAATTTCCTGACCCATTAGAAAAACTTGATGACTTCATAATTTCTTCAAATAACTTCATTGCTTCCTTTGGTTTATTGAATCTCTCCATGGATTGCTTCTCATTTTTTAGTTCATTCTCTAGTATTTCATTTTGTGATTGGAGACTTGAAATTTCCACATTCTTGTGATTCAATTCTTGATTTACAAGCATTACTTGGTTCATCATGTCTAGTTGAGTATTAGTGAGCCTATTTCAATCTACTATCATTTCTTCAAGTTTGGTAGCCATTACCTTTTGTCTTCTTCAGCCATAGTCTTGTCTTCTTCAACTTTCTTTCTTTGTTCGATCACTTCACATAGTCTTAATGATTGGATTTCATGTTCTCTTTTCAGCACTCTAACATATTCATTCAATAGTTTTTTCTTGTCAAGTAGATTCATCGATGTTTTGTCATTTGGATGGATTGGTTCAAATAGTCCTTTAGTCTTAACTTATTCATAGGATTTATTTATCTTGGGATGGAAATTGTCTTACTCCTTTTTAGGGAATCCTTCAAATCTTGGATTTCCTTCTCAAGTTTTTGCAGTGTGAGTTGGATTTCAATCACATGTTTCTCAATAATATTGTACAATTTATAAATCTCCATCTCTAAGGTCTAATCTCCAAGCTATTAAGCTTCTCATTAAGAACTAGTGCTTTGATACCGATTGTTGATTTATGGAGAAGTAAATAGGATAAACATGATATTGAGAGGGGGGTGGTGAATCAGAATCTGTAACCCTTTCTAAATTTTCACCAATTCATTCACACCTATCAATAATTTATGCATGTAAAACTTATTGATATTGATTGTTGATTTATGGAGAAGTAAATAGGATAAACATGATATTGAGAGGGGGGGTGGTGAATCAAAATTTGTAACCCTTTCTAACTTTTCACCAATTCATTCACACCTATCAATAACTTATGCATGTAAAAATTATAGCATAAATCTAATATAACATATAAATATGATAAATGAAATGCATGAAACTAAAAAACATAACACAATATTTCTTACCTAGAAACCCTCCAAGGTGAAGGTAAAACTATTAAAAAGGCTAGAGTTTCTATTGCACCAAAAGGTCAACCTCTTAATGCCTAATACAACCAATATTATTGTAGAACAATAAGAGCTAGTTAATCCATGTCATGAATCCTATGAGGGACACTATGACACTACCAAAAATCCTCTAGCCAACATCACGCATCATGACTTTAAGGATTTGAACCTATGACCAAGCATTGATACCAATTGCTAGAAAAGCTAGTGTTGTTATTGCACCAAAAGAGTGGCCCATCAATGACCAATACAACCAATATCCTTGTAGAACCACAATATTCTATTAAGCCATGTCATGAATCCTACAAGGGATATTGGCCCACTACTAACAAAAACTAGAGTGGGGATGATACCCATGAATATTCACTACTGCAGTAATAAAGTTAACCAATTAAGGTTACAATGTTTGACCATAAAATATGATCTAGCCTATTAGGAGTCTTCCCTATTAAAGGCTTAAGAGACTATTAGGTCTCACCTTATTAGATGATTTTGCACTAACAACTAAGTAAGGACTTTTTTTAGGAGATTTACATAGATCTGTTAAGACCACTATGTTAAGAGATTTACCCTGATTCATGTCTATTAAAACTGATTCAGTACCTAACTCTCAGTTTTCTCTGCAAGATGATTTCAAGTATTCTCCTTGCTAACTGATCCTCTCCTCTAATCTAATATCACATGTCTTTCCCTTTCCCTTCACTGTCATTACTAGGTTACTTTCTCTATTAGATGATAAAAAAACCCTTCAATGACTTATAATCTATTCTCAAACCTTCTTGTTTACATGCATTAACCTCTCTACCTTTTATCTTACTTCACATGATTATGATCTAGGTTAAGTTCATCATTATTTAAAGTGATTCATATGTCATTTTCGAGATGGTTCCATGTTTTTCCTCTTCATCTTGATCATAGAACACACAACATAGAGATCCATGATCCATGTCATGTAAATGTTCTATAGAAACCTCTTCAAAACTTAAATATTTCTTCCAAGTTAGCCTAATAATCAATTAAACCCAAACTATGTTCCATTATAGAATTTTATGTAAACTTTGCATTTCTCAATCTCTAATGTTTCCTAATGCTTGGCATTGTTGTTGCTTGATATGTATTAACCTTTTGATGCTCTACATGTATTGTGCATGGAACATACTATATAACATGGCACTTGTGTAGTTGGAATGTCCTATGATTTGCTCAGTCACTGATGAGTTCTACTCATATAGAAAATACTCTATGTACAAAAACTAACTTGGCTCCTATAAAGCTTGGTACATACTTGTTTATGTACATGACTCAGCCTGTATAGATTAGCTCGGTTGTAGTAATGACTCTTTGACTCTTCCTTGCAAATGACCAAGTGGTTGACACTCATAGATAATAATGGTTAGAGATACCAACACACCTACATCATCTTGGACATTTATTTTGGTGTGTCTAAATATATCTTTGACTACATCATTGAGAACATAGAAAACCACACTAGAACTTTCTAAATGTGGACAAAAAGCATTGACCAATTTAACCAAAGAATAAGTTTGAATGTGAAGAGGTTTCAGCAAAGGATAAATCTAATTTGATGAGTAACATGGTTGCAAGTAGGAAACAATTAGATTTCACATACTCTTCACATCCAGAGACACAAGGTGAGTTGCAAGCTTTTGGTACATGCAACTTGGTGAATCATATAGACTATGAGGTTTTCGTGTTTCTGATTAGTGTGCATGAATCATTGTTGGATTTTGATTCTCAGTTTAGTTTGTTTGATTATGAGCATGTTGAGTTGTTTTCTCATAGTGAGCATGAAGATGAAATAGTCTTTAAATTTTATATGCACTATGAGAATGAAGGAAGTTGTTTTGTTTTTTCGAGTACTTTGTTTCAATGCATTGATCTGATTGGTGAAGCAAAGGAGAATGAGAATCATAGTTTACCTCATAAATACATGAATGAAAATAAGGTTTATGATAGAGGTAAAAGTCTTTGCTTAGTTCGGGGGCACTATTTGTACATAGTAGTGTAGTTGTTTCCTTGCTTTCAATAAAGTTGTTTGAGAGAATTTTTGAAGTTTAGGTGTGTGGTCTGCTTCTCCCAAAGATCTAAAATCTTTCCATGCCCACAAGGGGCATGCATCCCTAGACAAAGCCACTATTGGAGCTCAAAATTACTTTCTCATTTTGAGCGTCCATTTAGAATTTTGAATCAAGTCAAGCCTATGAAAGCCCTATAAATGGAAATGTACTTGACTATACCTGTAGGGCCCCAGAGGTGTTCAATGTTTCTAACACCTTTCATTTAGTCTGCTTAAGCATTCTATGAAGTTAAATTAAGATTTTGAGCTGTTTGGCAAAGTCTTGTTTTGAGGTTGTATCATTTTTGCATTTTACCTCGAGTGCGACAAGAGGTTGTGTTTGTCATCGAATAACTTGCACCCAAAAATTTTTGGTGACTTTCTTCTTTGAGAGTGTCTAGTGTCCATACCTAAGAGCCTATGTTTTAGATTTCGAGTCCTTTTGAGTCCATTTGATTAGGTTTTGAAGCCCTCAAATTT
The DNA here is from genome assembly GCA_028749045.1 of Cupressus sempervirens. Classification (NCBI taxonomy): domain Eukaryota; kingdom Viridiplantae; phylum Streptophyta; class Pinopsida; order Cupressales; family Cupressaceae; genus Cupressus; species Cupressus sempervirens. The sequence continues at coordinate 766,130,731 of CM053791.1, forward strand.
GGCCAGTTACTATTTTCATGCTGATGCACTTTGCACATAATTTTGGGAAGCCGTGAGCAAAAACACAATTCCATGTCTCTCGTTGACAAAAGAGTAGAGCCTACACATGCAAGGAGTCACTATGAAGGAAGCAGTGAAAGTCATGTTGGAAGAGTCCATGTGTATGAAGGGGTGGGTTTCATCTTTAGTTTTATACTATACAAGTTCATAGCCTCACGCATAAGGTAGGGTCTCCACATTAATCGGTGCCATAGTTTGCGAGTAAGGGAGGGAGCCTGCAAAATTTTAAGAATGAATGTTCGCCTATATCCCACATTAATGAGAATGTAGCGGATGTGACATCTATAATAGCAGATGACTTCAAAGGAGCCCATGTGAAGGAATAAGGGTAAGAATAGAGATTTGAAGTCACAGAGTGGTGGGGATTTAAAAGAGTTTGAATGCTAAAATCCCACATGGCCCATGGGAAAACATTTTAAGTCTTTAAATACTATTCAACACGGAAGATAAGGTTTCTTTGAGACAGAGCCTTTTAAAGGCAACGCTTAGCCTTGTGTGGGGCCCACGGGTCAAAATGAATAGATTTTGGCGGTCAACACAAGTAACATTAGCAAGTTGCAGGTGACCAGAGAACTCAAAAATTTGGTGCCTCACTACTTCACTAGCTGGGAAATCTCAAAAAATTTGGCTGGCAAGATAGCGAGGTTGTCGGAAAGTCTCCAAAATTTGGCAAGTGTCAAAATGCAACGTGGGTCCCATTTTTGATCTGACAACAAATCAAGTAGTGCCAAGTGGTAGATGGTTGAGCGAGTAGGAGGTGATATGGCGAGATCGAATCAATTGCAATGAGATTGTGCCATGTGGCACATCCAGCAGTTCTCACTAACTCGCCAAGCGAAAGATGCCCAAGATTTAGCATAGCGAGTTAGCGAGAAGATGACACATGGCGGATGGTGCAAATTAGGTAGGCCAATTAACAAGTGACACGTGGCACTAGTCAAACAAAGGTTGACCACAAATTTGGAGGGGATGGAAAAATAAAATGATTTTAATTTTTTTCATTTTAAAATTGTTTTTCAAAAAATGATGCGTGCAAACTCTTTTAAATTTAAAAAAGGGGTCATTCTCTATAGTTCTGACCTTAGACATTTTAAAAAAATTTTGAAATTTAAATTTATAGTTGCAGACCTTGAGTGTTTTAGCAGAGGAATCATTTTTCAAAATGGGATTCTGAGCATTTTCGAGAGGCTAGATATGCACTCCAATATACTGACAAAATTGGGAGAAACTAAACTATCCAATTCTATAGTTGATTTTTGCATAGGAAGTAGCTGGTTCATGCTATAGGAGTTTTTCTACCAGGTTCTTATATTGCAACTATTTTCAGATATGAAAGTTCATAAGTGTTTCCTAGCATGGTGATGACTTGAATTTGGTTAAAAGGTGGTAAAAATTCAGTTTGAGTTGATTTTTTATCACATTCATTTAGTAAAAATTAAGATTTCACTAGCATTTCAATGGGTAAATCAGATATTTTGGTGACTCAGCAAGGTTTCATCATTTGAACAGAGATATTTTGCAAGTCAGTAACAGAAATGATGAAACAAGATAAGATCAAAATGGGAGATGGAAGGAAGAAGTTATTCAATTACAGAGGATTGAATTTCAAATGGACACTTGTCACTTGAATATCAGATCTGAGATTCTTTCCTTTGCTATATCTTTCTATCTTTCATTCTTTCTAGGGGTTCCAGTTTTTTGTAACTGAGAGACAATTCATGGTTCCAATCTTGAGTTCTCTCAGATCTGTGATACCATTCTTCACCAAATTTCTCATGTAATGAACAACAAGAAATAAGAATACAGATAGTCTAATCTATTAGGTAGCTTTGCATTTAAATTTCATGCATCTTATTGTAATTTTTTTCAAGGAAATGAATAATAAGGTAGTAGCAAGTCAATCTTCATTCTGATATCATGTCTCCCATTCATGCTGTTTGTGATCTTTTGTGTTTTGTAAACAAAGAATATGAAACTCAGTTGCAACTTATTGGTTGTATATGTTGATTTATTTTTCTTATGACTCAAAGAGTTATGTAAATTCTTGATTCTTCATCATAGGATTGTAGATTTCATGAAGGGATAAGTCGAGTATGAGTACAGAAGGATGCAGATGTCTAATTCATAAAGTGGATAGATAGATCAGGAAGTCCTGATGTATGGCATATGTCAGTGATTTTTAGGGATGTGTGTTAGGTTTTTGTGCAAATTGCCCAATAGATAAGGCATTGATCACTTATAGGATCACCTGTTATATTGTTGTATATTTGAGGTTTTGTTGAGATCAACATCAATAATCAATCGCTATTCCCCTTTCATGTTGAAGAGCTATAATAGAATGCCCTCACTCATCTTATGAGATTCCTAGATCTGCATTCAGTTACTGTAGATTGATGTTATTTCATGAGTTATCAGGAAAAATAAGGGTTTTATCTGCTTTATAATAGATTCAATGTATGCTTTGATAACTGGTACCATATAAAGAATTTATAGGTCTACCTGCCTAGGTTTTGTAGAGCCTAAAGAAGAAGAAGGGTCATGCCTTATAGTTGGCCCTGTATCTGAAATGATATGTTTAAAATGGGAGTTACCTGCCCCAAATATGTCAGGTTCTCATGGGGATAATTGAAAACTGGTAACATTTTCAAACACCAACAATACCAACACACCTACATCATCTTGGACATTTATTTTGGTGTGTCTAAATATATTTTTGACTACATCATTGGGAACATAGAAAACCACACTAGAACTTACTAAATATGGACAAAAAGCATTGACCACTTTAACAAAAGAATAAGCTTTCTTCTCCTCGATATCGTAATTTAACTCTAAATTTTATAAGCTTCTGGTAAAGAAATCAATAGGTTTCTCTTGTCCTTCATTCTTTTGGAGCATAGCAATATAAATTGTATGATAAGATGCGAAAGAAAAAACTTGAAATGTTTTATTAAAATCTAGAGCTTTAACAACATGTGCTTCTTTAATATCTCTTTTTATATTTGCAAAAGCTTGTAAGGCCTGATCATTCCAATCTAAGTCAACCCCCTTTTTTAGCAGTTTTTACATTTTATTAATGATCTAAACAAAATTAAATACAAATCTTCGAACAAAGTTTATCTAACAAAAGAATGATTGTATTTCTTTAACTATCTTTGAAATTTTTATGTTATCAATAGCCCTCACTTGATCATGGTCTATTTTGACTCCTTTGGAAAGTATGTGGCATAATAATTTACTTTCTATAACTCCAAATTGACACTTTTTAGGATTGAGTGATATTTTTTATTCAAGAGCTATCTTGAAGTTTTTTTTTTTTAAATAATTACAATGATCTTCTACTTGTTTTGAATAATTTGTGAATTCATCTTGATAAATACACAAATTGTGGTCAATTAGACCATCAAATGTTACATCCATGGCCCTCTATAATGTTTCTCCTACATTGGTCAATCCAAAAGGAATCCTAGCACACATGTATGTCCCTGAAGGAGAAGTAAACATCATTTATTTTGTCCAATTTCTTTAAATTTCACTTTATTATATCCTAAAAATCATCCATCATAGATAGAAATTCATTTCCCATAACCTTTTGTGGTGTAGGAGCACCTAGGTAGGGATATTATGTCACCTAGGGTTCCTAGTCAATTTTTGGCTTGTAGTGGTCTTAGGAAAGCCACTAGTGAAATAAAAGGCCTAGTTAGTCCTAGGAATTTTCTTGATCATTAGGAGGTCTAATTAGGTCATTGGAATTGTTCAATGTTACTTATCAGTCTAAACTTTCTAGGTATTGGGCAAATGTTGTCATCATTGTCAAATATGACATTTGTTCATTTAGAGGGATAGATTAGACCAAGAAAGGGTGGAATGGTGGTTTCATGTCCTATGGTTCACATTTGGGCATTTGGTATATTTTCAAGAGGTTTGGATCAAATTTGGTCTAACTATGCAAAATATTTTCAAAATTGCATGACAACTTTGCAAATTTGTAAAAGTTGTCCTAACAACTTTTATTGCTTTGAGTGCAACTTTGAAAAAGGAGTTTAATAACTACAAAAAATTGTTGGGACATATGTTTTGGACCTATTTAAGGCATCTCTTGACTTGTGAGAAGAGTTTGAAGGACATTTTGAAGTAAGTTTGATTAATGAACAAGCAATTTTTTGAGCATTTTTATCACAATCGGTGCATTTTCCTTTCATTGGGTCATTTAATGGATTGACCTAAATACTATAATCCATGCATGACCTAGTCTATGTGAATACTAGATTCTCTATGTGATTATTTGGATTTTTTGTTTACATTTCATTACATGTTGTAAAACCTTTTATTTTAACAATGTCACTAGTCTGAACCAGGCAATTTTTGGTTATGGAGTCATAGGTTACCTTCCCACCATGGAATATATATGGTTCCTTGGGATGTGTAAGATAACTCCTTGTACTATAAGTGTACAAATTTTTTTCCCTTGCAAAGAATTTTTTTTCTTTTAAAGTGATTCCCTAGGCAAGCTAGAGCAACATGGTTATAGATCACAATGGTTACAATAGCATTTGATGCAATTGAATGCATTGGTTGCTTCGCTCCAAGTGGATGGAGAGGACAATATCAGTGTGAAGAAGCCTTGTGCCAAAGGAGGAGTCATGATGATGACTTTTTCTATTTGTGTGAACAAACCCTTGTGAATGTTGCCAGACTAGTGCAAAACCCTTGAATTTAGGCTTAAATCTAGCAACCCACTGTAGGAATAGGTTGGGAAAGTGAGACCAAGTAAATTTGAAACATCTTCCAAAAGGGGTGTCATAATATGGAGTTTCTGTGAGTTATAAGACAAAAAGAGTGTTTGGAGGACTAATTCCTTATAGCCCTATTAGGCCTAGTTTCAAGAAACTTATTGAAGTTAATAAGGATCTAAATGCATTTTGGGTTGATTAACATTGTTATGGACTCAATGATATAGAGGTAAACCTTCCTATCTTTTTTGATTGGTCTTGGTCATATTTGTTCAGTTGGTGCAGGTGAAGCAAGAAGGCTTCCATGAAGCATGTTAGGGGTTGAGTGGATTTCATCATTGATGTGGACAAGTTAAAGAGGTGGAGGACTGTGGATAGGATCCTCTTGAGTTAGGCTTAGTAAAGAACTCTAATAGGCTAGAGAAGTGGACTAGTGAAGACCCTAAAAGAAGATATGATCGAAGAGAAAGATTTTTCCTTCATTAGAGTGGTATTAAAGCACCAAAAGATTGGGCTTTTGCTTAGCTATTTCAGACCAAAGAATTAGTAGGTGAGATAATATTGGTGACTAATGCAGAGTTACCCAAAGAAATGGGTGAGAAAAATGAGAGAAATAGAGGCCTTGAAGAAGCCCTAGAGGAAATAAAGATGAAGGTAGAAGAAGTTGTTGAGGAAGCTAAGAATAAAGACAAAGAAGGTGAGAGTAGTGACAAAGGTAAGGAAAACATTGATGAGGAAGATATCATTCCTGTGATAGACCCTCCATTGAATGAGGAACCGTTCTTGAAAGCTATTAAGGCACTAGCAAGAAAATCCCTAGAAGGAATCCCATTGTTTAGTGGGAAGGTGGACACTAATATAGTGATGAAATAGATTGAGGGGATGGAAAATCATTTTGAGTATGAAGGTGTCATAGAGGTGAAAAAAGTAAAGGTTGCAAAATTAAGATATGTATCTCTCACTGCTAGCATAGTCTTCATTGGTAGTTGCACTTCTGGAAAAATAAGGATGAACACTCAATGCACTAAAAGTTGCCTCCACTTTGGTCAATTCTCTAGATTTCCTCAATCTTTATTCTAGTGCTTCCAATATTCCAAGTAAAGCCTCCCTAGTGAAATTCTCAGTGCAACATATCAAAATTTTAATCATTTGTGCTACTTGTTTGAATGGCAGTGTTAAATTTTTCAAAATCTTCCATACAATCTCATCTTCCTCTTTAGATCCTCCACAAGACTTAATTGCTACAACAATCTCATATATCCTAGTAATATAGTTTCTCATAGATTCATGTTCCACTATTTTAGCATCTTGAAGAAAATATATCTAATTCTATAGTCTTACCTTTTTAGCATGCTTATCTCCTTCACAAGTAGTTTCTAAAGTACTCCAAATTTTATGAGATGTTTCTAAAGATCTACCTGTATGTATTCATTTTCAAGAAGAGATAATAGTAATTCTTTTTTGGATCACATATTGCGTATAAATAGGTCTCTTCCATCTTCTTTGTGTTCTTCAAGCTTGTTTTCTTCCACAACTACTTTTTCATTCTTTGTTAAAAGCCAATATCCTAAACCCATGCATAGCAAATGATTCTTTGTGTTCTCTTTCCAACTGCTAGAGTTAACTCTATAAAACTTAGCACTTTCTTTTTTGAAGTGACCCACCATTGATCTCCCATAGGTGTTAAGCTTTTTCTTCAAGGACTTCATCCTCTAATACCAATTGTTAGAAAATAAATTCCACCAATATAATTGGGGGGGGGGGAGGAGAGAGGGGAGGGGTTGAATCATCTATATAACTTTTATCACAATTATAAACCTTAGTAATCCTTAACCATTTGATTAATATAATCAAAAACCATAATAAGATGCTCATACCCAATAATATCAGATGTGTTAAATAGGGACACCACTTTGATGAGAGGGAAAACCCCGGGGTGGGGATGGTACCCACAAAATTATGTACTAATATAAATTTTCCTTATTAGAGGATGGACTCTATTAGGATCCAAAAAAATACATTTAGTACATCTTAGTCCCTTTTAGGAGACTTTCAATCCCTATTAGGAGATTTCAACCCTTTTAGGAGTTGTAGAAGGTAGATGAACCATTGTCAAAATAGCTTCATATGCAAGACCACTAAACTCACTCTCCAAGTTATCTTTGTATTATTCCTTGTAGAATAATATAAATGAATTGTACTTGTACTTCTTGTTCCTCTTTCCCATCAACTAAATTTCTCTTCTTCTGATCTCAATACTAGATAACCAAATTTGCATAATTATCTTTCAATGAAGATATATTTAAATTCAAAAACACTATTGGTATATTCAATGTTAATAAGGAATGCATTCTTGTAAAGTTTATTGGAAGGCAATGATGGAATTATTCCAACACCATTTCCCTCCTTACTACATGCTCCATCAAAATACAAGCACCACATTCCTTCTTTTTCATCCTACATGAGAACACTAGTATCCCATGTACTTTGGATAGGTTTGATAATATTTATTTGAAATTTTTATCTATCCATTTGATAGAAATTTATTTTTATGTCAAGGTGAAAATGCTCAATGATATACTTAAATCTAGGCTATTTGTCAATTCTTTTATCTTTACCATTTAAAGGAATTGTTGCATAAGATAAATCTAATTGTGCATTCATGCTAACCAATTTTGACCATTGTCTTAAGAGTGAGATACCATATGAATTTAGGACATCAACCATAGTTATATCTATTTTAAATGTAATATCCAAACAAGAGGGAAATCAGAAGTCAACATTTTTAATAACACTAGTGAATTGAATAGACCTATTTCCCTTTGCATAGTATTTCCCATAAGGTGTGTCTACTTTTAGGCCTAATCCATTAATAAATTTAGTAGGCATAATATTCATAGTAGCTCCTAAATCTATCATACAATTTTTGACCAATTTATTATTTATAAGACAAGTTAAATAAAAAGGATAAACTTGAGGAATGCTTTCATTCACATTTGTTGCTAAATAAATAACCAGTGTAATCTCTGCAACATAATCTTTCCCATGAATTTTATTGGTTTTTGATATAATATTTAAAAATTCTTTGTCACACTCAGGAATCTTCAATATTTCTAAAAATGGGACATAAAATTTTAGTTGAGACTAAGCATTATAAATAAAAGAATTATTTACCTATTGCTTACCTAATGCCTATTGATCTACATCTAGTCTTTTATGTGAGATTTTTTGAGAAGGTCTATCAAATGGAGTTTCTTTGCATAGAACGAGTTTTTCATATTTCTTAGGGTTTGGATTATCTATTCTATTCCTCAATCTATAATTTCTCCTAGCACGTTCAATGGCTACAATCATGATGGCCTTTCTTTCTTCCATTGTTCTAATTCTTATAGTTTATTCTTCATTTGAGATTACTTGTTGATATAGGTTTCTTACTCTTCTTGTATTGATATCAGATACATATTCATCTAAAAAGGAATATTCACCCCAAAATGGCTTTGGGGACAAGGCATTTATTTTTGGTTCATGGCCAGAATGAAGATTATCATCACAAATACTTTTAGCCACTAGGCATTGCTCTAGTTAATGTGGCATTCTACACACTTCAAAATTTTTCCATTTCACAAAGCACACCCCATTTTGTGACTCAAATTAGTGACCCCCTAGTTTTAAATTCCCCTACCAAGCTCCTAGTTTAGAGCCTTGATCATTTTGGACCCTCTATTGGGTCTAGGACAAATCCCAATCTCTAATTGAGAAGGGCTAGACTATCAAAGAGGCAATAAAAAAGTCATTTATGTACATAATTTATGCTTTAAGTGTGCACATGTGCATGTGAGCTAAGTGTGCACATGTGCAATTTACCCCCACTTTGGGGGTGTGCACATGTTAATATTGGGTTCATTTTGACATATGAGTGACAATACACTTAAGTCAATTATCAAATAGAACTTAGTTCATTTCAAACAAGTAATGTATGTCAAGCATAAGTTTTCAGATAGTATATGTTGAGCGAGATATTTAGTATGTGCTGAGTAAGTAGTAACTATCAAGTAGACAGATAATGCCAAGTGATTCTTGTGCCTAGTGATTAATGGATACTAATTCATTTGGAGGCTGAGTTACAATATTGAAGATAAAGTAAATGTTGAGCATCACAGACTTCAAGTGTCAAGTAAAATAGTTTTGGACATAGTTTTTTGTAATGGCATAAACTTCTATTTAAACCATTTTTGAGCTGACTTAAGGATTGCTTTGTAATTCTAGACGATAAGGACAAATCTATATTGAAGATCTCTATATAGTAAATGCAACCAATTAGTTAAAGGAATAGATTGAGTAGTAAATGTGATGAATCACAATTATTGATTCATACCTAACCTTAAGTCACCTAGGTCTTCTTAAGGAAGGAAAACCCTAAATATTGTATTTCCAACAATCAATATTAGAGCCTTGCTCTCTGGAAAGGAAAGCTTTTCATATTTTTGGAAAGACCTTGAAGATGGAAGTCTACAAGTTGGGAAATTGAGAATTAGAAGATTGAAATCCAACTTGCCCTACATCAATTGAATGAAGCAAGTGATGATTTAAAGTGCTCATTGAAGAGAAGGAAAGAGATAGATATTGAAGAGAATGACACACATTGCTAAGAGGAAGACACTACCAAATTGTTTGTAGATGGAAACACAAGTGAATTTGGTGCAACACTTGTAGATCTAATGGAAAAGAATGGTGTCCTAAATGAAGAAGTCATAAATCTTAAGATAGGACAAGAAGTCCAATCAGTATTGTTATGTGAATTGACCAAGTAGAAAAAGAAAGTTGAGGAAAACAAAGTCATGATAAAAGATGACAAAAGGATACTAACCAACAAAGTAGAAGAAAAGAAATCAAAGGTGAATAGGATTTATCACATGCAACTAGAAATAATGAATCAAATGATGATTTGAAATCATAAATTGAATGGAAAGGACATTGAGATCTTAACCATGAAGTTGTAGAATGAACAACTAAGAAATGGTCTAAAAAGAGAGAAATAATTTGTTGAATGTTTCAATAGACATAGTGAAGCCATCAAGTATTTTGAGCATTTGATGAGATCTCCTAGATCCAATAGTGATACTACTATATTGAATAGTGATACTACTAGGTTGGGATACACTAGCACTAAAGAAGGACAAGCATCTAAAAGTGGTGAACAAAGAAGCAACAAAGGTAAGAACTACAAACCTAATTGTCATAATTGTGGAAAGATATGTCATACAATAAATGTTAGCAAGAGCAATAATGCAAATTAGAAACCTAAGAAGAAATTCATGGGTAACTATCATAAGTACAACAACCAAGATATTAGGTACATCAATGCAAGGCCAAGACATCAAGAACACAAAGATTTGAAGGTTACCGCTACAACTAGAAGAAGTATGGACATAGAGCATATGAGTGCAAATCCAAACCTAAGTGGTCATCAAACTAGAAAGCTAAAGTAAACCATACTGACAAATCCTAAAATTTGGATTACAATACAAAGTATAGTTGTCACTATTGTCAAGAGTACAGACATGCTGCTGAAAATTGCATCAGATTACATTTTAGAAGTGACTACAATAGATGGTTGAGCCAAACTACATGTTTTAGTTGTTTGAAGACTAGTTATATTAGCCTAAATTTTCCAACAAGTTTAAAAGAACCTAGCATTGAATTCAATAAAGGAAAATGAAAGGTTGATGTTGAAGAAGTCAAAGTGTAGATGAACAAGAAATGGAAGAAAGAGGAAGATTATAGCATATCAAGTTCAGATGGGATCACTTCATCCAATGGATCAGATAATCAGACCACCCCCAATAAGTCAATTAAGATATATATGTGGGAATGGTATTTCAAAGTTCAATTATACATCAGTTCCATGGATTTAGTTCTAAAAATATCATAAATGCATGAAGTAAGATGCAAAGTATTGGTTAGAACTTAGAAGAAATCTATAAGTTTCACTATTGCTGCAAAGTGAAAGTTTAGTTATTGCTAAGATATCTAAGTTGATATGTTGGCTGAGCTCACTATGGTTTCTGAGCATGGTAGGAATTACATGGAATCTGGGTGAGTCAAAATTTCTATTGGAGCTAAGCTTATAGCTGTGTAAGCACTGAACATTTATTATGAAGTTTTAAGGGCTATATGGTCAATTTTTGACTCTTTTGCAATCATTTGATATTGAAGAGAACATGAAGAGCATAAGTAGAATAGGATAAATAAATTCAAGTGTTTACAAACTAAATTTAACTACTACTTGCCAACAAACATCAAAATTTTCAAGGTATTTATCATGTGTTGAGCTACGTTGTTTGAATTATGCAAACCCTAGATAGTTGTTATAGCATCTATCTCTTCTACTATTGTGGTTAAGAAAGGAAAGGAAGTTTTAAATTTTTAGTTGATTAGTAATGAGATTAAAAAACCACATTTCTAGGAAATTCTTGATATTGCATACAAAGGAGATCCGCCTAGTGCATTATCTATGATACCACCACAAGTTCTAGTGATACAAGATGTAAGGTGTTGCTACATTTGTGAGGTAGGGAGTATAAGAGACATGGAAATCAGATAATTGTATCAAAAATTGTGTGAAAATGAAGTACTAAAAGAGGAAAGCAAAATTGTAGAGAGAAAAGGGTTAACCCATGCCCTAGATTTTCCTAATCTATTCAAGAAAGATTGGATTATGATAGTTCTAAGTAGGATACATGACAAATTTGTATGGTTAGAAGATGGGCCTATCAAGATAAAAAAGAGGATTATTCAAAGAGTAACATGATATTTAACCCTAGATAGAACAAAGACTATGAGGAGTGATGCAAAAGAGGAAATTGAAAAGAATATACAGACAGTTTGGAACAAGAGAGGGATGATAATAGACACAATCATTGATCCCCTAATTGCATTTGCAGTAAGGGTCATTGCACATAAGTTATTTCATTCTAGTATATTGAATAGTGTACCATGTATAGTTGTGGATTTAGGCTATAAGATAGTAAAAAAGGACCATTCATATGACCTTGGTGAGTTACAACTCCAGTAGTTATTAGAAAACTTGGGAGCTATAAGAAAGACAACAAGTGCACAATGAAAATTTTGTTAAATACTTGTTTGTATATTTTCTATGTGTAGAACACTTTTCCCTAATTTGGAAAGGTTGCTTGGAAGACCAACAGGTCTATTGCAGTATAGATTGGAGAATACAAAGAGAAACTTGGAGATAATTTTGAGATTGTAAAGACAAGTTATTTTGAAGACTTTAAGAAGTCAATGAAACAAAGACTAAGAATACTAGTGTCACTAGTAGAGAAAGATTTCAATGATGTTTATTTTCTAGTTGATGATGATTTCACTTATGTTCAAGTTTTTGTTCCAAGGGTTAGATGTCTTAGGCCATTGCATTATTGAATTAATGTGGATGAGGCATCTACAACCATCACTTCTTTACTAGAAGAGGAAGTATATAAGAAGGCTACTGCATTTGGAAATCATGATGTGGCCAAGTCTAAAATCACAATGGACTTGAAGAAAACTTCTATGATAAGGGAAAAGAACAAAATTGTGAAAAATCTCAAGGAAAAATTTGATGAAGAGGTAGAAGGAGATGAAGATGAAGAGGATAATGAAGCTGATGAAGGAGATACACCTACCCAAGCACCACTTTCTCTCATGTAGGGTCAAGGTGAAGACCAAGGACAAGATGAAGTACAATTTGATGAAGGTGTTGAGGGAGAAGAAGCCAATGAAGCACCTATTGCTACAAAAAAGAAGCCAAAAATAAGAAAACCCAATAAAATTATGAAACCTTCACAACAAAAGCCTATAGTTCCTATCACTAGGGCTAGCACAAGAGCTACTACTAAGAAAACTCAAGAAGTTGAGAAGCATAAACAAAAGAGAGCTAGTAAAACTACCAAGGAAGATGAACCTAAGAGGAGGCAAAGGAAGAAAGTTATAGCTCTAGTTGAATCACATAAGGAGAGGACCAAGTCAGATGACAACAACCAATTCAAAGTGGTAAGTCATAGTCCCTCTTCTAATTTGGACAACTTGTGTGATAATATCAAGAACAATGTTGATTTATTAGGGTTCACACATGTTGAATTTGATAAGCTTGAAAAAATAGAAATCAATAAAGTAGAAGAATCCATGTATGCCATGATGGAAACTTTTAAGGAAACTCCAATTGGTATTGCCAACTCTTTACCCAAAAGTCTATATGAAAGAGTTGAGAAAAGGTGGCAATATAGTCTCACAACTGAAAGGAACATCAAAGAGGCTACTCTAGAAAGAGTGCTACCAGAATTGGACAAGTCTACAATGGAAAAGGAAATTAATAAGCATAGGGGAAAATTTTCTCCAAAATATAGAGCATTTAACATTTTATAGAACAATATTAAGGATGTTGTCCAAAAGACCACCTAGCTATAGAAAGTGATATATGGGTTGGCAATAGTTGAGTCAATCAAAATGACACCTATGGAAGTAGGTGAAGAGAAAGAAGAACAAGAGGTTATTGAGATAACAAAGGATGAATTAGTAAGGAAAGGACATGAGGAACACACTATGAAATAAGTAGTTATTGAGGCTATAGCCAAGGAAGAGAAACAACAAGAACAAAATATACCAGAGGTACATATGCCAAGTGTTACTCCCCCTCATATGGAAAAAGTGAAACAACAAGAAGAAATAGTAAAGATCAATGATGTCTTTGACATCAAAGGAGGATATGAAGAAGATATTGATTAATACCACCACCAAGGAAAAAGTATGCAGCCATCATGTATTGGTGAGTATGGATGAGATTGAGAAGGCAGAATTGGCATCTATAAGGGAGAAAACTCAAGAACTATCCATTGCCCCTCCTCAATCTACAAAAGTGCAATCTACTCATGTCAAAGGGGGAGATTTTTAATCTTAGATTGGTTTTGACATATGAGTGACAATACACTTAAGTCATTTATTAGATAGAATGTAGTTCATGCCAAACAAGTAATGTATGTTGAGCATAAGTTGTTAGATAGTATATGTTGAGTGAGATATATAGTATGTACCAAGCAAGTAGTAAGTGCCGAGTCACTCAAGTGTCAAGTAGACAATTGATGTTGAGTGATTCATATTTTGATTAATCAATGGATTTTGAGTCATTCAAAGGCCGAGTTACAACATTAAAGATATAGTGAATGTCAATCATTAGACACTTCAACTACTAAGTAAAATAGTTTTGGACATAGTTGTTTGTAATGGTACAAACTTCTACATAAACTAGTTTTTAGCTGGCTTAAGGATTGTTTTGCAATTCTAGATGATAAGGATGAATCTATATTGAGGATCCCTATGTAGTACATGCAACCAATTTGTTAAAGGGATGGATTAAGCAGCAAAATTGATGAATCAAAATCATTAATTCAAGGGATAGATTAAGCGAAAAAATGGATGAATCAAAATCATTGATTCATACCTAAACCTAAGTCACCTAGGTCTTCTTAAGAAATGAAAACCCTAAATATTGTATTTTCAATAGAACACACACATGTGCGCACCCTCGAAGCTGCACATGAGCCTCTTTGGGGCCTATAAAAGACCTTGAACCCCCCTCTATCTCTCACTTCACTCCTGCTTACTCCTTGATAATGCACCTCCACACATCTTCCCTTTGTGTTACTCAACAACTGTACTCCCCTTGTGCATTGAAGAGAAAAGGTTAGACACATAAGAGGTGTGTAGATGTGCACCTAGTGGAGGTGCTCATGCACGCAAGTCTGAACATCCTAAGAATCTAAAACCTAGAAAACACAAATGAACATAAAAATGGACCAAGTCTACCACATGAGGTGCACACATGTGTACCCCTAATATATTTGGATGTGTGAACTTCAAATGTAGAAAAAATCAAAGAGGTTCCCCCCTTTTTGGGACACAAGCCAAGATGCATGTGCACACCTTTTCAAGTTGTGCACATGTGCTAGTGTGCAACTATGAACTTAGCCATTTTATAGGCTAAACAAGTACAATTGTAAGGGTGTGCTATGTGCACTAAGATGCATAATTCTTAGGGGCTACATTTTGATTTTATAAAACTGATTTTAACTTATTTTGGAGTCAGTCTAGGTTCTTTTTAGGTCTTATTTTTGCATTTTGATATCCATGAGACTAATATTTTCCTCTTTTGTTCGAATCAATTGGTAACATCATCATCTTCCATGGCTGATAAAATGGCACTAAAAACTATTTCTTTCAAGTACTAAGGAGTGCCTAAGAAATCAAGATTCTAGGATGGGCACGTTGAGATCTAAGATACAAAACTAGGCCACATCAACTAGAATGCCTTACTGACAATCTAAAACAAACACAAGGAAATGTCAATGATGGAATCTACATTAATCTAGTCTAGGCTAGAAAATGTAGCATCACACCCCACATTAGTTCAATCTTCTAAATTGATAATGACCTTGGAGAAGTAGTATGTGACTTGGCAGAAGGTAGTGAAAATTGTTACAAGAGAGATAGTTATGGACCTTCGACCCTGAAACATAAAGAAAGTGTTTTGACTTCCAAGGGTGGATCATTACCTTTAGATCTCATATGATAGATAAAAATGGTGGTATAGAGAGAATGAGAAAGAGGAAAAGGAACTAGTATATACCTCATTTGTGATTGATAGGACAACTTTGAGCCATAGGGTAGGCAAGGTGGATATGACTAGAGGGTACATGAAAGATGACATTAGATACTTGGTTGTCCTCCTTAGTAGAGTTATGGCCATTCTAGTAGTGGTTCACCTTCAAATATGGATGGTTTATTTCATTGAAACCATAAGGTTCACCAATATGGCCATTGATTTGGACCACAATCCTAAGTGATTACTTGTATGAATAGCTAGTCATCATCAAAACTAATTCTCTTTTGTACATGAAATCATACATGGTGTACTTTCTAGGGGCCAGAACCACTAACTATTTAGGGCTATATAGAAAGGGAAGCATGCAAGATGAAAATGCTTGGCCCTATGTGGTATACCCACAATTGGTGAAAATGAATCTTCCACTACAAAGTGTGGAATATAGAGTGGTCAATGATGGATTCATCTTTCCCACCATCTAATTTATTGAATGAGATTACACAAAGATAATCTTAGTAGACATGGTAGCTAAAATCAAAGAAGTAGGTGCCTACTGTATTCAATTAAATAATTTCACGTATCTTTTTTAGCTAGTACTCTTTTGTGCCCCAAAAATCTCCCAAGATATCCTTCAGATAGGCTCATACTCCTAGGGATAGCCCACAAACTCACTTCAACTTAGGATAGAGTGAGGAAATAGCATAACAAGACATGGGTCTAGCCAATTACAATTGGCACATTCAAGGTGAAGAAAATATAAGACATTGCTACTTTTGACTCTAAATGGGATCAGTATCTGATGTGACAACTAGTCTTACTTCTACCCTAGCTTCCTCTAGGGTCTCCTTAGGTCTTTCTCTAGACCTAATAGGGTTTCTAGTTACACTATTCTCCTTAGGATCCTAACAATGAGGTCCTAAGCCATTCAACTAGTGCACACCAATTAGTAAGAAAAACAACTCCCCAACACTACAACCAACCCCAAAGACTCAAATGAAACCCCAATGGATGAATGATCAAATAATAAGGCATTTGGATTCTGTTAAAATTCCATGGCCATAAGAAAACTTGAAACCCTATTCGAGTTCCAAAAATCATGTAAGATTTCACAAAAATGCTTGTAACAGGGCTACAAGCAATTAGCCCTCCAAATGAGGAAAATCACAAATAGTTTCCAAAATCCTTAACAAGGGGTAACCTAAATCTTGATATTGATACCCTTTTCATAGATCTTAAGGTATGGTGGTCTTGAGGTCCTGACCAATCTATATAGTACGACCACAATTTCAGCCTAAAAGTAGGAATCACAAGACCTTAAACCAATCTAAACAAGAATGAAGTATTACCCTTCATGAAGCCTTAAGTGATGCCTCCCACATAGTTTTTTGGATTCTCCACATATGATACTATGTTCCATAAAATTTTATTGAAGAAAACTATGTCTTCAATCCCACTTATCAGATTCACCTTGGACTATGATCACTAGCCATGCATCGCTGGCTTGCCTAGGGAATCAATGTTAAAATGATTTCCATACTTCCTAGGGGCCCTCATTCATTGTAAAACATGTACAAGGAGTCATATATTAAATAAAAAGACTTCATATAGATCCTATGGTTGGAGAGGGAATTATGACTCCATTTTTCTCAAGCACTTTATTCAGAACAATAGGGTAACTAAATACAAAACAATTTATTCAAGCAACTAAAACCTCACAAAAACACAAAATAAAACTATATAGAATAAAAAATAAAACTCCTTTAACACTTTCCAACACTAGAGATCCAAATTAAATCCATTCAAATTCAAAGATCCTCAAAAGCATAAAACTATAACTAATTAACTTGCTGACAATCCATACACACCAGAATTTCTTAAACTTCCAACCCCATCAAAAGGTTGAGGATGGCCTTATAAAACCATCCTAACTCCCATACTAACTATTTCATAGTGTTATTTACTCCTAACAAAAAAATTTCTCTAATGCAACAAAAAGTTGTCACAGTTGTCAATGACAACATTGACAATTTTTGAGCAATTTTTACATCTTTGACTGTTTGAACCTCAAACTTGCTCCAAAGGTTTCCAAACCTTGCCAAAAGTATTAAATGGATGAAAAACATGTAATAAGGTCCTAAAAACATTTATTTTTCCATCCAACCCTTTAAAAAACAAATATTTTTAAATAACAAAGATTCTCAATTAGACCTAAGTAAGCAACTATGAGAAACTTAGATCTCAAGAGGCTTTCTCACCTTAACCTACCTCATCCTAGGACTAGGTTAGTTGTGTTATTCATCTAGTGGTGTATCTAGAACTACTACAAGCCACAATACCCTGGGATCCCTACACCTTTCACAAGCTTACCTAGGTGCCCCTACACCATACTCCCCTAGAAAAGAAAATTATGTCACTCCTATGGACAATAGGTCATGGGGGATGCCTGCCTTGTTGAAGTATACCTCAGCAACCCAAGTTTCTTGTGAATTAGGATTTCACTTCCACTTGATGAGGTGCTCCATATACACTTTTTTCCTAGTGGTCTTCTTAACTCTATAATCCAACACTTTCTTAACTTCCAAATTTCTTGATGAAGGTACTACTATAGGCTCTAGATTAGTATTGGGCCCATGATTTCTCTAATGTAGTGTACCCTTGAATTCAACCAAATATTGCACATTGAAAATAGGAGAGATGCCCAAATCTGATGGAAAATTAATTTTATAGGCATTGGCTCCATATTTGGCTATGATTTTTCAAGGTCCCACTCTTTTCATTTGTAGCTTGGTTAGCATACCTTTTTTGTAATCTAGACTTGTTTAAATACACCATAACATAGTCACAAACAACAAACTAAATGTCTTTCCTTCTTTCATCCCCTTGGCCTTCAACCTTTGGGTATTTTCTTAGATATTCTTTTTGAATTTTTCTTGGATTTCTTTAATGGTTTGGGAAAAATTCTTTGCATGTCCACTCCTATGTTCCATCCCTCCAAAATCCCTCAACTCACATGCACCCATTGCATGCATTCCGTACACAATCTCAAAAGGTCTTCTGCCTATGGTCCTATTCCTACTGTATTTGTAAGCATACTCTACTTGGGGAATGATCACATCCTATGTTTGGCCATACTCCTTAGTTAGTCATCTTAAGAGATTACCTAGTACCCTATTAACCATCTCAGTCTAGCCATCAGTCTGAGGGTGGTATGTTGAACTAAATGACAAGTTTGTACCAAGTCTACTCCACAAAGTATTCCAAAAGGCTCATGAACTTGACATCCCTATCCAAAATAATTCTTAATTTAATTTCATGAATCCTTACAACCTTCTTAAAGAATAAGAATGCAATGTCGCTAGCATCATTGGTAGTCTGACATGGAATGAAGTGTTGAATCTTATTGAATATGTCAACAACTATATAGATATTGGCATAGCCCTATTTTGTCTTGGGTAGAGCTACTATGAAGTCCATACTCACACACTCCCATGACCTATTTGGGACTAGTGAGGGCTAATAAAGACCTGCATTACTCATTCCACCTTTGGCTTTCATCCACACCATGCATTGCTCAACATACCTAGTCACATCTTTAACTAGTTTAGGCCAATAATAAAACCTTTGAACTAGATCTAGAGTTTTTATTACACCAAAGTGTCCACTTAGGCTTCCATTGTGCTTCTCCTATATTAGGTTCTCCCTTATTGGTCCCCTTGGTACACACAACTAATTTCCTTTAAATAGAAATCCATTTTGTAGGGTAGATTCATAGAACTTACTATGAAAATAGTTCTCAAAACAAAAACATACCTGATATACCTCTACAAAATCTTCATCCTTTCTATAGAGAGTCTTGAAACTCTCTATCCCAATATTATGAAACTGAATGTCTTGGACTATTAACAACCTTCTACTCAATGCATCCACCACCTTGTTCATCTACCCTTTTTTATTTTTGATTTTGAAGGCGAAATATTACAAGTAGTCCATCAACTTTAAGTGTCTATTGCTCAACTTTTCCTCAGTGTTGATATAGATGAGAGTTGATTGTGAATAAAAAAATAAATTCCTTGGGCAATAGGTAGCATCTCCACTTCCTAAGACACTAAACTAGGTCATAGATTTCTAGGTCATAGGATGAATGCTTCTTTTTGGCCTCATTAAGTTTATCACTAAAGAAGGTTGCTTGCCTACCTTCTTGATTTAACACCCCCCCTACTACTAGGGCACTTGCATCACACTCTATACTGAAAAGTTTCTCAAAAATAGATAGTTACAAAATAGTTTGGGTAGCTACTTGTTTCTTTAGCATCTCAAATGATTTGTTAGCTTCTACAGTCCATTTAAACTTAGACTTGGGCCCATCCCTTAAGGTATCTAGCAAAGGTGCACATATGCCACTAAAATTCCTAATGAATTTCTTATGAAACTAAGCTAGACCATGAAAAATTCTTCCCTTAGTAGATGTAGTAGGTGGTAGCTAGTTGAGGATAGTATCAACCTTCTATTGATCTATGTCCAAGGATCCCTTAGACACCACAAAGTCTAAGTACATAAGTTCTTTCCTAAATAAGTCACACTTCTCAAGGTTTATATCAAGCTTCTCTTCATGAAGTCTCCACAATACTACTTCCACATGCTTGATGTGCTCCTCCTTTGTCTTGTTGAAGATCAATATATCATCTAGGTATATTGCAATAAATCTCCTATTGAAGTCTTTAAGAACCTCATTCATGAGCCTCATGAATGTGTTAGGGGCATTAGAGAGACCAAATGACATTACTAGTCATTCATATAGCCTATATGTTGTCTTGAATTTTTTTTTCCACTCATCTCCCTCGTTAATCCTAATTTGGTGGTATCCACTCTTTAAGTCCAACTTTGTGAAGTACATTGCTCCTTTAAGACAATCCATGAGATCCTCAATCCTAGATATGAAAAATCTATACCTAATTGTGATCCTATTTATAGCCCTAGAGTCTGTACATAGTCTCCATTTTCCTCCCTTCTTTGATTCCAGTACAATAGTGACTACACATGGGTTTATGCTCTTGTTAATCAAACCTTGGTCCATCAATTCTTGTACTTGTCTCGACACTTCTAAATTTTGGTCCAGAGTGAGTTTATATGTTTCCTTTTTTTGCAAAGATGCACTAGGTACAAAGTCTATCTGATGTTTTATCACCCTTCTAGGAGGTAAAGTAGCAGGAGTTCTATTACTCACAATGTCTTTGTACTTTTCAAGTAGTGCTTGTACCTCTAAAGGAAATGGGTCCTTTATTGTCTTTTTCTCTCCTCTGGAGTTTAACACAACTACAAAAATTTTACTCTCCTCATCTTTGAGGTCTTTGAAATAATCCTTCCCACTACACAACAATAAACTATGAACCTTTGACTATAATTCTTCTCCTTCCAACAAAGATTGGATTTTGATTGGATTTTGAAAGTGTTGCCTCCTTTCTTGAATGATATGGAGTTTTCCTTGCCATCATATACTACTCCTCTATTATACTGCTAGGATCTACCTAATATTAGATGGAAAGCATCCATGGACAAGATATCACACAATAACACGTTCTTCTATCTTGCTATGGAGAAATCCACTCAAGCTTGTTCATTGACTAGTATACTTTGACCTTTTTTGAGCTAAGTTACCTTTTATGGATTCACAAGTGGTATTTTAGTTACCTTAAGCTTCTCAACTACTTCCTTTGATATTATGTTATTAGTAGAACCTAATTCCACCACCACCTTTCAAACTTTCCCAAGGATCTTGCATCTAATCCTAAAGAGAGCCCTCTTATCATCAAGAGAAGGTTGCTTGATTACCACCCTCCTAAACATAAGGTTCTTACCTTTTTCAAACTCTATGTTGTCCACTTCATTCTCCTTACTACTTGATTTATCCTCTTGTACATAAGCCACTCTCTTGTTATGATTTGAAGAAGAGGGCATTTTAGGGCATCTATATGTTGGGTGGCCTACTTGAACACAATTGTAACACTTCATACTAGAAAAGTATGAGATGCTTCTACTTGATCCTCTATCTCTTTTAGAACCTCCTTGGTTACCTCTTCCTATACTATAACTTCATATAGGAATTCTTTTAGTGGTTTTATCAATGAGTTTGGTCTCACTTTTTTTCCTCTGCTCATTACCCCTACATTGGTATCCTCCTCTTTGTCCTCACTAATTTTTGTCCTTGTCTCTACACTTGAAGTTTGATTCTCCTTTCTTCCTAGTCTTCTCTTCCACCTTTACGGCTAGTTGGTGGAACCTTTGAATATTAGTAGGTGTCCATAATCTTAGCTCCTTTTCAATATTCTATTTTAAGTACATATCCACCTTTATTGGCTCTTTCTCTTTCTT
Source organism: Cupressus sempervirens (assembly GCA_028749045.1). Classification (NCBI taxonomy): domain Eukaryota; kingdom Viridiplantae; phylum Streptophyta; class Pinopsida; order Cupressales; family Cupressaceae; genus Cupressus; species Cupressus sempervirens. Next base: position 766,152,547 of record CM053791.1, read on the forward strand.
CTTTTATCTACGACATAATCTCTAAAACTTCATAGTATAAGAGGCCACATCTAAATCTCTTTGTTTCAGTCCTTGTCTCCTTTTGTGGAGTTGAATCCCATAGTCCTCTAGTAGGAAATTCACCCTTAGTTTTGTTACCATGTAATTTCAATTGGCTATAGGTTTCTTACCTATCATCACCCTCTCATCTTGACTAGGATATGTTGATCATTTGTGCCTTTGGTGCCCCTTCACATTCAAAATGGTTCTCCATCCCATTTATCCAATCCATCACTGCATCTATGTCCATCTTCATGCTAAATAGTGGCACACCTTCTAAATCCTTCCCTCCTAGGGATTTAATGGCCTTCAAGAAAGGTTCTTCATTCAAGATAGATTCTGGCTCAGGGACAACATCTTATTTTTCTATCTCTTTACCCCCAAAACTTCTCTCTTCTTCCTTCTTCTTGTTTGCATCAAAAAATTCATCCAATTTTACCTTAACCTCTCCTAAGACCTCTTCAAGGAGTCTACTCATCTTCTTTTTCTCATCAACTTCCTTAGCTAGCTACGCACTAGTCACCATACTTGACTCACCGAGTGAATCTATAGTAGCTACGGACATAAACCAAGTTCCCAAGTATTGAACTTGTCTTGATATTGCTTTGATGTGAAAAAAAGTATTTCTTCCACCCTAGCTTCCTCTAGGGTGTCCTTAGGTCTTGGTCGTGACCTAGTAGGGTTTCTAGTTACCCTATTCTCATTAGGATGCTAACAATGAGCTCCTAAGCCATTCAACTAGCGCATAATAATTAGTAAGAACAACAACTTCCTAGTACTACAATCAACCTTAAACACTCAAATGGAACCCAGATGGATGAATGATAATCTAAGAAGGATTTTGGATTCTATTCAAGGTCTACAAATAAAAGAAATCTTGAAAGCCTAATCAAGTTCCAAAAATCATGCAAGATTTCACAAAAATTCTTGTAACAAGGCTACAAGCAATTAGCCCTCCAAATGAGGAAAATCCCAAATAGTTTGCAAAACTCCTAAACAAGGGGGTGAACCAACCCTTGATCCTACTACCCTTTTCAAATATCTTAAAAATTATGGTGGTCTTGAGTTCCTAATGAGTCTATACAGTACAACCACAATTTTAGCCTAAGAACCAGGATTTATAAGTCTTAACTAGTCTAAACAAGAATGAATTATTACCCTTCATGGAGCCTTCAATGATCCCCTCCTTCACTGTACAACATGTAGAAGGAGTCATCTCCCAAATCCCAAGAGGTCATATAGATCTTATAGTGAGAGAGGGAGACATGACTCCATTTTGGTCAAGCACTTGATTTAGAACAACATGGTAACATAATATAATACAATTTATTCAAGCAACTAAAATGTCACTAAAATAAAAAATAAAATTTTACATAATCATAAATAAAAATCCTTTAACACTTTCCAACACCACTGATCCAAAGTCAATCAATTCAAATACCAAGATCCTCAAAAGCATAAAACTATAACTAATTAACTTGTTGATAGTCCATACACACCAGAATTGCTCAAACTGCCAACCCTGTCAAAAGGTTGAGGATGGCTTTACATAGCCATCCCAACTCCTATCCTAAATGTTTTAGATATTTATTTACTCCTAATTACAAAGTTTCTTGAATGCAATGGAAAGTTGTCAAAGTTGTTAATGACAACATTGACAAATTTTGAGCAATTTTTACATCATTGAGTATTTGACCCTCAAACTTGCTCCTAGGTGAAAGTACAAAGATGTGTCACCTTTTAGGTTGTCTTATTAGAATGACTAAATTTGAGTATTTTTATCTAAAAAATATTTTTTTCAAACATATGATCTTGTTAAATTTATTCTAGCTAAGTTATATATGGTCTCACACTTTTTCAATTGGAAATGTCTATTAAATGCATGTTTTATAGTAGTTAGTACCAAATTACCAAAAAAATTAAATTATTTCAGAAAATTGATGTTTCAATAACTCTTACTATTTTTTATGACTTTTTTAATAACATATAAACACCATTTTATAGAGCTCAAATTCAAGAATATTCTCATATAGATTTCATAGTGTTTTAATTAGATATAGTATTTTGTAATTAAAAAATTCTACAAGTACACATTTTAACACTTGAGAAGATGTCAATTTTGAGAAAGAAAAAATAGTAATCATTTATCAAAAATAAATAAAAATTATATGACATTCTAGAGGAGAGAGTCCTCTTCAAGAATGTATAATTTTCCTTTTGGTTGCAATAGATTTATTTTCAAAAATGTGGTGGGAGATGAAAACTATCGATTTCAATAAGTTAAAATGTGAATCATTGTAAAAGAGAAAATATAGGTCTAAAATCATTTTTTTATTGTTCTAGATACACATATTATCTATAGCATAATCTAAGATCAAAAGGAAATAAGTTTATTTCCTTGTAGTTTTGTGGTGGGAACTAGACCCCTAATTTAAAGCATTTTTCAACAACTAAAAAATCTATCATTTATTTTTGCAAATAATTATTAAAAATTATAAGCGTAAACTTCATCCATTTCTACATATTTCATTAGTCTACTTCATTTTCAAATTCTAAATAATAATACAAGATCTATGTCATTGAAGTTGAATAGTTATACTTTTGTTAGACTTTTCCTTTGTAAAAGGGTGACACATGTTTGTACTTTTACCATCCAAAGATTGTCAAACCTTTCCAAAAGAATTAAATGCATGAAAAAAATGTAAGAAGGTACTCAAAACACTTATTTGGCCATCCAACCCTTTAAAACACAAAGATTCTCAATTAGACCTAAGTAAGCAACTATGAGAAACTTAAATCTCAAGAGGCTTTCTCACCTTAACTTGCCTCACCCTAGGACTAGGTTAGTCCTATTATTCACCTAGTGGTGTGGTTAGCACTACTAGAAGCCAAAATACCCTTGAGGCCCTAGGTTTTTCACAAGCCTACCTTAGTGCTCCTACACTAGTATCCCTTGGAAGAATACAACTCCCCTCACCCATTTTTTGACATCATTTGGATGGCTCAACATCTAGCAGGGAAATAGTTTATACATTTTGATACCCTAGAAGATCATTGGATGAACAAAATAGATGAGTATGATGTCCACATAAGGGACTATTGTAGGATGAGTCTATACCTAGTAGAGAATGTGCTCAAAATGAAGATTCCCTTGAAGGTTAGAGAGTTTCCTAATATTATTTTAGGTAATGTACCTAATGAATTACCCATAGTAAGAAAGATTAGTCACTAGATGGACTTAATTGCTGGAGCTAGTTTTCCAAATAAGGTAGCACACAATATGAACTTAACAAAGAGTGGGGAGTTGAATAAACAAGTTAATGAGTTGTTGCAGAAGGCGTTGATTCGAGAGAATGTGAGTCTATGTACTATAACAATAATATTAGCACTAAAAAAGAATTGAGAATGGAGGATGTTTATAGATTCTTGAGCTATCAAAAATATTGTGATTAAGTATAGATTTATTTTTTCACGGATGGATGATAATATGTACTATTTCAACTGAGTTGTATATTTCATAAAGAGAGATCTGAAGAGTGGGTACCAAAAAATTTGCATTAGAGAATGAGATGAGTGGAAGTCTTCCTTCAAGAAAAGGGAATGATTATTTGAGTGGATTTTCATCCCTTTTAGGCTAAATAATGCATCGAGTACTTTCATTTGCCTCATGAATGAGGCATTGAAGGAGTTTCTAGGTAATTTTTTCATTTTCTACCTAGATGATATTTTGATCTAGAGTAAGACATTGGAGAATAATTTGATTCAAATTTTTAAGGTGTTTGATAACTTGAAGGAGGATAAGCTTTTGATAAATTTGAACAAATGCAACTTTTTGAAGGATTTGGTGTATTTGGGATTTGTGGTATCAAAAGGTCTAAAAATGGACCCTGAGAAAGTGAAGGCTATACTTTAATGACCTACTCCAAGGAGAACAAAAGAGGTCAAATATATTCATTGTCTAACTAGTTTTTACAAAGAGTTTATTAGAGGTTTTAGTAGTATTTGTGGACCCTTGGATGAAACAAAGAGAGGGGGTAGAAAAAAATTTAAGTGGACTATACTAGGAGATAATATTTTTAATCTTTTGAAGTAAAAATTTATAGAGAAACCTCTTTTATCAGTTCTAGAATGTAATAAGGTGTTTGAAGTAGATTGTGATGCTAGTACTACTATAGTAAGATGTATTTGGGCCAAAAGGTAGGCCTATTTCTTATTTTAGTACGAAATTGAATGATACCAAAAAAAACTTTTTTGTTTATGATTGGGAATTTTATGCTATAGTTTAGTTATTGAAGAAGTGGAGACACTATTCTCTCTCTAAGGAGTTTTTTTTTATATACTAATCATCAAGCCTTGCAATATTTGAATAGTCAAGGAAAATTGAATCAAAGGCATTCAAATTGGGTTGATTTTTTCTAGATATATATATATATATATATATATATATATATATATTTTAAAAAAAAAAAAAAAGGAGTGAGAGGTCTAATAGAGTAGTAGATTCACTTAGTAGAAGACACAGTTTATTGACAGAAATGGATATTGAGGTGGTTGGGTTAAAGGAACTCCAGAATTTGTGTCCTAAGGATCTTGATTTTCATGAGTCTTACAAAGCTTGTACATAATTTGTCACACTTGAAAAGATAAAGTGGTTGGATTTTATAATCCAACATGGTATATTGTTCAAAGGAAGTCAATTGTACATTACTAGAAGTTTTATGAGAGAGAATCTCATCAAGGAGAACCATAGTGGAGAGTTGGCTAGAAACATTGGTAGAGATAAGACCATTTCCTTAATTGCTAAGAATAATTAGTGGTCATAGTTGCAACAATATGTGAAGAAGTTTCTATAGAGTTGCATATTATGTTAGATGGAAAAAGGAGTGAAGCATAATATGAGGTTTTATTAGCAATATTTCTGGTGGTTGATGGATTTCCAAAGATGAAATATTTCATTCCCTACAAGAAGATAAGTAAAGTTATTCATGTGATAGAGCTTTTTTTTTAGAGAAGTGGTGAGACTACATGGTCTGTTAGAGAGCATAGTTTTTGATTGAGATACCAAGTTTGTTGGATATTTCTATTAGAGTAATAAGAAATTTTCTTATTAATTAAATCATTTTTATTTAATTAGTAAGTCACTTATTATCTCTAGTTTACTTAAGCTAAAATTTAGGCATATAATAATTAATTCTTTTATTAATTATTATCATGCAACCTAAGTTTTACCCTATTAGGGTTTTGATCTCCTTTTATAAGGATTGATCTCTTTGTAATTTATTCATTCACTTTTGATTAAATCAATCTACTTTTTTTCTCATCAAGAATGTCTAATGTGTGGACCTGGCAATTCTTGCCTCCATAACTTTTTAATTCTCTCTTTTGTAATAGGTGTTTGCATGCAAGTGATTCTTGAGATTTGTGGGGTTGATCTCTCATCAACTTCAACATGGTACCAAAGCTCTAGATCTTCATGCCGCTATTCTATTTATAAGAAGTTTGTCTTTGATCCTATGTACTAGGCAATTGCAGTGGCTGGATACTTATGCATTTCAATGAGATGGATCATTTACTAGTTAGAGATTCTTTCATTCCTATTTTTGGAGGCCATGAAGATACCTTCCATCTTCTATTGATTAGCTCATCATACTTAGTCTTCTCTACCTGGTCATATTCTATATAGTGGAGTTTCTTCAGATAAGTAATTTGGCAGTGTTTGCAGCTTCATGCTTCAGTGGTGTTCTTCATGATCATCTTTTGTTCCTATCTTCTAGAACATTATCTTTGTCTCTTTTTGGAGTAGGATTTTTCCCATGTGGTTTTCTCTATTTGTTCTCTTTACAAATATTTGTATATGCTTCAGTACCTCATTAGGCCTCATTGTTGGGAGCCAAATTTTCTTTTAGTAGTAGTTTCTAGGTTTTTAGCTACTACCTAAGTTTATCTTAAGGGGGTATTAGAGTAATTAGATATTGCCTTATTAATTCAATCATTATGATTAAATTATTAAGTCACATATTATCTCTAGTTTACTTAAGCTAAACTTTAAGCATATAATAATTAATTCTTTTATTAATTATTATCATGCAACCTAGGTTTTACCCTATTAGGGTTTTGAACTATTTTTATTAGGATTGATCTCTTTTTAATTTATTCATTCATTTTTTATTATAGAAATCTACTTTTTCCTCATAAAGAATGTGTCATTTATGGATTTGGCAATTTCCACTCCATAGTTTTTTTATTCTCTCTTCTATAATAGGTGTTTGCATGTACACTTGATTCTTGGCAGATGTGAGGCTGGTCTTTCATCAACTTCAACAATTTCTAGCATACATTGTGGAAGAAATTAAAGGAATATTTGAAGTTTAGTTCATTATATCATTCAACAACTTATGGACACATAAAAGTTGTGAACCGTAGTTTGGAGAATTTTTTGAGATGCTTGGTTTAAGATAAACTAAAAGAATGGGATTTGATTTGACCACAGGTAGAATTTTCATACAATACTTATATCAATAGGAGTATTGGAAAATCACCATTCTAGACTTTATGTGGGAGCAATCTCATAAGTTATTCTAAATTATGACAGTTGTATAAAGGAGGGATAAATAGTGCTCAAGAACATGATTATGTTGAACATTTGAAGAAAATCCATGAGGAGGTAAGGAAGAACATTACAAAGATGAATACATAGTATGAGGCTAAGACTAATTTGAAAAGGATGTATAAGATCTTTTATATTGGTGATGAAGTCATGGTTCATTTAAGGAAGGAGAGATTTCTAGTGGGTACATATAATAAGCTGAAAATGAAAAAGTTTGGACCGTACAAGATAGTTAAAAGGCATGATTTTGGGAATGCCTATACATTAAACATGTCTCTAAAATTGAACATTTCACCAGTGTTTAACATTTCAAATTTCATAGAATATTATGAGGGAGTTGATATAGATGATTTTATAGAATTTCAGCGGAGTATTTTGATATCTAGATCAGCTACAAAGGAGATTAAGGAGATATTGGGCAATCATGTGGGAAGAATCACAAAGAATAGAATATATGAGGAGTATCTAGTCAACTAGAAAGGGAGGCCACTAGAGGATTCATCATGGCTAGCATGAGAGTAGGTTGACCATCTTGATTTTTCTCTAACTACCAAAGATGTGAATGGTCACTTCTCAAATTAGCTCAACTGTTAGATGTAGGAGCATCCTGGGTGTAAGGGAAATCTTGCATTACCCAAAAATATTTCTATTTTCAACTTTCTAGATTTTTGTGTTTTTGATAAGGATTATTCCTCTATAGAGCTTCTATTTGTTCAAGCTTGCTAATTTAAGTAAGTTGGTATTATGTGCTTAGACTGTTCTAATCTCATATGTGAATGTTTATCTTATACACATTAGGCCTTCAATGGAGTTATATTGCCATGTCATATGTATTAGTGGTGTTATTGAAGATTTTTGGTTATCCAAACTTTAGGTCTAGTGATGGAGGCCGAAATGGTTATGAAGCAAGGAGAAAGCTTGGAAAATGGATGCTTGAGAAATTATCCATTGTAGATCTCTAACCAGGGATTCTTGAATGGATTTACAATACCCCATTGGGTCAATGATTTTCTGATTCTGGTCTCCAAAATTGGACCCTTCTAAAAATACAATTTGTAATTTATCTTGAGTCAATCTTAATTAATAAAGCATAATGAAATGATATAATATGGGGTTGGTAGACCTCAATAGTTATGTCTTAGTATCTAAAACCTTCTAAAGTGGTCAAAAGATCCTATATAAGGAAGGCCATAGGTTGTCCTAGGAATTTTGGGTGATAGTCATAGCGCTGTCTTGCATGCTGTTGTAAGGGAGGTTCTCTTTTGGGTTTTCATATTGTAAGTTTGTAATTTTGCATTTTTGGTGATAATATGAATATGATAATTTGTTCTCTTAATTTGTATTCTATGTTTCTATTATTGGTTTTGGTATTATGGGGAGTGTCCTTCAATAGATTCATCCTTGAGGCTTTCTTAATTTACAATGATAATATAGGAAATTATTATAATATTACAATACACATTATATTACAGTCAAAACTCTTTCAACAATCATTTTATCAATACTCGGCTTCAAAGGAATCATACAGTGAATAATCTACACCAAACATTATAAAATAAACATCTACCTTTAACATTGGAAATATAGTTTCCTAAACATGTTTCTAATGATAATCTAATCTTTCTTGACCAAATTCCTTACTATCCAAAAGATACATCTGATTTACTAGTACCCAATTTTTAGAAACTCTATCTAAAATCCACCTACAAAGAACATCATATAATTGTGTCATATCTTCATATCTCTTTCTATTCACTTAATTTAAGGTTCTATAAGAATCTCTAAAAAAATGCATAATAGTGCACATCTCAACTCATGGAATCGTGACTACACCAAATGAATCTTCCTTTTTAAATATGGTAATCTTCAAAAAATAAGGTATTTGTTGACATCAATGACAAACATTATCTTGAATGCAACACATAAGAACTAAATCTTGTCTCCAACAAGAATAACATAATCTCCCATAGGAATATCATCAATTTTCATGCTAACAATCTCCCTCTTTAGCATTGATGGAAACATAGATGAAAAAAATCTAAGTACCATGAAAACCAAATATATTTCTTTATTAATTATCTTCTACTCCCACATGAATGAAAACATACAATAACCAAAATGCATAAGGAAGGTGTTAATCTCTACCATTTATCAATTAGTGCATTATTTCCCCCAATATGGAATAACCTCAACAACATTAAATATATATCAAAATAATATTTTGATCAACTAATCTCTCCAATAACAATTATGCACAAGGAATGTGTTAATCCCCCCATGTATTAATCAGTGCATTACTCTACCCCAAGGAATAACCTTAACAACATCAAGAATGTATCAACATATTTTTTTTCATGTACTAATCTCTCCCCGATTGACATCAATGATAAAGGCATGATTATTTCAATTTTCTAAGTTCAATTATTTCCAAAATAATATGTTGAAGCTTCAAAATCCAAAGACAATGTTCAAATATCAATGCTAAGATTCATCAATCACTCATTTCAGACACAAATAATTCCAAATAGGAGAAACATAAAGCATCCAATCTAGATTAAAGATGATGCAGGCAAAGGTTGAATAACTAGGGCCAAAGGCTCATCCAGCTATCCAAACCACCCTACAAGAGTTTACACAACATAAGAAAGCACAAGGAACAACAACCAAAGGAGGAAGAAGAGTGAAATACTTTTATCAATTCATCAAAAAATCTTCATGCATGCCTAGCTATAAGGCCTTCTGGGTTACAGCCAATTACAAATACATTCACATTCAAGATCCAACTAAAAATTCACACTTTTAGTTCTGCTCTACAATCTGCTCCCAAAAAACTTGCCTAACTCTAAGCCTAAACACTTTATATATACTTGCCAAAATGGCTTACAGATTATTCTAGAACATTACATAAGAGGAATTCTAACCCAACACTAGTCTAGACACATCCCAATAAAAGATCTTAGCATAAATGTTGCGATCAAAATAAATCCCACAAGTCAAGTTGTAGAAATCATGTCTAAATGCTGACATTTGGCATACACTAGGTAACTCGGCACATGAAGAGTCACTCGACATATGCTAGATAACTTGGCATACATTTGGTAGCTCAACACATGGAGTGCTATAGTAACTCCACACCAAGTGCTTAATAAACAATGTGAAACTCAACAACTTTGTTAGTAACTCCACTCTTATGCTTAATAAACAATGTGAAACTCTACAAGTACTCAACCCACTTCATATGTCTCTATTTCAATTTATGTTGACTTCGTAAAGCTTTATGATCAATATACAACAAAAACTCCTTAGGAATCAAATAATGTCTCCACTTCTTCAATGCTTGAACAATAGCATAAAACTCTTGATCATACATAGAATACTTCCTTTTAGCATCATTCAACTTTTCACTAAAGAAAGCAATAGGTTTTCCTTCTTGACTTAATACAAGTCCTATTACATTACAACTTGCATCACATTCAACATGAAATACTTTGTTGAAATCAAGCAAAGCCAATATAGGTAATTTAGGAACCTTTTATTTCAAAGTCTCAAAACTCTTATTAGCTCCATGTGTCCACTTGAATTTCTTTTTATCTCCACTCATTGTCTTAGTCATAGCATTACAAACAACACTGAAATTCTTTATAAACTTTCTGTAGAAACTAGCCAAACCATGAAATGATCTTACCTCACCAACATTCTCATGTGTAGGCCATTCCAAAATTACTTTAACCTTCTCAGGATCCATCTTCAATCCATTAGCTGAAATAAAAAATCCCAAATACACAATCTCTCTTGCATGAAAGAACACTTTTTCAGATTAATCAGCAACTTTTCCTCTTTCAACCTCTACAATACTTGTCTAATATGCTCAATATGTTCTTCTTTAGTCTTATTGAATATTAGAATATCATCCAAATAAACAATCAAAAACTTACCAAAAAATATTTTTAGAACTTCATTCATCAACCTCATGAAAGTACTAGGTGCATTAGTCAAACCAAAAGGCATAACCAACCATTCATACAAACTATCTTTTGTCTTGAAAGAAGTCTTCCATTCATCACCTTCTCTAATTCTGATCTAATGATAGCCACTCTTCAAATAAATCTTGGTAAAATACTTTGCTCCACGAAAACAATCCATTATGGCATCCATCCTTGGCATAGGAAACCTATATTTCTTTGTTATCTTGTTAATGGCTCTGGAATCAGTACACATTATCCATTCTCCATTCTTTTTAGGTGCTAATACAATAGGTACATCACATGGACTCAACCTCTCTCTGATCAAACCTTTCTACAAAAACTCATGCTCTTGTCTATTAAGTTCTTCATTCTCTATAGGTGTCAATCTATATGGTGCTTTGTTTGGAAAACTAGCTCCAAGAATCAGATCCACACAATGACTTATACTTCTTACAAGAGGTAAACCATCAAGAATATCATTAGCAATAATGTCTTCATATTCATTTAGAAATTTTGCAATTTCTACTGGTACTCAGCTATCACTATCTACTATCGCTCAATCATTACTAGCTTCTACAACTCGATCATTACTACCAACACTTGGTCCTCTAGGAACTATAGAAAAAAAACCTTGTTTCTTCTTTACTTCCTTTACAAATTGCTTTCTATTAACCATGCAAACTTTTATTGCAATACAATTGACCTTATCTAGACTTTCAATCAAAGGCAGCAATGTTTGTTTCTTCCCATTTACCCAAAGAGTATATTGATTTAATCTTCCATCATGTACAACATATCTATCATATTGCCAACGTCTACCCAACAAAATATGACAACAATCAATGGGCATAATATCACACAAAACTTCATCAAAGTAATGTCCAATTTTGAACTTCATAAGGCATTGCTCACTTACCAATATCTTATGCTCATCTTTGATCCATGAAACATGGTAGGGTTTAGGATGCTTCAGCCTCTAGAATTGCAACTTTGTAACTAGTTCCTCTGATACCAAATTTGTAGAACTTCCACTATCAATGATCACTTTGTAGCATTTCCTAGCCATCTTACGTCTTGTCTTGGAAAGACTTCTTAAAATAGGTTCCTCATCACTTCCCTTATTACATAAGGTTCTTCTCACCATCAAATTTTCTCTAGCCTTAGGTCCACTTGGTGAGCCCTCATCATCTCCTTGAATCACAACATTTTTGTTACCTTGTCCACTTTTAGAGGATCTACATTCGAAAGATCTATGTCCCTCTTTACCACATCTATAACAATTACCATGAAATCTACCTCTAGAATAAGAATTACCTCTTCCTCAGTAAGAATTAGTGCCTCCTTGATAAGAATTACCACTTTTCCATTTGGTCTTGCCTTTGTCATCATTCTTCCATTATGATTTTCCTTTATCTTGCACAAAATTGTCAAATCTACCACCTTCACCATAAGATCTACCTTTGCCTCTTTGGAATCTATAACCTCTACCTCTTTGTCTTTGTTCATACTTCTTTTTCAAGATCTCCTCAGCTTTCAAAGCATATTGATATGCTTCTTCTATACTTTCCAACTTCGCAAAACTTATTTCATCTTGAATTATAGATCTTAATCCATTAATGTACCTTGTAGTTTTCTCAACATCATCATCCACATGTTAGATCTAGGGTTGAATCTATAGAATTCCTCGGTATACTCTTTCATACTCATGTCCTTTTGTTTCAAATTTTGCATCTATCTCAACAAGCTTACTTGGTAATTATCAAGGAGGAATTTTTTCTTTACCTTGTTCACCATCTTTGGCCAATTTCTAATCTTCTCCTTTCCTCTCCTTTGTCTATTAGTTTGCAAATGTTCCCACCATAGTGATGCATGACCTTTCAACCTAGTGACTACAATCTTCACCTTTCTATTATCAAGAGTGTTTTCATACTCAAAGAACTTCTCCATAGCAGAGATCCAATCCAACACAACATTGGTATCCAATTTTCCATCATAAAGAATAACTTCTACTATACGCTTTGAATTTTCCCTTGACAACAATCACAACAATCTTTCATCATCTTGATCTTCTTCAAGTTCTAGATTATGATTTGGTGTTGCTGCTTCATCATCACTTACATCATCAAGATGTGATCCTCTCCTCTAGGCTATCTTAACAACATCTAATCTAGCTGCAATTTATCTCAATTGATCCAATATAGCATTATCAACATTATTTCCTTTACCATGAACCATCTTTATAAATTAAGTTTCTGCAAGATTGTAACACTCTACAAGTTATAGGTCAAATCTACAGATTTGCAATCCTACAACCAAATCAAAATCAGGGTTCTACACAATCCAATCTCCACAAGGATGAACCTCAAGCTTTGATACTAACTAAAGCAGGAAAAGGTTGAATAACTGGGGCTAAAGGCTCACCTAGCTATCCAAACCACCTTGCAAGAGTTAACACAACAAAAGAAAATACAAGAAATTGTAACCAAAGGAGGAAGAAGAGTGAAATAATTTTATTGATTCATCAAAACATCTTCATACATGCCCATCTATAAGGACTTCTAGTTTACAAAAAATTACAAATACATTCACATTCAAGATCCAACTGCAAATTTGTACTTTCAATTCTACTCTACAATCTACTCCCAACAACCTTGCCTAACTCTAAGCCTAAACACTCTATATATACTTTCCAAAATGACATATATATTATTCTATAACATTACATAAGAGGAAGGCCTACCCAAAAAATGGTCTAGAGACATCCCAAGAAAAGATCTTAGCATAAATTTTGCGATTGAAATAAATTCTGTAAGTCTGCTCCTAGAAATCATGTCCAAATGTTGACACTCAACATACACTAGGTAACTCGACACATGAAGAGTCACTCAATATACACTAGATAACTTGGCACATGAAGAGTCACTTGGCATACACTGGGTAACTTGGCACATGAATGAGAGCTACAGTAACTTAGCACCAACTAAGTACTATAGTAACTCAACATGAACTAAGTGCTATAGTAACTCGACACATGAAGGAGTGCTATAGTAACTCAACACCAACTAAGTGCTACAATAACTTGGTACCAACTAAGTGCTATAGTAACTCAACACCAACTGAGTGTTATAGTAACTCAGTACCAACTTGCAGCATGAGCAAAAATGAGCAAGATAACAAGGCAACCCAAGATGCTCCTGCATCAAAAGAAATAGTGCTTTACCTCTTATTAGACTGATGTAATCTCTACATCAACTACTTGTAGTAGGTTGGGGCATAACCCTAAGAATACATTTGAAATACTCAAATTTATTCTTAGCCAAGGTTATTTTAAACATGTATTCTATCTATTGCTTTTTGCTAACATATTCCAATCTGATTTATTTTTATGTAACCTCCACTCTCAAAAAGTGATACATAATAGATATGTGTTTTTTCTTTGAATGTTAAGCCAAATTATTTTCCACACTCATTGTAATTGTGTTATAAAAATGTATGGTAACAGGCTTAGTAAAATCAATTATAGTGTCTTAAAATTTATTGCATCTAAATAATTTGATTATAAATATTTTCTATTGCTACATACTCTTCTTCTATTGTACTATGTTAGACGAAATCCTATTTCTTAATCAACCAAAAAACTAATCTTCCTACCAAGATGAATTCTCCACTAGTGGTACTCTTTATTGATAAGATTATTTTGAAGTGAAGAACCTATAATGGAACAATCATTATTTTGTCAATGATGTCAAACATGTTTTTTCTTAGCTCTCTCATCCTAATGATGGATCATGGAGTATGATCCAAAATCTTGATGTTAATAAACTTACACACAATCTCATAAAAAAAGATAAATAAGAAAACTTCTACTTGCTGGTGAGATAATTGCTTTTTGGTCTGAAAGTTATCATTTAGTTGATTGATGAAGAGGATTTAAAAAGAGAAGATAACAATAGCACCTAGTTAAAGGTTAAGTTAATTGGTATGTAACATGAGCACTAAGACCAAGTAACACATTGATAATATACTATATTGTTTATCTACTTAATGTTCGAAATGAAAGATTACTCAAGTTAAGACTGGAAGAAGATAAAGTATCAAAAGTGTCTACCAAGCCTTGTCGAGTAGTTAGTGAAAGTTGAGCAGAAATTAGTGGAAGCCAAGTGAAAATCAAGAGATTGGAAGATAACTATCATGAGCTAGTGGTAGTAGAATTCAAGGTAAACCATTTTGAAGCAAATTCAACCAAGATTGGAGAATAAGTTTCTAGAGGAGAAAAATGGAAAAGTGGATATAATTATATTGTATCCTACCTAACCCTAAAATAGATGATTTGGTTAACTAGAAAAGGTATTAATTGTCTATTTTTAGAGATAGTTGGTTAGAGAAAAGGTTGTCATATACGAGAACCTAAGGAAGACAAGGAGTCTAGGGTCTTGCTTCATTCAATGGCCAAATAGAAGTGACTATAGTTGGCATGCAAAGAAAGAAGGCTTAAGAGTATGAATGCTTAAAGGCTGAACAAGCTATTAGAGATAAAGTGTGTGAATGCCAAGTAGAATGAAGGATTCAAACAAAGATCTATAATTTGGAAGTGAGTTGCAATTTTTCATTAGATCAAGCCTTATTGTTACTTTCTAATCATTATATTAGTTTAGGGTAAATCCTTTGGATTAAAGTTGAGCTAATCATCATTTGTAAATTCTTTAACTGTGTGAAATTCTAATCAAATGGTCTAAAGTCCTCTAACAAGGATTGCTCCTAATAGGGTGATTGAAATCTTTTAACTAGGTCACATTTAACAGTGTGTATTGTAGCCTTTAATAGGGTTGGATTTTCACAAGGCATCATTTTAGAAGAGTCAAAATTGATAGCATGTTACTAGTGGGTTTTCCCAAATTAGGTTTCCAAATAAAATCCTTGTTTCATATGTGTTATTAAATCTATTAAGTTTCATGTTTAAATTTCTACAAAGTTATTTTGACCTAGGACAGTAACCTACAAAATTTATGTATTGTATTATCTAATGGATGCATGCATGATAAGGTTTTATAGATATGGGTCTATGAAGAATTGAAAAATTTTATTTGTACATCTCAACCTTGTATAACTGATTCACCCCCTCTCATTTATTCTAAAGTATTCCAACAATTGGTATTAGAGTGCCATAGTGCTTAAGAGGACTAGTTTGAATGTACTAGAAATAAAAGTTCAAGATGTACAAAAGAGAGGTACCCAAGCTTAACAAGGAGAACTTTCCTGCATGATAAAGTCTAATGAAGCTACACCTAGGAGGTCATAGAGACCACACATAATATGCCATCACCATTAAGCATGTTGACCTTGTTGGAACCCTAATTGCTGAGGATTTAAAAAAAGAAAGAACAAAATCAGGCAATATTAGAGATTGCATCTTCCATAATCTACACTAAGTTTGATGACATCAAGGAATGTGATACTACTAAGAGCATGTGGGATGGTATAGAAAAGATCTATGGAGGAGATAAAAATGTACTAAGATCCAAATCTAAAAGTCTTAAAAGTAAGTTTGATGATATGAGAATGCAAGAAGGTGAGAATATAGTTCAATGCTATTTTAGAGTAAAAAAGTAGTCAATGCTATTAGAGGAGCAACTGGTAAGATTGAAGATGATACTATGATCAACAAAGTACTGAGAATCCTATGCCCATCTATGCTATTAGAGTCTCTACCATTCAAGAACTGAGGTACACACCTAGTAATGATCTAACCCTTGAAGGATTGAAAGGTAGAATCAATGCCTTTGAACTCTCTAGCTTTGATAATTTCAAATCTAAGAATGTTGAATGTACTTTCAAAGCTAAATTGTCATTAAAAGAACCTAAAGAGAAGAAGAAAAGGGTCAAATATGTCTCTAGTGATAGTGAATAGATGAGGAAGATGTAGAATAGCTTAAAGAACTACTAGCTAGGAGATTTCATAGAGGCAAAGGAAAATTTGAAAGTAAATTACCTATCATGTATTTTAATTGAACTGAGGTTGTTCATATTACTGCTAGATGTCTAGAGAAGAACAATAGTGGTGGCGAAAAATACACAAATAAAAGAGATGAGGAAAAAAATGATTACAAAGATAAAGACAATAAGTCTTGCTACATTGTTAAAGAGGGAACCAAAGATGGATCTAATGACCATGATGATGAAGTGGTGTATGTTGCAATGAAGGATGATTCTAATGAGGATGAGGCAACTACACTAGTGTCTTATGCAAACAAAAGTGATAGATGGATCATGGATAGTGGGTGTTCACATCACATAACTAGAGATAAAAGTAAGTTCATTATCCTTGATTATTATGATGGAAATAGTGTAAGGTTTGGTAATGATGGACCTTATCTAATAAAAGGAAAAGGATATATCAAACTCCTACAAAAGATTATGTGTGACAATGCTTATTATGTAGAATGACTTAACTATAATATGTTGAGTGTGTTACAACTAAATAGTTCAGGTTACAAAGTTGAGTTTGAGAATAAGATAGAAAAGATCTATGACATTGATGGAAAACTAATTGGGAAAGCTGATCGGACAAGAGATAATCTATTTCATGTTAATATGAATGATGGTACTTATCTTGTTGTAGAATTTGATGATGTGAGGTTATGGCACAAGAGGTTATGTCATGTTAAATTTGATAAATTAGTGAATATCAGTAACATGAAAAGATTCAGAGGTTTGCCTAAAGTTAAGAAACCTGACAATATTATATGCAAACAATGTCAGTTAGGCAAGATGACAAGATCTAGCTTTAACATTAATACTAACACCTCTAAAGATATTCTAGAGATTTTTCATACTAATTTGTGTGGACTAATTGATGTACAAAGATACAAAGGTGAAAATTACATTATCCTAATTTTTAATGATTATTCTAGAATGATGATAGTTATGTTTCTGAAATAGAAATATGATACTTTCCAAATATTTAAGTGGTACTTAGCTAGAGTTGAAAAGGAGACATGAAAAATATTGAAATGTCTGAGATCTAATAGAGGTGGAGAATTTACATCAAATGAGTTTGAGATGTTTTGTAATGACAGAGGAATCAAAAGATAGACTTTTCCACCTAGGACCCCTCCAAAAATGAAATTCCTGAAAGGAGGAACATATCTATAATGGACTATGCTAGGACACTCATGATGGAGAAGAATTTTTCTTTGAAATAATATAAAGAGGTCGTAAATATAACTGTCTATACCTTGAACCATGTGCAAGTTAAGAAAGGTACTCATTCAACACCCTTTGAATTATGGTATGGATACTCACCCAATGAAAAATATTTTAAGGTATTTGGAAGCAAGTTCTATATTCTTAAGGATTTTAGGAATGGAAAATTAGATGCTAAAAGTGAAGAAGGTATATTCTTTGGCTATTCTACAAGAAGTAAATCTTATAAGTGTTTAAATGCTAACACTAACGAAGTTGTAAAAGGTACAAATGTCATGTTTGATGAATATATAGAGGTACATGAAGTTGAACCTATGAAGGAACCTGAAAAGTATAAATTATTTGTATTCTTTTACGACGGTATACCTACTGATGAAGATTTTGTAAACCAAGTTACAAATCAATAGCAAGTTTTAGTGACTACCAAGTCACATACAATGAATGTTAAGCTGCATTTAGGAATCGAGTTACAATCAAAAGATGAGTTATAGACAAAAGTTGAGGCACATTCTAATTTTGAGATAAGTGTACATGAAAGAGATGTTGAAATACTAGATAGAGAAGTACATAGTGATTCTAAAGTTGACACACCTATTGAGGAATGAATAGCAGAACCAAGATTGTAAAAGTATGTTAAAAGATATCACCCTATAGAATAAATTATTGGAGACAAAGATGCCAAGAAACAAGTTGAGAAGTGATACATATTTTTTGAGCATGCACGAGCATAAGAGAATGGAATATTCCTTAGAAAATGAGGACTAGAGTAAAGACATGAAAGAAGAGACTGAGCAAATTGAAAAAAAAAAATGGACTCTAGTTCCCAGACCAGAGGACAAGAATGTGATTGGAACCAAGGGGGTGTATAGAAACAAGTTAGATGAAAATGGTGAAGTTACAAGGAAAAAGGAAATTTTAGTTTGCAAAGGGTATGCACAAGAAGAAGGAATTGACAATGGAAAATCAATTGCCCCTACTGCAATATTGGAAGGAGTAAGAACTCTCCTTGCTTACTCTACATACAAAGGTTTCAAATTTTATCAAATGGATGTGAAGTCAACATTTTTGAATGATATATTAGAAGAAGAGGTATATATAGAACAATCAAAAGGATTTGTTGATGCTAACAAAAAAAACATAATATATAGACTACACAAAGCTTTATATGGTTTTTAAAAAGCCCCAAGAGCATGGTATGAAAGGCTTCACAATTATCTTGTGAAGATTGGTTTTGAGAAGACTAATGATAACAACAATCTATACTTTAAGACAAAAGGTGGTAAAGGTATTTTACTAGCTAAATTTTTTGTTGATGATATCATATTTGGAGGTCAAGATACATTATGTAAGGCATTTTCAAATGAGATAAAGAAAGAATTTGATATGTCTATGTTTGGAGAGATAAAGTTCTTTGTTGGTTTGCAACTATATCAAATGAAATATGGCATATACATCACTCAATCTAAGTATATGAAGGAAATAATTAAAACTTATGGATTGGAAGATTCCAATCCAATAAACACACCTATGGTGACAAGACACAAGTTGTCAAAGAATGATAATTTAGCTGATGGGAATCAAATGTTGTATAGGTCTATGATTGGCAAATTGCAATATGTAGTGCATAGCATACCTGACATTGCATTATTTTTTGGGATTGTTGCAAGATTCTCTGCTAATTAGGTAAGGAGAATCATTTGATTGTTGTTAAGAGAATAATGAGATATCTAAAAAGAACATATAAGACTATGGTCTATACTACAAGAAAAATGAAAAATTTGAGCTAAGAGCCTACCCTAATGTTGATTGGGCTAGAAATAGTGATGATAGAAAGAACACAAGAAATGAAACATTTTTCTTATGAAAGAGTTTGGTCACCTAGACTAGAAAGAAACAAAATTGCATATCTCAATCTAGTACTGAAGTTGAATATGTGGTTGTTGTAGTAAATTGCACAAATATTGTATGAATGAAACAACTGCTCAAAGGTATGAAGGAGGAAATCACTGAACCTATGGTACTTTATTGTGTTAATACAAGTGCTATAAATATATCAAAAAACCCTGTGATACACACAAAGACTAAGAACATTAATATCAAGTATCATTACTTGAGAGAGTTAGTTCAAGACAAAGAAGTGAGGATGGAATATGTGAAAAGCTTTACGAAAGGATGCTAATGAGTATCTGAGAGGTAAACTAGGGATGAATAGTGACCTACACCAAAGCTACTTAAGAAGCATGAATAGTGACCTAGACAAATCAAGATGAATGTTGTATCTTATAACTTGATGTAGTGGATATTACTTAAGGAGCTGGCTAAAGTAATGAGGGAGCTAAATTAGAAGATTTATAGACACATGAAAGGTGATAGAAGGAGAATCTGAAATTGATTATATCTACATATAGAGATGACAAGTCTTTGGTATTATTTTCAAAGAGGAAGATGTAAGACTACTAACATATACATAGTAGGAGGGAGAAAGTACTTGGGCAGATATAAGAATAAAGAAGAGAGAGATAGATGCATGAATATAAAAAAATGAGAGAGATACTCTAAGGAGGTAGATATAAGTCATAGGGAGAAGTTACAGTAAAGGAACTTGGCAAATATCACATTACCCTACATAGAGGAAGGACATATACTACACTGATAAAGGGAGAAATTTAAAAGATTTATTTTTATTTTTGTATTATTATTGATATTGGTTTGCCATCAATGCCAAAGAGGTAGATTGTTGATATAAGATTTTTTTGAAGTAAACAACATGTAATGGAACAATCAATATTTTATCAATGATGTCAAACTTGTTACCTATTGGTGAGATAGTTTCCTTTTGGTCTTGAAGCTATCATTTAGTTGATTGATGAAGAGGATTTGAAAAGAGGAGATAATGATAGAGCCTAGAGAAAGGTTCAGATATTTGGTATGTAAAAGGAGCACTAGGACCAAGTAAGAGATTGATACTATAGTTTATTGTTTATCACTTAAATTATAAAATGAAAGATTACTCAAGTTAAGACTGGAAGAAGATCAAGTATGAAAAGTTTCTTCCAAGATTTGCCAAGCAGTCAATGTAAGCCAAGTAGAAATTAGTGAAATGTGAGTGAAAATCAAGAGATACTGAGCAAAGATGAAAAATAGTATCAGCCAAGTGATTGTTAGTATATGTTGATTAAAGTTTAGTTGGTGCCAAGCATTAGTAAAATTTATTGTTTGTCAAGTGAAATAGTGGTTGTTGAGTGACTAAATAGTATAGCTTTCGAGTGACAACAAATAGTGCTAAATTGAAGATTTGATAAATTTGAGCTAACTATTTTATTTTCATGAATTTTGTAAAGTATGTGGAAGATAACTATGATGAGATAGTGGCATAGAATTCAATGTAGAACATCTTGAGGTGAATTCAAGGAAGATTGGAGAATAAGTTTCTAGAAGAACCAAATGGAAAATTGGGTAGATTCATTATATTCTACCTAACCCTAAAATGGACGATTATGGTTAAGTGCAAAAAGATCTTAATTATCTATTCATAGAGATAGCTAGTCACAAGAAAAGGCTTTCATGTGTGAGAACCTAAGGAAGACAAGGAGTCTAGGGTATTGTTTCATTTAATGGCTAAAAAGAAGTTACTGTAATTAGCATGTAAAGCAAGAAGGATTAAGAGTATGAATGCTTGAAGGGTGAACAAGATATCAAAGCTAAAGTGTGTGAATACCAAGAAAAATTGAGAACTAAAAAAAAGATCTATAATATGCAAGTGAGTTGTAATTTGTTATCAAATCAAGCCTCTCTATTACTTTCTAATCATTTTATCAGTTTAGGATAAATCCTTTGGATTAAGGTTGACCTAATAGTCATTTGTAAATCCTTCAACCTAGAGACATTCTAATCGAATGGTCTAAATTATTCTACCATGTTTCACTCCTAACATGGTGATTGAAATAATTTAACTAGGTCATATTTAACAATGTGTATTGTAACCTTTAATATGGTTGGCCTTTCACAAGGCATCTCTTTAGAAGAGTGAGAATTAGTAGCATATTACTGGTGGTTTTTCCCAAATTGGTTTCCACATAAAATCCTTGTTTCAAATGTGTTATTGAATTTGTTATGTTTCGTGTTTACATTTCTACAAATTTTTTTGACCTTGGACAATAACCTACAAAATTTATGTATTGTATGTGTTGAAAAAAATTAATCAATTGTATATTGTCTTTGATGTTAAACAAAATGTAATATCTTTACCATGCAGTGTATGGTGAGCTCACTTGGGAAATGTTTCTTGTGTCTACCAAGCATTCTAATGTTTGTCAAGTTCAAAAGGAAGTGTCTACTAAGTTCACTTGGGTGTCAAAAAGAAGTTCACAAAAGTTGATTGTTAACCAAGCTCACTTAGGTAACAAAGGAAAGTTGGATGGAACCAATATCAACTGAGTTCACTCGACTACCAAAGAAAGTTTGTGAACCAAGTTCACTTGATTAATATAGGAAAATCACTTTTGAGTTATTATCTATTGAGTAGGGATGACTAGCAAAGGATTTTCTTGTTTTGGCATATTGAGTTTAATGGATTAGTTTGTTGGTTCTAGCTGACTGTGGAGATAAATATTAATTATTCTAAGTTTTAATAAAGCTGACTTGACAATGTTTATGATATTAGTATAAGGTCAAGTTGAGGATTGAATGATTTTTAGTAAATAAAATAATAGAAGATGCTAAGAGGAATAAAATTAAAAGGATAAGAAGAATATCATTGAGGAGTTGCAAAGATACATTTGATCAAGAAAGATCAAGTATTCAAGCTAGAATTGAGATCTAAAATCAAAAATATAGTTGCATCAAAAATTAATTCATCTCATTGTTACTTTCTAACCATTGTAGAAGTGACCTAAATCTCTTAATAGAGTTGGCTTAATAGCTATTTACCAAATTTTCTAACAAGGTGGCATTTCTAAATTAAAGTGTCTAAAGATCTCTAACAAGGCCACTCCTAATAGGGTGATTAAATCCTCTAACAAGGTCACACCTAATAGTGTTTTTGGTAATCTTTAACAAGGTTGGCCCTTAACAGGGCTCACTTCAGAAGAGTGAAAATAAGTAAATAGTTGTAGTTGGTGGTTTTCTCAAATTGGGTTTCCATGTTAAATCTTGGTGTCACTTGTGTTCATGCTATTTTTTTCATGTGTATGAAACTAAGTTAATTAATATTAATCGTAGTTAATATCTTAAGATCTAGATGTTTAGTATTTGCTAAGTAACAATTAATATTATAGTACTTGTCAAGTTACAACATATTGTTAGTGTTTACCGAGCTTTAGTATTTAAGAGTTTATATTCTATGCTGACATCTAAGGGCTCTGAGATTTATTTTGGTGGTAACTAATTCACCTCTCACCTCTTTGTTACTCCTCTTATATTTCCAAAAATTGGTATCAAACTTTTTGGTGCTTGTAGAAAATTTTCAAGGAGCTAAACTAAAAGATCAAGATGTCTTACAAAAGAGAGATTCCTAAGCTAAACATAGATAATTTCAAGGCATGGCATAACCTTATGAAGATGCACCTAGAAACCATCCATAATTTAGGTTTGAAATATTTGGAAAATTCTTACAAGGCTCCTATTGGAACATTAACTATGGAGGATATTGCTGAAAATAAAAATCACAACATTATGATGATTGACATTGGATCAACTTTTAACTATGTTGAATTTGATGGGGTCAAAAGACGTGCTACTATTCATGATATGTGGACCAAACTGAAGGATATCTATGGAGGTGACGATAATGTCAAAAGAGCCAAAGTAGAAATCTTGAGAGGGCATTTTGATCAGATGAAGATGGTAGAGGATGAAAACATTGCAAAATATATTGTGAGAATCAAAGCTAGTGTCAATGCAATTAAAGCCTTTGGAGGGATAATTGAAGATGTAATAGTGGGAAGCAAGGCACTTAGAACCCTTCTTCCTATCTATGAAATTAGGGTGTCTACTATTCAATAGATGAGATGTAAACCAAATAACAAGATAAATTTAGATTCTCTATGTTGGAGTTGAGGAAAGCCAACTCCGAAGACGCCAAGATCACCTGCATGCGAACCTGTCAAAGAGAAGCCAAGAAGGGGAAAAGCATGGAGCATGGGCAAAAACCCTAAACGGACATGAGAGCCAAAAATGCAAACACAATAAGAAATGTATTTACAATAAGAAATGGCTTCACAATTGTTATGAAAATACAATGAGGAGAGCTCGAATATAAAGAGCTCATGGAAGCTTGTAGAACAAGCTAGAAGATAAGTGTGACAACTAGAAGGGAACAAACTCCCGTGTTGTCACCAACATGCATTAAATACGAAATATTAAATAAATGCATGACCTAAGTAAACTTAAGCAATAGAATAAATAATTAAATATTAATTATTTACTCTAACACCCCCCCTTAAGTGCAACTTAGGGAAATGCCTTAAGCTCACAAAGCTAAGATGAAATGCATAATGGGTCCCGGCAACGAGGCCATTTTAGGTACCCAAGTACAATGCAAGAAAAAATGAAACCTCTGTAAACGGGGAAAGAGAGAAAACCACATGGGAAAAACCCTCCCCTAAAAAGAGGTAAGAACCCAGTGAAGAGCTGAAGAAGTCTCCAACTAGGGAAATTGTCCCCTAAAACAGGAACAATGAATGATCATGAAGAAGCAGCATCACTGAAGCATGAAAAGCCGCAAATCTGTCAAACTGCTGATCTGAAGAAACCTCCATGGAAGAAGAAGGCACGAGCCGAGCATGTCTATATGGTAGATGATCCATCTCACCGAAATGCATAGGTAGCCAGCCACTGCAATCGCCTTGTATGTAGGATCAACCACTGAATACATAGTTCACACTATCGAACCATCGAACCATGGATGCATTAGAACACAGCATAATCCCCCCTTAATGCAGACGGGGTGTGATGACAGGCAACTGAGAAGGTGAGCCAAATCTTCTGCAAAAGAACCAAGAACGAGGAGAGAGGGAAAGAAGTACAGACACCGATAAAGACACGGTCTAACTGACTCTGCATGGGGCTAATGTCGTGGAAGGGACACTCACTTGACAAAGGGAGAATGCCTAAAATAGCAAACAAATAATCCCCCCCATGGTGCTTTATGAAATAGTGCAAGTACACCTGACTCAAAACAACGTTCATGACTCCCAGAATACAAAAGTGACAATTTATCTCAGTGCGAAAATAAAAAATGCTTCAAAAAGATAGCCACAATGATCAGAAATGAAAAGGAGCTGAACCAAAAGAAAGTACAGCCTAAAATAAAGCAAACCATGCCAGGAAAACGATCCTCGGGCCTAAAACACTCAAAATATCAACCATAGAGCAAAAACGCCAAAACTATGATAGAAAGAGAAGAGACCAAAAGTGAGGAAAAAAAAATGACAGTTCTGAAAAGTTGAGAAAACCAGCTTTTCAAAAATATAAAGTTTTCCAAAAACAGACATGGGACGCAAAAGATATGCATGCCGGAGTCAAAAACAGGACTTCGGACTTTAACTGTAAAAAAAGGCAATAAAAAAACATCAAAACCTAAAAATACCTGCACCAAAATCTCCGTCTCGGAACCAGCTTTTCGGCGCTTCTTTCGGATCGGAAAAATACCTCCGTATGCAAGAGTTATGGCCAAAAAACCACAAGTAGGTCCAAAACCAAATCAGGAGAGGTGCAAGGCAGGTTGATGACATCGCGCTGACGTCATCAAGTCACGCGATTAAATTTGACGGCTTGAAGGCCGTCGCCGCAAAAAAGAAGTGCCACGTGGCATAGCCACGTGGCAGCTGATGTGGCAGCTGATGTGGCAGGGGTGACGTGGCGGGTCCACGTGGCAATGTGCCACATGGCGCCCATGCCACGTGTCACCCCCGCAGTGGCCACAGAATCCTGACGGGCTGCAGAGTTGGCGCGAAGCGGCGACAGGGTGGCGGAGCCGGCGGAGGTGGCCGCAGGGCGGCGGGCTGCCGGTGGAGGTGAAGACAGGAAAAGGGCCGCCGGAGGAGGCGCTCAGGCGGAGCGCGGAGGTGCAAGCGGAGCGCGGGCGGCCGCCGGGTGGCGCGGTGGTGGCCGCTCGGCGGTGCGCTCTGCAAATTTTTTTTTTAAATGCTGAATCGTCCGTACATCCGTACGGGAGTGCCTCCAGCCAAAAAAATTTTGCCTCCCGGAGCTCTGTCTCCAAAAACGAAAAGTTTTATATGAATCCTGACTGCAAACGGCCTTCCGGATCCAATGGTGATGTCCGTTTGGGCTGAAAGTGCTCCGAAAATTCGCTGATCCCCTGATTTGAAGAAAAATTGCACAAACAAACTAGGGTTTGTGACTTCAAATCATGGCTTCAAAATTTCTTCAACGAAGCTGCAGCAGGAAGGCTCTGATACCATGTTGGAGTTGAGGAAAGCCAACTCCGAAGATGCCAAGATCACCTGCATGCGAACCTGTCAAAGAGAAGCCAAGAAGGGGAAAAGCATGGAGCATGGGCAAAAACCCTAAACGGACATGAGAGCCAAAAATGCAAACACAATAAGAAATGTATTTACAATAAGAAATGGCTTCACAATTGTTATGAAAATACAATGAGGAGAGCTCGAATATAAAGAGCTCATGGAAGCTTGTAGAACAAGCTAGAAGATAAGTGTGACAACTAGAAGGGAACAAACTCCCGTGTTGTCACCAACATGCATTAAATACGAAATATTAAATAAATGCATGACCTAAGTAAACTTAAGCAATAGAATAAATAATTAAATATTAATTATTTACTCTAACACTCTAGTTGGAAGATTGAATATTGTTGAGCTAGATAACTATGATAATTATACTCCTAGTTCTAGCAATCTTGAGTTTGCATTTGAAGCCAAGTTATTGAACTCAAGAAGAAATCTAAAAATTCTAAAAGAAAACAATCTGAAAGTGAAGAGGAAGGTAGTTCTAATAGTGATCTTGAAGCCATTGAAGCATTGCTTGCAAGAAGGTATCACAAAGGAAAAGCAAAGTACAAAGGTAAAACAAAATTAATCTAGTTTTCATGTGAAGAAGTTGGTCACATTGTTGCAAGGTGTCCAAATAGAGAAGACAAAGATGAAAGAAGCATAGTAAGTAAAAAGGAAAGAAGGATTTCAAGAACTTCAAAGACTACAAAGACAAAGGTATGAAGTCTTGTTTTATGGCTAAAGATTTAGATAGTAGTGATAATGATGAAATGGTTTATATTATTGTAAAATATGAATCTGATTAGGAAGAAGATAAAATGGCACTTATCTCTAGGTAGAAGCAAGAAGTTGGGTCTCAATTCTGCGAAAGTTCATGGATTGAGATTGTGCACTTTAAGAAATGGGTACCCATTTTAGGCTTGGGTGCTCGATCCAAAATTTAAAAAATGGGCACCTGTTTTAAAAAAATTGAGTACCCGTTTTTATTTTCAAAAAATGGGTACCCATTTTTTAAAACATAAAAAATTTGTATTTTTTAGAAATAGGTACCCGTTTTTGAAAAGTAAAAAATTAGTACCCATTTTTTTACAAACAGATACCTATTTCTAAAAATTCAAAATTTTTTTTTTGAGGGGCAGAATTTTATGTGCCGATCTGACATTTTCAAAATGAGTACCCATTTCTTAGAGTATTGGGTGGGATTTTTTCCTCCTACCTTAGATTTTGGTTTGGGGTACACTTGGTGAGACCAAGCCTATGCCTTGACCTCTCAAGATTTGGCTAAGGCATTAAACTGACAAATTCATGCCTTGCCATAATTTTTAGAGGGTCTTCTCAATCAAATTTTTTTATGAAACAAAAATTCATTAGAGCTCTCACCATCCTAATTTCAGAAATATAAATTTTACAATGCTATGATTTTATTTACTATTTTTGCATTTTTTAATGAAAAGTGGTACCTAAATGTAAAATAGTGAAGTTCACTAAAACTTTAATAACTTTTTTTATTTTTTTATTTTTCTTAAATTAATTTATATGTCATCAATCTACATACAATTCTTTTAAGGTTTAAAAAATAATTTTTTGAAAAAAGTGAAATTTTGATCAAATTATGGTGTCTATACACGAGAGGTTTTAAAATTCACCTTTATAGCCAATTAATAATTAATAAAAAAAAATTATTCAATAAAAAATTATGAAAAAATATTTTCATCAATCATAGGTGTATTACATAACTCCCTTTAAAAAGATTTATAAAAATTCATTTATTTGTGTCAAATTATGGTGTCCATACATGAGTGTGGTATGGTCCTAAAATAAGCATTTTGAAAAAAGTGGTTTTTAAAGATCTATACCAAAAACAAAATACATCAATTGGGTACACAAATAAATTACATATTCAAAAAATAGATTTCAAACACTAAAAAAAAAATTCAATTTTTTTTTAATATTTAATCCCTAAATACATCAAATTTTAACATCAATTGACAAGAAATTTCAAAAATAGGAAAAACAATTCCACTTTTTAGCCAAAAGTGAGATCCAACTTCTTGCACTGATCCCTCTCATGTTAGCAAAAATGATACATTGATTATTGATAGTGGTTTATCACATTATATGACTTGTGATTTAAAAAAAAAATCAAACATTTGGAACATTATGATGGTGGAAGTGTCAAATTTGGAAACAATGAGACATGTTGCATAAAGGGAAAAGGTTGTATCTCACTAACCAATGAACTCAAATGTGATAATGCTTATTGGGTTAAATGACTAAAGCATAAACTACTAAGTGTGGCAAAGTTGAATAATATTGGATTCAAGATAGAATTCATGAATTGGAATGCCATGCTGCTAGATGGAAAAGGAAATCTAGTTGGGTTTGGTAATCAAACAAAAGGTAACATATTCTACATAGATCTTAGTGAAATTTCATGTTTCATTGCTCAAGAAGATGGAAGCTAGTTATTGTTGGAAATCTATTTCAAAAAGCACATTGATGAAGAACAAAGAGAGAGATTGTTGCAAAAAAAGGGAGATTATTGTTAAAAAAATATTTTCAATCATTGTTTTGTCATTGATGTCAAACCTGCTATTTGTAGGAATGATATTTTCTTATAAGATCCAAGTACTATCACTTAGTTGATTGATGAAGATGATTTGATCAAAAAGATTTAACAAGAGTACCTAATGGGAAAGATTGAGTTATGATGTTGTAATGTAGTGCAAGGATTAGTTAAGACAATGGCTAAATGATGTATTGATAACATACTCAAAGATACATAGGTTGGTCACACTTAGTAACAACATTGATTGCAAAGCTTAAACTAAGATCATTAGTGGGTGCCCAACAAGTTATTTGAAGTCGAGAAAATTCTCAGTTGGAGCCAAGTAACATAAAATTCTAGTGTGTGTCAAGTGAAGTTTAGGTGTTGAGCATCAGAAAATATTATTTGGTGCCGAATGATCTTTAGGTGCCGAGCATCAGAAAAAATATAATTGATGTCGAGTAACAAAGTATGTGCCAAGCACCAGTATTTCAATAGTGCCAAGCTACTACATAACTTCAAATGACAGAGATTCACCAAATTTGAGCTAACAAAGTGGTTACCTTGAATTTTGTGAACTAGTTGGAAGATAAGGATGATGAGCTAGTGGCACAGAATTCTATGTAAACTATTTTTAGGCAAATTCAAGAGGATTATTCAAGAAGTTTCTAGAGAAAAAAAATATGAGTTAGATGCAATGAATCCTAGCTAATCCATACGAATTAAAATTAGGGAATGGAAGAATCACGCAAGAAAAGAACTCCAAGACTTTTATTTAAGGAGTCATAGACTAAGAAGCAAATGCTACTGATATTGTTGTTGCCAAAGAGACAAATTGCAAAGTGGTTAGAAGGGTGTTGAGAGGAAGACATCGAGAAGAAGGAAGAGCATAGAGGCTCTACTTCTACAAGTTTTCATGAAGAGATGATTACACTGGTACATTGAGCATGGAGACTTAAGGAGACTAAGCTTGAAAGGAGGGCAAGCTGTCAGAGTTGTAGAGATTGAAGGCTAGGCAATGGTATGAGCTGCTAAGTGATCCGAGATCTACAAGTTAAGTTGTATGTAGTAGTAAGGTCAAAGATTTTTTGATACTCTCTAGCAATTTTATTAGATAAGGAAAAATCCAATGGACTTAGGTTGGTCTAATAGCCATTTGTAAATCCTTTGTTAGGGTGGTATTCCAAGTGAATGTTCTAAAGTCCTCTAACTTAGCCCACTTCTAACAGATGGTGAAATACTCTAACAAGGTCACATTTAATAGTGTGTTGTAAGCCTATAACAGGGCATCACTTTAGAAGAGTGAGAATTGAGTAGCATGATACTAGTGGTTTTTCCCAAATTGGGTTTCCACATAAATCACTATTATGTGTTGATTTCTTATGTGTTATGATTGCATGTTGATTTACAATAACTTTTTGATTAGAAAAGTTAAAGCTTGGATGAATGAATGAATGAATGGGATCACTATACTTAGTAAAAAGTTTGAATAAGACATTTGGACTTTGAATAATTAATTCAACCCCCCACCCCCCACCCCCCAGTTAATCTAAAGTATTTCTAACAATTGGTATTAGAGTCATCTACTGATTTAGTTTCAAAGTACTAGAAGTAGGAAGATCGAGATGTCCAAGCGAGAAGTTTCCAAGCTCAACAAAGACAACTTTTCTGCATGGCAGAGTCTGATGAAATTGCACCTTGGATCAATAGGTGACTATGCACAAACCTCAATTGGAATAGAACAAGTAAATCTAGTAGGACCTCTTACTATAGATGATTTGAATAAAAAGAAGGAGCATAATCAAGCAATGTTGGAGATTTCCTTTTCACTTAGTTATGCAGAATATGATGACATCAAAGTTTGTAACACTTCATTCAAGATGTGGAAAGCCTTATTAGATATCTATGGAGGAGATTAGAATATCCAAAGAGAAAAGAGAGAAAACCTAAGAGGAAAGTTTGATGACATGAAAATGGAGAAAGGTGAAAATGTTGCTCAATATGTTACAAGAATGAAAGAAGTGGTAAGTGCAATAAGAATTCTAAGTGGTCAATTGGAAGAAGAAACTGTCATCAACAAATACTTAAGAACTCTGCTCCCCATCTATGCTATTAGAGTTTTAGCCATTCAGGAGCTAAGGTGTGTACAAGGAAATAGAATAACCTTTGAAAGAATAGTGGAAAAACTTACTGCATTTGAATTGTCCAATTTTGATAACTATAGACCTAAGAACCTTGAATCTACTTTCAAGGCTAAGATGAAAATAAAAGACACTAAGGAGGAGACATCAAGCAAGAAGAGAAGAAAAGGAAACCATGCATCCAGTGATAGTAGCACAGATGAGGAAGATGTGAAACAGTTAGAAGTACTGCTAGCTAGGAGATTTCATAGAGGAAAAGGTAAATTCAAAGGTAAGATCCCTATCATATGTTTTAATTGTAATGAAGTAGATCATATTGCTACAAGATGTACATAGAAGAAGAACTACAAAGAAGGAAACAAGTACATGAACAAGAGAGAAGATGATAGCAAAGACTGCAAGGAGAAAGACAAAAGATGCTACATTACTGAAGAATATTTTGATGAGAATGATGATGAAGTAGTCTATGTGGCCATGAAGGATGAATCAAATGAAGATGAAGATGAAGCAACAACATTTGTTACCTATGTGAAAAAGAATGACAAGTGGATCATAGACAGTGGATGCTCACATCACATGACAAGAGATAGAAGTAAGTTCATTACCTTTACCATATATAATAGAAATAGTGTTAGATTTGGTAATGATGTTGCATGTCAAATCAAAGGAAAAGGCTCTATTAAACTCACAGAGGAAATTTCATGTGATAATGCATACTATGTTGAAGGATTGAACTACAACTTGTTGAGTGTGTCATAGTTAGGCAATGTAGGTTGAAAAGTAGAGTTTGGAAACAAAATTGCCAAGATCTATGGCACTGATGGAAATTTGATAGGAAAAGGTGAAAAAACTAGGAGTAATCTATTCTACCTAGATATGGAAAATGCAACATGTCTTGTTGTTAGAATTGATGATGTGTGGTTGTGGCATACAAGGTTGTGTCATGTTAACTTTGATAATCTGATCAGCATTAGCAAAAAGAACAAAGTTAGAGGATTGCCAAAATTAAAGAAACCTGGAAACATAATGTGCAAACAATGTCAACTAGGGAAGATGACTAAGTCTAGCTTCAAAAGAAAAACATACACTTCCAAGGAAGTACTAGAGTTAGTACATATAGACTCATGTGGTCCAATAGAGGTGCAAAGCTACCTAGGAGACAGATACATAATGCTACTTGTGGATGATTATTCTAGGATGATGACTGCTATGTTTTTAAAGAAAAAATCTGATGCATTTCAAATGTTTAAGTGGTATTTGGCCAAAGTTGAGAAGGAAATAGGAAATAACCTAAAATGCCTAAGGTTAGACAGAGGAGGTGAGTTCACATCAAAAGAGTTTGAAATATTCTGCAATGACAAAAGTATCAAAAGGCAAACATCAACAACAAGAACTCCACCATAGAATGATATTGCTAAAAGAAGGAATAGGTCAATGATTGACTATGCTAGAACCTTGATGATGGAAAAAAATGTTGCACTAAAGTACTAGAGAGAAGCTATAAGTACTGCAATCTACACATTGAATAGAGTTCAAGTCAAGAAAGGTACAAATGCAACACCTTTTGAATTATGGTATGGTCACTCACCTAATGTTAAATATTTCAAAGTATTTGGTTGTAAATGCTATATTATTAAAGATACTAGAAATGGAAATTTTGATGCAAAAAGTGGTGAAGGCATATTCCTTGGATACTCCACTAGAAGCAAAGCATATAAGTGTTTAAACACTAACACTAACAAGATTATGGAGAGTGCAAATGTAAATTTTGATGAGCATGTAGAAGTCCAAGTTGATGAGTTGAAGCAATTAGAGGAGTATAAATCCTTTGTATACTTCTATGAAGGAATGACTGTTGACGACAATTCTATAAATTGAGTTGAGAATCAACAACAAATTACAGTATCTACTGAGTCACAGCCAGTGAATGTCAAGTTGCATTGAGAAGCTGAGCTACAGAATGTAGAAAATGCACATTCTAATTTTGAAAATAGAATACATGAAAGGAATGATGAAATACTAGATGGAGAAGAGAAAAATGACTCTAAAGCTGAAGGATCAAACATGGAAAGAAGGATAGATCCAAGATTAGCCAAGTATGTGAGAAGACATCACCCATCAGATCAAATCATTGGTGACAAGGATGCCAGGCCAATGACAAGGAATATACTTAGGAATGAAACTTTTCTACTAAGCAAGGTTGAACCTAAAATAGTGAAAGATGCACTGCAAGATGATGACTAGTATAAAGCCATGGAAGAGGAGATAGATCAGATTGAGAAGAATAAAACATGAACACTAGTTCCTAGACTAGCTGATAAGAATGTGATTGGTATGAAATGGGTGTTTAGAAAAAAAATTGATGAGAATGGTGAGATAACAAGAAACAAAACCAGATTAGTTTGCAAAGGCTATGCACAAGAAGAAGGACTGGATTATGGAGAAACATTTGCCCCTATTACAAGAATGGAAGGTGTAAGAATATTACTCGCATATGCTACATACAAAGGTTTCAAAGTGTACCAAATGGACATTAAGTCTACTTTTCTAAATGGTATACTAGAAGAGGAAGTCTACATAGAACAACTAGATGGATTTGTAGATGACAAGAACAAGGATATGGTTTGCAAACTACTCAAGGCACTTTATGGATTGAAGCAAGCACCTAGAGCATGGTATGAGAGACTGCACAAATATCTTGTGAAGATAGGATTTGAAAAAATAGATGACAATAGAAACTTGTACATCAAAGCTGAAAAAGGTAAAGACATTTTGATATCAAAAATCTTTGTTGATGATATAATATTTGAAGGAAAATATGTTCTATGAAAAGATTTTGCTGATCAAATGAAACATGTATTTGAGATATCAAGGTTTTGAGAAATAAAATTCTTTGTTGGATTACAAGTACATCAATTGAAACATGGCATATTTTGACCTAATCCAAATACATCAAGAAGATACTCAAAAAATTTGGGTTAGAAGAGTCAAAACTAGTTATCACACCAATGGCAACATGACATAAGCTATCTAAGAATGATGAGTTAACTGAAGTGAATTAGACATTGTA
Source organism: Cupressus sempervirens (assembly GCA_028749045.1). Lineage (NCBI taxonomy): Eukaryota > Viridiplantae > Streptophyta > Pinopsida > Cupressales > Cupressaceae > Cupressus > Cupressus sempervirens. The sequence continues at coordinate 766,186,591 of CM053791.1, forward strand.
TAGATCAATGATTGGAAAGCTACAATATGTTGTACAAAGTAGACTATACATTGCATTAGCTATTGGAATAGTGGCAATATTTTTTGAAAATCCAAGAAAAAATAACTTAATGGTAGTAAAGAGAATACTAAGGTACCTAAAAGAAACTGATGACTTTTTTTTTGTACTACAAGAGGAGTGAAAAATTTGAACTAAAGGCCTACACTAATGAAGATTGGGGAGGTAACATTGAGGATGGAAAAAGCACCAATGGATGAGCACTTTTCTTGGGAAAAAGGTTGATTACATGGACAAGCAAAAAGCCACGTTGTACCTCACAGTCCACTGCTAAAGCTAAATATGTTGTAGCCACTATAAATTGTACCAATATTGTATGAATCAAACATTTTTTTCAAGGTATGAATGTAGAGGTAACCGAGCCTGTGATACTTTATTGTGATAATACAAATTCTATCAACATATCAAAGAACCCTATAATGCATGCTAAAACCAAGCACATTGCAATCAAGTATCACTATGTAAGAGAGTTGGTGGAAGATAAACAAGTGAAGATGAAATATGTTAGCTCAAAGGAATAAATTGTTGAAATCTTAACAAAAGCACTACCTAAAGATGCTTTTGAGTATCTTAGAGGTAAGTTAGGGATGATTCCCCTAGCCAAGGCTACTTAAAAAAAAGCAAGAATGCCTTGCATCAAATGAGCTAATTGTTAAAAGATTTTACAAATTGATGCAGAGGATGTTTACTTTAGGATCCATGCCTAAAGTAGTACAAGTGCTAAAGTTTGAAATCAGTCATAAGAAAGGTGACAGAGGGTGAAATTGAATGAATCTATAAAAGCTACACTTATATATTAACATACTAATATGTCTTTGGCATTGTTGTCAAAGAGGGAGAAGTTGTGAGTAACTGATCAATAGCATGTGATCAAAATTATGAGGGAGATACTAATCAAATAAAGATAGAGGGAGAAGTTGACAAAAATAATCAAAGGTTGATCAAAATAGAAGAAGATGAGAAATATAGAGGGACAAAAAAAAATAGAACAAGGATACAACAAAAAAGAGGGAGACGCAAAAATGAAGCAATCGAGATAGTAGGAGATGTGAAAATTGTTGATAATACAATTTAATTTTTGGAATTTGACTTACTATTCTAACCTAGTTAGCTTGTGGTTTAATAGTTTAGTCTGATGGTTGATTAGTTTGGTTTTCCATCAATGCTAAAGAGGGAGATTGTTGGAAATTTGATTGAAAAAGCTCATTGATGAACATCAAAGAGAGAGATTGTTTCAAAAAAAGGGAGATTATTGTTAAAAAAATATTTTCAATCATTGTTTTGTCATTGATGTCAAACCTACTATTTGTAGGAATGATATTTGCATATAAGTTCCAAGTATTATCACTTAGTTTATTGATGAAGAGGATTTGATCAACAAGATATAACAAGAGAACCTAAGGGGAAAGGTTGAGTTATGAAGTTGTAATGTAGTGCAAGGATCAATTAAGAAAATGGTTAAATGATGTATTGATAACATACTCAAAGATATAGAGGTTGGTCACACTTAGTAACAAGGTTGAATACAAAGCTTAAACTAAGATCATTAGTGGGTGTCGAGCAAGTTAGTTGAAGCTGAGAAAATTCTTAGTTGGAGCCAAGTGACAAAAAATTCTAGTGTGTGTCAAGTGATCTTTAGGTGTAAAGTGAAGTTTAGGAATCGAGCATTAGAAAATCTTAGTTGGTGCTGAATGATCTTCAAGTGCCGAGCATTAGGAAAAATATAGTTGACATCAAGTAACATAGTATGTGTCAAGCACCAATATTTCAAGAATGCCAAGCTATTGTATTATTTCAAATGACAAAGATTTTCCAAATCTGAGCTAACAAAGTGGTTATCTTGAATTTTTTGAACTAGTTGGAAGATAAGGATGATGAGCTGGTGGCACAGAATTCTATGTAAACTATTTTTAGGCGAATTCAAGAGGATTATTCAAGAAGTTTCTAGAGGAAACAAAATATGGTAACATGCAATGAATCCTACCTAATTCATACAAATTAAAATTAGAGAATGGAAGAATCAAGCAAGAAAAGAACTCCAAGACTTCTATTTAAGGAGTCATAGACCAAGAAGCAAATGCTACTGATACTGCTACTGCCAAAGAGCCAAATTGCAAAGTGGTTAGAAGGGTGTTGAGAGGAAGATATCTAGAAGAAGGAAGAACATAGAGGCTCTACTTCTAAAAGTGGTCATGAAGGGATGATTGCACTAGTGCATTGAGCATGGAGACTCAAGGAAACTAATCTTGAAAGGAGGGCAAGCTATCATAGTTTTAGAGATAGAAGGCCAGGCAATGGTATGTGTTGAGAAGTGATCTGAGATCAGCAAGTTAAGTTGTATGTTATAGTCAAATCAAATATTTTCTAATACTCTGTAGCAATTGTATTATATAAGAAAAAATCCTATGGACTTAGATTGGTCTAATAGTCATTTGTAAATCCTTTAATAGGGTGGTATTCCAAGTGAATTTTCTAAAGTTCTCTAACCAAGCCCACTTTTAACAGGGTGGTTAAATCCTCTAACACAATCACATTTAATAGTTTGTTGTAAGCCTTTAATAGGATAGGCCTTTCATAGGGCATCACTTCGAAAGACTGAGAATTGAGTAGCATGTTACTAGTGGTTTTTCGCAAATTGGGTTTCCCCATAAATCACTATGTTATGTGTTGATTTCTTATGTGTTATGATTTCATGTTGATTTACAGTAACTTGTTGATTAGAAAAGTTAAAGCTTGGATGAATGAATGAATGAATGGGCTCACTATAATTAGTGAAAATTTTGAATAGGACATTTTGAGTTTGAATAATTGATTCACCCCCCCTCTCAGTTATTATAAAGCATTTCTAACAGTTATGGTATAAAAGGTTATGTCATGTGAGATTTAATAATTAGGTATTTGTAGCTTGAGGAAACCTGATATGGGCCTATGTAAAAATTGTCAAATTGGTAAGATGGGCAAGACAAGTTTAAAAAGAAAGAACTATGATTATGATGAAATCTTGGAGCTAGTTCATACTAACTTATGTGGACCTAATGGAATTGAGAGCTATAGTGGAGAGAAGTACTTTATTTCCTTTTTTATGATTATTCTATATTGATGATTATAATGTATCTGAAAGATAAGTATGAAGCCTTTCAAAAGTTGAAGTGGTATCTGGAAAGAGTAGAAAAGGAAACAAGAAAGAAATTGAAGTGTTTGAGATCAGATAGAGGTGGTGAAATCATTTCCTATGAATTCAATGAATTTTGCACTAAAAGAGGAATCAAAAGAAAAGTATCATCCCCTAGTACACCATAAAAAAATGGCATAGCTAAAAGAAGAAATAGATCCATCATGGATTGTACAAGATCTTTGATGATAGAAAAGAATGTTGCAATCAAATACTAGAGGGAAGAAATCAGTATTGTAGTGCATACCTTGAACAAAGTAAATTTGAAGGAGGACTCAAATGAAACTTGTTATGAACAATGGTATGGCTACAAACCTAATGTAAGTAACTTGAAAGTATTTGGTAGTAAATGTTATATTCTAAAAGAGACTAGGAAAAGTAAATTTGATGTCAAAGATGATTAAGGAATATTCCTAGGATACTCTAGTAGAAGTAAATCATATGAATGTTTGAATTTTTCTACTCATACTATCATAGAAAGTGCACACGTGAGGATTGATGAGTTTGTAGGAAAAAGTGAAGAAGAGAGCAGTAAAGAACCTAAGGATTACACAAAGTTTATTTACTTTGAACTTGATACATTGCCAAATCTAATTAGAAGTTCGTAGACTTCACCTCCCAAGTCCTAAAAATCTCTAGAAGTACTTGATTGTCATCTGGTGCAACCCAAGTCATAGTTAGAAGGACCCAAGTTGGAATAAAAAACTACCAAGTTATAGCTAGTGCAAACCGAGTCTGAAGGACTTGAGTCATAAACAGTGGGACCCAAGCTTGATACAAAAGATCATGGCGAGTCTAGTGGAACAAGTTCTACATCCAAATTACTTTTGTTAGAAAGATATGTAAGAAGGAACCATGCACCTAATCAGATTTATTGGGACTCAAAATTGAAGCCTTGATTTTGAGTACCATTCTAAAATTTGAGACCCTATAAGCACATTAATGCATGTGTACCTAGTTTTCCTTTCAAGGCCTAAGAGGTGTCTAATGTTTCTAACACCTTGCATTCAATTTATGCATGCATCTTGTATTGATAAATTGTCAATCTGATTCTTTTTGTGAAGTTCCATTTTGAGTGACAGGTAGCCTAGTTTGCATTTGAATATTTTACACCCAGTAATATTTCATGACTCCCTACTTTGGGAGTGTTTAGTATGCATATCAGAGAAACTATGTTTCAGATTTCAAGTCATTTTATCATATTTTGACTAGGTTTTGAATTACATTCTAGAGGTCAGAGACTTATTATGTTTTAGATTTGAGCCTATGAAGAATCCATTTGATCAATTTTCAAATGCGATTCCAAATGCAATTTCTAAATTTTTATTGGTGTCAAGATGTGCATATTGAATAGCACCTATGTTCAGGATATCATAACTCTAAATCATGATAGGTGAGACCAAATGGATTGTACCATTGAGTTCTACTCTAAAAATTCTTTAAGTGTGCTAGTTTGCAAGTCTTGAAGAATTCGTCTACACACTTTCCCAAGTGCATTCCATTTGCAAAATTTGTCTTTCTACCTATGTTCCTAGTTCTGAGAATCTAGGTAGCCCACTTTGACCATTTGCCAAATGTACCCTATTATTCATCATGAGCCTAAATTAAAGATTTATACTCTCCTTGAGAGTAAACAAATGCCTTAGTTTTCATTCCCTCAAATATCCATTTGACCTATTTTTGAAGCCAAAACCAAATGCATTTTATGGTTTTTAGACATTGTGTTTGTAGGTGATTTTTAAGAAGGTAATTTTGATGGTCAATATCTCTTCACCTAGATGTCATCATGACATGAGATCTAACAAGGTAAGAGAAGGTGGAACGAAGAATTAGTATATCTGATTTAAGGGCTCAGTTAGGTGTTTTTGTCAATTTTTAAGGCCAGTCAAAGGACCTCTTGGAAAACAATTTGTAGTTTGCAAGAAAGGTTAAAATTGAGTCTTGAGAGTTGAGTCAATGTTTCAAAAAATATTCAATATGAGAGGTAAACTCATTGGATCTATTTGATATATCAATTGTTTAAAAACAATTTTTTTTTTAGCTGATCCACTTTGGGGCCTGACTAATTCCATCAAATTGATAAGATGTTGGGGAGTGAAGTTGCTCAAATGGATTGGTTTTTTACCACTTCAAGATAGATCAAATGTTAGGGCACATAGTGGGTGAAGTAAGCCTCACTCACTAGTTTTTGGATTTGAGCATGTTCAATGTAAATTTCCAAAAAAAAGAGTAATTTGCAAAAGATAAAATTTGATTTTATTGTAAGATCGCTATCTAAAAAATTTCCTAAACCATCCAGACCAAATTGGAAATGGGTATGTACATGTGTTGGATTACCACAAATGCCACATTGCTATGAGGTTTTCTAAGACCTTGACCAAGGATGGAAGGTTATATGGAATATTCTTTGGGTTTTAGAGATCCATATGTGGTCAACCTTAATGAAACATTTTACTACCCATTTTCTTCATTATAATTAGACATGTGAACTAGACCATTGCATCGAGTATGGATGTAAGGGAGGATTATCTTACATATTGGTTATTGTATGATTAGCAAAGGTATCATTTTTGTGATGAAAATGTGTGGATTGAGTTTGAGAAAGTGAGGATTAAACTTGGGAAAGGAAAACAAAGATGTTAGATTGCAAAGAGAGCATGAAAAAAGAGAGGCATGCAGTTCAAAGAGGGAGGAGCAGTCAGCACAGAAGGAATCTAGAATAGTCCACAGTAGTTGGAAATAGAAGGCATTAATGCTTGAAGGCCTTTTGAAGCATTCTACAACTTAGCTTTAGATCACCATAGTAGAAATGGATAGGGGATGAGCTATTGTCAAGTTCAACACCTCATTGCATTCTGATAATATAATGATGCCAAAATTAATGGCAAAAGGGAAAGGTACATAACCTTGATGTAGGAGGAGGATGATATATTTCCACTACCTTCTCTAATTTTCACAGGGAAACTCTTTATTTTTTGATTTGCTAATGCAGAGGAGATATAGAACTCCATGAACCTAAGAAAGAGCACCCACAATAGAGGAAGAGGCAAATTGTGATGGAAGATTGTTTTTGATTCACACTAACCCAAAGCCAAGTCATATCTTTTGAGTTTGGAGAGTCATGGAGTTAGCTAATATGTGACACAATCTCTCTGAAACATTCCATCAAGCACTCGGTGCACATAACCTAAATTACCATATTTGAGGTAGATGTTTGTTAAAGTTTTCTAGGAATATGTTCACTTCATGACAAGTCCAATCATAGAGGCATGATCTCTTTTTCCCTCTATGAAATTGTCATGTAAAACAAGCTCCTTCCAAATGACTGCACATGTTTTAGAATTGGTGTTTTTATTATCCAGTGCCACCATAGTTTCTTCGTTGGAAATTTTTGGTACAAATTAAAAAATTAATAGGACATTTATTAGGTATCCAAATTAGAGTTTTTCTCCAACCAACTGCTTATATAAATTAACAACTTTCCTGTTATATTGTTTCATTTTGACATTTTTCAGGTACAAAAGTTTTATCCCACATGTAGTAGGAAATAAAAATTTAACCTTTTTAAAATATTGTAGTGCTCATATTATAAGTGTCTTAAAAGACAAGTGCCTTTTGAAGGCAAAGTAAGTGCTTCCATGGGCCTTGTGACTAGCTAGCCAATTGGTGACATGAAGAAATTTGGACCAAGCATGACTAACTAGACAATGAGGTAGTCTACATGTGGAGATCTAGACAAATTATAATTAGACAAGTGGTAGCACATAGATGAATTGGACAATGACAGATGGTAGGGCACTCTAAACTTAACGTAGATTTCAAGGTTTCCACATGGTGAGGAGTGACACATGGTACAATGTCGCTATGTCACTAGTGATGTTGCAGTGCTAAGATCTCATAGCAACATAGTGACAAGCCTCCATGTAGAATAGGTTAGTGAGTTGGAAATGATGATGTGGTAGTAGATGACAAGGTGGTGACGTAGATAGAGGTACCAAATGTCACGACGTCACCATGTCATGATGGCATGGTGACCATACTAATGAGAATAGTGACATGGAAACACAACCAGGGAGTGATGTGTGGTAGTCAATGTTGAGGTGACAATTGCAGGATAGATGTGCTAGATTGCACCATGTGGTATAAAATCAATAGTCATCACTATCTCTTGAAGAGGAAGATGCAAAGAGGTTAACATGGTGACATGGAAACCCAATTAGAGGTCACAATGTGGTAGTGGGCCTAGTTAGACATGGCACTTTGACAATAAATGGGGTGGTTCCATGTGGCACCTAGGTGGCAAAGGAACTAATAGGGGAGGAAAAAGTCAATCAGAGTGTGACACATGTCATAGCTTGGTCAAACAAGTTTGAACTAGATCCATAAATGGAGGGGAAATTCAATGTTCGTAAAATAATAATTTTTTATTATTCCTTTTGATTTTGAATGTGTGGATATTTTTAAATAAACTTTGGTTTATAATAAAATTTTGACTTTAGGAGAAATTAAATATTTACCATGAAGTGCCAACCAGTGAGTCATACAAGAACCTAATTTTCAAGTGAAGATTCTGGGTGTTCCTAATAAGCATATATATGAGTATCATATATTGTTGGAACCAAGAGAGAGAAAGATTTTTGTATTTGAGGTTTATTTTTGCATAGGAAGCCATGTATTCAAAATTTTCAGGTCTTTGCACTAGGTACCTTTTTTCAACCATTTTTAGTTAAAGCACTTCAGATTTGATTTTTGGCAAAATGGTGAACTGGGTGAATGCCAAAGGCAATAGGAATTCAATTAAGGATGGATTTTCTCACCTCCAAATTAGTTTAATGAATGATTTATCAGAATTTATGATACCTATCTGATATTTTATTAGAACAAGGTTTTTTTTATCATTAGGAAGAGATATTTCAAGTATGTTACATAACAATGATGAGATTCCTATTTGATTTTGTTTATAGAGAGAAAAGAGATGCTTTGAAATAGTAGGAAATGAAGATTCAAGTGGACACATGCCACTTCCAAATCAAATCTTGATTCTTCTTCCTTTCATATATCTCTTTCTTTCTCTCTCATTGTAAGGGTTCTAGTCTTGAAGAAATTTTCTCATTGTTGTAATACCATATTGGTTGTAGTTTGTTTGTGATACCACAAGGTCAGATCCAGAGCTCTATTTCCACTATTTTATTCATCATTTCTCATGTAATGAACAAAAAGTAATAAAATATAGATATTTTTGATCTATTGGGCAGTTTTATATTTCAATTCCATGCATCTAATTGCATTTGTTTTGAGGAAATGAATGAAAGTGCAAAAGAAAGTTAATCTTCAATTTCAATCTTGTCTCCTCTTCATGTTGTTTGTGATCATTTGTGTTTTGTGAACAAAGAGCATAAAAATCAGTTGAAATCTCTTCTAGCTTGTCTATGTTGATATTTTTTTCTTGTTATTCAAGGAGTCATGTAAATTCTTAATTTATAATCATTAGGTTGCACGTCTCATAAAGGGATAGGTTGAGTATGAGATTCAGAAAGATGCAAATGTCTAATTTACAAGGTGAATGGATATATCAGGAAGTCCTTGTGTATGAGATATATCAATGATTTTTAGAGATGTATGTTAGGGATTTAAGGAGTTTCCCAATGGATAAGGAATTGATCAGCTATAGGATCAATATGTTGTATTGTTCATGTCTTGGTTATGCTAGAATCAACATTATAATCAAATTATTTTCCCTTTCAATTTAAGAGTTGAAAGGACGCCCTCACTCAGCTTGTGGATTTCATAGAATTGTAATTTGCTAATAAATATCTTTGTTATTGAATAAGTATAGGAGAAATAAGGGTTTTATCTTCTTTGTTAGATTCAAGTGTATTCTTTGAACACTAGTACCATATAAATGAATTTGAGCTACACTAGCCTAGGTTTTGCAGAGTCTGAAGTAGAAGAAGGGTCTAACCTTATAGTTGGCCTAGTGTCTAAAATGGTATGTTGTAGATGGGAAGTAGCTACCCCTAGATGTTTTCTATTCTTATCGGGATAATTTGAAGCATATTTTTTTAAAACACCAACAAGATGATTGGAGACAAGTCAGATGGTATAATGACAAGAAACAAATTGAAAGGTACATGTTTGTTTACTAAATTTGAACCTAGATTAGTTAAAGATGATTTGGGTATTGAAAGTTGGATTGAAGAAATGAAGGAAGAGATAGAATGGATAGAAAGGAATAAGACCTAGACTCTTGTTCCTGGACCCAAGGATAAAAATCTAATTGACACAAAATGGGTTTTCATAAATAAGCTAAATGAAGATGCAAAAGTTTCTAGAAATAAAGCAAGGTTAGTATGAAAAGGCTATTCTCAAGAAGAAGAAAGTATTGATTATGGTCAAACTATTTCTCCTGTTGCAAGATTAGAAGGTGTTAAGACTTTAATTTCTTATTCTGCATATAAAGGATTTAAAGTTTATCAAATGGATGTGAAATCTGCATTCTTAAATAGAATTCTTGAAGAGGAAGTCTATATAAAAAAAACTTGAAGGTTTTGTAGATCCTATAAAAAATGATATGTTTTGTAAACTACATAAAGAATTGTATGGTCTCAAGTAAGTTCCTAGGGCTTGGTATGCAACCATTTGATGAAGATTAGTTTTCAAAGGACAAATGATAACAATAACCTATATATCAAAGAAGAACTAGACAAGAAGATTGTCTTGGCAGAAATCTTTGTGGATGACACACTATTTACTAGAAATGATGACTTGTGAAAATATTTTTCTGAAGAAATGAGTAAGGAATTTGAGATGTCCACAATTGGAGAGATAAAATTCTTTGTTGGATTGTAGATTCAATAGAAGAAATATGGTATCTATATTACTCAATCTAAATATATCAAGGAGATAATAAAGAAGTTTTGAATGTAAGATTCAAGACTAGTTGGAACACCTATTTCTACTAGACATAAGATTTTCAAGAATTATGATTACAAGGAAGTAGATCAAAATCATGTACAGATCAATGATTAGTAAATTGCAATATGTACTGCATATAAGGCCTAATATTGCATTAGCAGTTAGTATGATGGCAATAATCTCAGTAAATTCTCAAGAAAATCATATGATGGAAATGAAAAGAATCATGAGGTATATGAAGGGTACTAAAGATTATGGAATATGGTACAAGAAAGAAGGAACTTTAGATTTGAAAGCCTTTACTGATGCTAATTGGGCTAGAAATGTTGATGGTAGGAAGAGCACCAATGGTGGAGCATTCTTTCTTGGTAAAATACTAGTGTCTTGGACAAGTAAGAAGAATAATTGCATTCCTCATCCTATAGCAGAAGTAGAGTATGTTGCAATAGTAGTTAATTGTTACAATGTTGTTTGGTTCAAGCAACTATTGATAAGTATGTAGGTAGAGATCAAGGATCAAGTGGTTATCTTCTGTGATAACACCAATGAAATTAATATATCAAAGAATCATGTGATACATATCAAGACCAAGCACATTGTAATAAAATATCATTTTCTAAGAGAATTGGTGTAAGCTAAAGAGGTAAGATTGGAATATGTGAATACTAAAGAATAAAGTGTAGGAATATTCCCTAAGCCATTATCTAAGGATGAATTTTTGTATCTAAAAAGTAAGTTAGGGGTCATTCCCTTATATGAAGCTCACTAAATGAAGTTTAGTGATGCATCAACCAAAGCATGTTGAAGATTAGTCAAGTTGATGTAGTATTGAAGGGGAATACTACATATGAATCTAGACATGAGGTACACTGGAACTCGTTGTATATTTTATTTGGTATGAGATGTCAAAGAGAGAGAGTTTGGTTGTCATTATATCACAAAAAATTTCTAAAGAGAGTATGTTTGCATTTCACAATTTTTTTTTTGAAGATATGAAAGTGGAAGACCTTGGTTTGATATCATAGGGGGAAAGTTTTCTATCAAAATAAGATGTTGAAGATCAAGTTTTATGATAGAGGGAGAAACTGAATGTAGAGGGAGTTCACAATGATAGAGGGAGTTCTCATGGATAAGAATCAAAATGAAACTAAGGATATTATCCTTACTATTGGTTTTCTCTAAAAATTTATTGTATTATAACGTGTCGTGTTGCCATCAATTCCAAAGAGGGAGATTGTTAAAATGATTGATCAATGGTATATTGGCTTTGATGCTAGACAAAATGTCACATCTTTACCAGTTAGTGTATGCCGAGCTCACTTGGGAAATGAAGACAGTTTCATGGGTCTACCAAGCATTCTAGTATTTGTAAAATTCAAAAGGGAGTGTCTACCAAGTTCACTTGGGCATCAAAGAGAAGTTCACAAAAGTTGAGTGTTAACTGAGCTCACTTAGGTAACAATGGAAAGTTGGATGGAACTAGTTGAAGGATTTGACCAAATATGCAAATCAAATCCACAAAGCCCTTGAATACTTGCATGTAGAAAACTTGTCACAGAGAAGAGAAAGACAAGAGGAGGTAAGGGTTTGCTCTAAAAACATGCAAATTGTATTCTTGGATAAAGAAAAGATTTATATTATTACAAAAGATCAATCCTTATAAAAGGAGATCGAAACCCAAAAGGGTAACCTAAAAAGTTATGAAGGGTAACCTAAAAGGTAAAAGCTATTTAATAATTACTAATTAATTATTAAATAGAGAATGCAAAAAGTATATAAAGAGAAATAAAGTAAGAAGGGAGAAAGGGTAATTTAATTAATGAAATAAAATTAACCTTTTTCTCTAACACCACCCCTTAAGATGAGCTATAATATAATTACAAATAATGCAAAAAGAGAAAGGAAACTACAATGCAATGTTGAAGGAAAAATTGGGTCCCCATAATAGGGTCTAATGAGGTACCCAATCACAACCAAATCTCTATGAAATGGATAAATAGAGAAAACCCAGTGGGAAAAACTCTACTCCAGTAAGAGATAGCTAAAAAGCTAGTGAAGGACTATAGAAGCCTCCAACTAGAGGATTGTTCTATAAAATAGAAACAAGGAGAAATCATGAAGAAAACCACTAAAGCATGTAGAAGCTACAAAGCTCTATCAAAAGTAATTTCTCATATGAAGAACCTCCAATAAAATAGAGCCTGACTAGATAGAGAAGACTATAATTTGCATTAAAAGAAGAGGCACACAAAGGGAAAAAATGAACTCAAAGATACAGATGGAATGAAACACCAAAGCTTGAAGAGCTGATCAATCAAACATGGAATAATGAAACAAATATAGGAACAAAAAGAAGAGTGTCTATATGGTAAATGATCAATCTTACTGAAATGCATAGGTACCCAGCCACTGCATCCACCTAGTAGATAGGAACAAAACTTAATACATAGCTCACTCCATCAAACCAAGAAAGCATGAGAAATAATAGAAGAACCCCCCCCCCCCCCTAATGCAAACAAGGGTGAGGTGATAGGCAACTAGAAATGTGGGCAAATAACTCCTACAAAATAGAAAGAACCAAGAACATTAAGAGCGAGGAAGAGGTATAGACACCTATAAAGGAATGTGTCATCGACATATCATGGGGCTAATGTCATGGAATGGACACTCATTTGACAAAGGAAGAGGGCACTAAAAGACAAACAATTATCCCCCCATGCCACTTTATAATGTAGTATGAGTACAATAAATTACAATGATGAGAAAGATCCCAAAAATGCAAGGAGTGGCACTTTATCTCAGTGTGTCCACATAAGCATGCTTACAAATGATATCAATGGTGATTAGAAAGGGAAAAAAGCTACTACAATAGATAGTGAAGCACAAAAGAAGAAATTACATGCCATGATAAACGATGCCTAGGCCTGAAACACCCAAGATATCCACCATAGTGCAATAATACAAAAACCATAATAGAAAGAGCATGCAGAAGAATTTGGAAGACAAACCAACATTTATGGAAAGAGTACTAAAAAAGCTTTCCAAAAATATAATCTTTTTAAAAAATAGAGATGGGATACTCAAGATATGCCCTCCAAAGTGAAAAATAGAACATCCAGCTTTGACTACCCAAATAAGAAACCAAACTACATCAAAACCAAAAAATCATGATCCATTGTCTCTATTATGGGACCAACTTTCTAGGACTATTTTTGGATTGAAAAAGGACCCCTGTATGCTCAAGATACGATGAAAAATTTGACAAGGCCCCTATATGAGAAAGAAAAAGATTTATTTATTTTTAAAGAAAGTTAGAAAAAAACCCACTGCGCAAAGTGGCGGTGGTGGGGTGGAGGGTGGGAGCCACTAACGGAGCCACTAAGTGGGTTGCTAAACTACAACGATGACCATAGTGGTGCTACTATGGTTAATTGACCATAGTGGTTAAAAATCTACTTAAAATTTTTTTTTTGTGATTTTTGATGAAAAACATGCATTAGAGTGTGTGTAGAGGTCATACAACCTTGCTAGGCAAAGAAAAAACATCTCCTAGATCAACATTGTCCACAATGGATGAACTTTATATGGAAATAGGGGTTTTGATGCCTTCTAAATCCATCTATGAGGTTTATTTGGCCTCAAGCTACTCCAAAAATTAGTGACCCCCCTATTTGCTCAAGAAATACTTGAAAAAATTCTAGATCTAATCTATCAAACCCTCATTCTCCTTTTTCTCCAAATATTGAACAATCTCAATAGATCTAGCTCTAATACCATGAAGGATTTGAGAAAATATGCAAAACAAATCCACGAAGCCCTTGAATACCTGCATGTAGACAACCTATCGTAGAGAAGAAAAAGACAAGAGGAGTTAAGGGTTTGCTCTAAAAAAATGAAAAATATATTCTCAAATAAAGAAAATGTGTAGATTATTACAAAAGATCAATCCTTATAAAAGGAGATCGAAACCCAAAATTGTAACCTAAAAAGTTACAAAGGGTATTCTAAAAGCTAAAAGCTATTGAATAATTACTAATTAATAATTAAATAGAGAATGTAAAAAGTGTATAAAGTGAAATCTTAAGAAGGGAGGAAAGGAAATTTAACTAATGAAATTAAATCAACCCTTTTCTCTAACACTGGAGTTAACTGAGCTCACTCTATTACCAAAGGAAGTTTGCAAAGATGCAATGTTAACCAAGTTCACTTGATTAACAAAGAAAAATCATTTTTGAGTTAATATCTACCAAGAAAGGTTGGCTAACAAAGGATTTTCTTGGTTTGGCATATTGAGTTTAATGGATTTGTTTGTTGGTTCTAATTGACTAAGCAGATCAATATTAATTATTCCAATTTGTATTCAATCCTACTTCACAATGTTTATAATATAAGGGCAAGTTGAGGATTGAATAAGTATAAGTACATGGAAGAATAGAATATCCTAGGAGGAAATGAATTAGAAGGATAAGAAGAATATCCTTGAGGAGTTGCAAAGATACATTTGATCAGGAAGGATCAAGTATTCAAGCCAGAATTGAAATAAAAAATTAGCAATATAGTTGCATCAAAAATCAAGTCATCTCATTATTTCTTTCTAACCATTGTAGTGGTGATCTAAATCTCTTAATATAGTTGGATTAACAACTATTTTCTAAATCCTCTAATAAGGTGTCATTTCTAGATTGAAGTGTCTAAAGACCTCTAACAATGCCACTCCTAACAAGGTGATTAGATCCTATAGGGTCACACCTAAAAATGTATTTTGTAACCTTTAATAGGATTGGCTCCTTATAATGCTCACTTTAAAAGAGTGAAAATAACTAACTAGTTGCAATTGGTGGGTTTACCCAAATTGGGTTTCTATATTAAATCTTTGTGTCACTTGTGTTCATGCTATTTCTTTCATGTGTAAGAAACTAAGTTAATTAAGGTTAATCATAGTTAATATCTTAAGATCTACATGTTTAGTATTTTCCAAGTAATAGTAGATATTATAGTGCTTGCCAAGTTACAACATATTGTTAGCATTTACTGAGTTGCAATATTTTAGAGTTCATATTTTGTGCTGACATCTAAGGGATCTAGGATTTATTTTACTTGTAACTAATTCAACCCTCCCCACTCAGTTACTCCCCTTATATTTCCAACAGTATCATCTAATGCATGCATTCATGATAAGGTTTTATAGATATGGGTCTACTAAGAATTGAAAAGTTTTATTTGTACATCTAGACCTTGGATAACTAATTCACCTCCCCCCCTCTCATTTATTCTAAAGAATTCCAACACTCTTTCTATCATCCACACTTCCTACCTTATCATCATCAATGTATGCATACAATGTGAAATAATGTCATCCATCATACCATAAACCATAATCAAGTGTCCCTTTCAAATATCTAAAAATTCTTTTTACTACTATGAGGTGTCTCTCTTTAGGATCTACTTGAAATCTTACCAAAATTTGGACTATATTTTCTATATCAAGTCTTATATGTGACAAATACTACAATCCACTAATCATAGATCTATACATTTTTTTACACTAGGGGATTCATCCTTTCTAGATAACTTACATCCCTATACCATAGATGTTCCTATAGATTTACTATTCTATAATTTGAATATCTTCAATAAATATCTAAGATACTTTTCTTTTGATATATAAAAAAAACCATCTTCATTCTTCACAATTTTCAATCCCTATAATTATTTCATCTCTAAAATAATAGTCGTCTCAAATTCTTTATTTTTTTCTTCTAAAAATATCTTTCTATCTTCATCATTAACTCCAAAAATAATTTCACCCACAAATAATACAACTATTAGAAAACCATCTTCATTCTTTCTTAGGCACCAATCACTATCAAGATTACCTTTCACTAATTCCAAATTTGTCAATTTTTTATTGAATCTTGCATACTAAGCAAGATCTTTCATCAATTTCTTCAATGTTTACCTCTTCTTAAGATCTTCATTCCGCAAAGCTAACTTGACATCAATTTGATAAAATTTAATGTTCTTGTGAACTACATATGCTAAAAATATTCTCACTACCTCTAATCTAGCAATAGGTGCACAATTTTGTTGAATATCAATTCCTTCTTGTTGTGAATATCCTTTACAAACTAATATTTCTTTGTTTCTTAGAACTTCACCTTGTTCATTCATCTTGTTTCTAAATACCCATTTAGTTCCAATAAAATTCTTATATTTAGGTCTAGGAATGAATTCTTGAGCCTTGTTCTTTTAATCTATTCTAATTCCTTTTCATATGTTTTCATCCAGTGGTCACCTTTACAAGCTTCATCAACATTATTAAGCTCAACCTGAGAAATTAATCAAAATTCTTCACTAACATTGCTTTTTTTCATAGAACTCATTTTCTAAAACTTCCAATAATATATTCAACAAGGTGATTCTTTGCCACATTTCTATTAGGTTTCAGTTGCTCAATTCTTATTTCTACTCTAGGTTTAGATCTAAGTTCTTCTCTTTATAGTTCTTGTTGCAGTTTAGTCTACACATCACGAGCACTATCAATTTCATTAAATAGTTGCTCTTCAACACTTTGATTGTTATTATCTAATTATCTCTTAACTACAATTCTAATCAATTATTTGTTCTTAAATTTGTTGGTAAACACATTTTTCTTTCTTATAGTAACTCTCAAAGTGCCCAAATGTGTAAAGAACAATTGAATACAATAGTTGGGAAAATGTCAATTTACCTCTAAATTACAAGTAAAACTCCCTTGTACATGATTTTCAAAGAATTTTTTAATTTCTAATTAAAATATGGTATGTTCTTGACCAAAGAACAGAAGAGGCAAACCAAGTTAGGCCTAGGTAGGACTAACTCAGGTAATGGATTGGTCTTGGGATGAGATCAATTCTAGAAATTTACACATCTTATGAATCCATGTAATTGGTAATGCAATTATGAAAACTTGTAATATGGATACAATGCAAGATAAAATGATACGAAGCTAATATGCAAGACTATGATTTTCACATCACAATAAGAGTATTCCTTCTACCCTTAGTAATTATCTAAATACTTGTGAGTCTGTTAAATTAAAACTGGAAACAAAACTTTCTTTGTCTTTAGATTTCAAATCTAACTTGAAAGAAATACATAGACTAACATATGGATGGAATAGTAAATCAATAGTATCAAACATTCCCTTCTTGTTTTTTCAACAAAGAGTATTTCACACCAAAATTTGTTGACCTTTCAATTAACTTAGAAAATTACATATATAGGCCCCCTTTTTAGAATCTTGGCCAATTATAGATTTATCTGTTACATTAACAGAGCACTTGAATCATTGAAAAATACAACAGTCATCGGTTACAATCTAATACATCAGAGAAAGAAAGTAGAAATGGTTAGAAACTCTCAAAATGGTTCATATTCCTCTTTGATCTATAACAGTCATTTTGGCACCAAAATTTGTATTTCATATCCTAACAGTCACAACATGTTTGAATCTTTCCCATCAATCTCCTATAACCAATCATGATTTAAACATGGGAAAAATTTCATCTTTACCTTGTTTATTCTTTGCAACTATACATCATACAATAATTTTTGACCCATGTGATGATGCGATGACTATCTAGGGTTTCTATTCATAGCTTTGCAACTTAAAATTCTTTAACTACATTACTATTTGTGATGTTGTGATCACTAGCTATTATTTCATTTTGTAGCTTTGCAACTTGAAATCTTCACTCATGGATTAACCATGACATAGTGTAATCTATTAACTTTTACTATTTTGGCTCTTTCAATCACTGCTTCACAACCCTACATGGCTTAAAGTTGATAATTCCTACAATATTGCAATCATTGGCTATCGCCTCTTTGCATCTTAAAATCTCAGGTTAACTCTACAAATCTATGAATATATGTTTTTGTTCCTTCACCATCCTAACTCATTATATCATCAACTTTAAGATGACCTTGTTTGTAACTTTGCAACTTAAAATTTTAACTCATTTTTTAACTATGTGATGTTGTAGTCACTAATTTGGTTTCTTTTTGCATCATTATAACCTATGGTGATAGAAACTTCTTCATCACTCATCGTTGTAATGAGTTTCATCTCCAACACTTAGCAATAAACCTGATCGCTATGACATATGGTGATATTATTTTCACATAAAAAATAGCTTCCTTATTTTCATTTTAGGACATATCAAAATAGAAACCTTCATCATTGTAGCTATATAAATGAGAAGAAAAGAATAAGGTCTTTTATGATTGACCAATTTCCAAAGTCTCCATGTATGTTTTCAACTTAGCAAACATTGCTTGATGTGGGAAACTATAAGGTGACAAAAGCAGGTGCACATGTTGTTCATTCATTCATTGTTGAGCTTTCAACTAGTTCATGGCTACATTTCCTTTACACTCCTATGCTACCCTTAATGATTATTACCTTGACCATCCAAGATCACATGACTAGGTATGCATTAAACCATCATGGCTTTGCAACTTGAAAATGGTTAATTCTTTTAACCTCCACAAAGTGGCAAGATCCAATTGTGTCATTTCTTTAACTTTCCTGCAACCTCGCAACCATCCACTACAATCACACACTAACTGCAAAAACTCTATGATGTTACCCTATCAAACCATCAAATGAAGACTATCATCTTCTATTGAAATCTCTAAATTCTCTGATGTATTCAATTGCTATATCTCATAGCGATCATGAGTTTTACTTTTGTCTCACCTTATTGCTATAACATATAGCAATCTTATTTTCTTTATTGCTGATTGACATGGCACATTATCTCCATTTGTGATCTACGATCAATGTTTATCCATTTCTAGTCACTATAGCATATTCTCAATATCCTACATAAGAATGAATCTACCACTTTCATGATTTTCAAAGTCTCATGTATGTATCTGATCTAATCACACTGATACCCAACTTCCACTATTGTTCTCTAATACTCTATCATCTATGTTAGAAAATATACCTTCATGGGCCAAAACCTACATAGGAGAAGGAAGATTGGAATTTCCTATAGGAGTTGCAATATGAAGACTAGGAATTTGAATTTGATCTTTGAGAAAATGCATTATGTTGTGAGTAAAATATGATCTTTATCTTGTTAGGTACTAAAACTTACTCATTAAGAGACATGAATTTAGGATAACCCACCCAATTCATTGAAAGAGAAGGTAGATGAGGGAATACCTGATAAATATGGTCTCTTAACCTAAAAAAAACTAGACCTAGACTCATCATAAGATAATCAAAAGAATACCACTTTTAACTCCACATCTAAGGTTCACTTGCTTTAACATATGGAGAACAAAAGGGCGGTAATGACTAACTATATCTAGGGGACATTTCCATGATTGAGCAAGGAATCCTAGATCTTTGGTTTCACAAAATAATAATCAAAGGCAGCAACACAATCAAAAAAAAAAAAGGAAAAGGAAACTAAGGAAAGGAGAAGAAAGCAAAGGAAACTACCTAGGGAAACAAAAATAGGAACTAAATGTAACTATAATACAACATGGGTTACATGTTTTCAATTAGAAACTTGGTATAACTTCAAATTTTGACCATTATAGGTCAAGGGTAGTACTTCACCATTTAGATATGCCAACTTGAAAGAGTTTCTCTCAAAATCTTGATAAATGGCAAATGGACCCTTCTAGATTGTCTTAAATTTTCCATGTTATTGGTTAACAATTTGATGGGGACACAACCCAAGCACAGAATGGACACAAAAAGAAAAGGGAAATTGTATTAACTGTGAAAATAAGCTAGTACATTTAGTACAGAGAAAATAGACTTCAAAACATGCCCTAAGGGCTTACAATAGCACAAAACTAGAGATAATTTCTCCTTTTGGTACCTCCTCTCAATTTCCACTCCGAACTGCCTTTTACAATGCCAAAAATGTCCTTAAATAGACCTCAAAGGGTTAAGGACTAGGAGTACATTCTAGAAAGTGCTAGTAGGCATCCATCGACCAAGTAGAAGGCTCCAGAAGCCACGTTAGAAGTTGGTGCAAGTCTAGAAGAATCCAAAAATGGTAACCGAACTTTTGGAAGGCATAACTTTTGAACCGTAGCTCCGATTAACGAACCGTTTACTTTTTCAAAAATCTCTTGAAGTGCTCTATAGCCCTATGGAGGAGCTTTGCTCATCCCCCATTTTTTGGCCCTTTTCAAGGTCATTTAATGCCCCTAACCTGACTTTGAAGCATTCTTAGGAGGTCTCCAAAAACTAAAAAACTGCGATGACTTTCAAACCATGGGGCCTTTTGACCTGATTCTTTTTTTGGAATAATCTAAATTAAAATTACATTCATCTAGCCAATTTACACCTCCTAGTTCACCAAAATGATGGCTCAATTACATACTCCTATTTTTTTGGCATTTACATGTATCCCAAGTTGTTCAAATACTCTATCCTAGAACACTGATAGTAGAACTGTGAGAGTTGGAACCTTTATTTAACCCAAATGTGTATCCAAAAATGAAAACACATGAAATAGAAACTAAGTCTAAGTAAATTTTTTTTGGGATTGCCCTTATACCTCTGGATGCTCCTGCATCAGACACCCAGGGTAGATTGAAAAGTGACCCTGTCACTTTATGAATGGTAGAGAAAATCCCAAACGGGAAACCTTAGCTGTAGAAATTTAGGTTGAGTCCTCTATCGGCCATCCTTTCCACTTGACCAAATACTCTTCATACTGCCTATTTTTGGTGCTCCTACCCACATGATGATCTTGAATGTCTTCTATCTCCTCCTTCTTAGAAGTAGGAATCGAACATGGCTCTAACATCAGTTCCTTATCTACACCATCATCATGATACTCTGTTAAGTCTGCAATGTTGAAAATAGGAGAAATGTGAATACCATCTAGCAACTCCACCTCATATGCATTTCCTGAGTCATGTTTCTTCAAAATTTTGCAGGGGCCAAATTACTTCATTTTTAGCTTGTTGTAAGTATCGGCTGGAAATCTTTCTTTTTGTAAGTGTACCATGACTAGATCCCCTACTTGGAATTCCTTATGTCTTCTCTTTTGATAAGCCCTAGCTTTATACTCTTCATTCATCTTGGTAATGTGGGCTTGAACCTCCTCATGTAGATGCTTGATATGTTCAGCAAATTCTTTAGCTTCAGCACTTGTCCTTTCCCCTTGCTCTATCTTCCTCAATTTTGGCATAGTCCTTGGGCTACTTCCATATAAAATGTGGAATGGTGATCTACTAGTACTCCTATTTACAAAGTTATTGTAAGAAAACTCAGCTTATGGTAGAATCAAATCCCACCCCTTGGCAACTTGACAAACCTGGCAACTCTGTACAAACTTTTTCACATCTTGTGAAATCTGAGGCCAAAAATAATGTTCTCTAAGAATGGCAATGGTCTTATCTTGAGCAAAATGTCCTTCCATCCCTCCACTGTGTTTCTCTTTAATCACATTTTCCCTCATGGAACTCCTTGGAATGCACAATTGGCTGCCCTTGAATAACATACCATCTTGAATCAGATAGTCTAACCACCTAGTTCTATCTACAGCAACAGGCTCTTTATAAGCTTTCCACACTTTAGAAAAATTAGGATTCTCAGGGTACAGATTCTTGAGTTCATCAAACCCAACTACTTCAACCTGTATTACTGTAAGCAACAACTATCTCCTGCTTAGTGCATCTGCAACCTTGTTAGATTTTCCACTTCTATGTTACAACACAAATGTATAGCTCTGCAAGAACTCTACCCACTTCATATGCCTTTGATTCAATTTACCTTGGCTATTTAGGTATTGTAATGCCTGGTGATCAGTATACAAAAAAAATTCCTTTGGCAATAAATAATGCCTCCATTTCTTTAAGGCCTGAACTATTGCATAGAACTCTTGATCATAAATAGAATACTTCTTCTTTGCATCATTCAATTTTTTACTAAAATATGCAATAGGCTTACCTTCTTGGCTCAATACAGCCCCAATAGTACTTCCACTAGCATCACAATCCACCTGGAACACCTTTCTAAAATTTGGAAGTGCCAACATAGGTTATTCTGTCACCTTCTTCTTCAGCAATTCAAAACTTCTCACAACTACTGCAGTCCATTTGAACTCTTTTCTATCCCCTCTTATTGTGTTAGTTAGGGGTACACATATGCCACTAAAATTCTTAATAAACTTCCTATAAAAACTAACCAGACCATGAAATGATCTTACCTCAGTAGTAGACCTTGGAGTAGGCCATTCCAAGATGGCTTTTACCTTCTCTAGATCCATTTTGAGACCTTTAGGTGATATAACAAACCCCAAATAGACTAACTCCATTTTTGCAAAGATACACTTCTTCAAATTAATTAATAGTTTCTCTTCCCTTAACCTTTCAAGGACACTATGAATATGCAATAAATGTTCTTCCAAAGTCTTGCTGAAAATTAAAATATCATCAAAATAGACAATAACAAATTTTCCCAAGAACTTCTTAAGTACCTCATTCATAAGCCGCATGAAGGTGCTTGGGGCATTCGTCAATCCAAAGGGCGTGACTAACCACTCATAAAGACCCTCCTTGGGCTTGAAGGCCATTTTCTACTCATCTCCTTCTCGAATCTGTATCTGGTGATAACCACTCTTGATATCTATCTTTGTGAAGTACTGAGCTCCACTCAAGCAGTCCATAAGATCATCCATTATTGGCAAAGGAAACTGATATTTGATGGTTATCCTATTTATAGCTCAAGAGTCTATACACATCCTCCACTCTCCATCCTTCTTTGGTGCCAATACTGCAGTTACTGCACATTGACTCAAGCTCTCCCGAATCAAACCCTTCCTCAATAGCTCCTGAACCTGTCTATTTAGCTCCTCTATTTTAGTCGGAGTCATCCTGTGAGTAGCCTTGTTAGGAAAACTAGCTCCTGGAATTAGATCTATCTGATGACTGATTTGCCTTACTGGTGGCAATCCTTCTAGAACATTATTAGAGATAATATCTCCAAACTCACCTAGTAAATCTAAAACTTCAAGTGGTATTTCACTACTACCTTCTTTATCTTTCCTAGGAATCAAAGCATAACACATACACTAATGTTTCATTCCATCTAAAATTTTTTTTCCATCAACAAGAAAAATCCTAGCACTACTACATACCTTTTCACCTTCTTTTTTTATGGGCTTCAGTTTGTGGCAAACTCCATCCTTTGTTAGAGAGTATGTGTTTGCATGACCATCATGTACTGCATGTCTATCAAACTGCCATGGTCTACCCAACAATAGATGGCAAACATCCATTGGAATAACATCACAAAGAACTTCATCATGGTAACTCCCAATTTTGAATTTCACGAGACATTGTTCACTTACCAAGACCTTATGATCATCTTTCACCCAAGCAATCTGATAGGGCTAGGGATGTTTCTCCCTCTTGAGCTTCAGCTTAGAGACCATCTCCTCTGACACCAAGTTGTCAGTGCTACCACCATCAATGATCACATCACAACATTTTTCCTCACATTTGCACCTAGTATGAAACAAAATCCTCCTTTGTCCTGGTTCAATCTCACCACTTAATAGGACCCTTTCATTTACCAAGGTCTCTCCTCTTTTTGCATCCTCTAAATGTGATGACTATGCATCCTCATCCACATGAGCAACCCTAGCTTGACCCTTAGCTCTCCTATCTATCCTTCCTTGTCATTGAGGGCATTCAAAGGCATGATGACCTTCTTCATTGCAATGGAAACAAGTACCATAGAAGCCTCCTCTTCCTTGTCCACATCCTCTACCTCTTCCTATTTGATTTCCAAAGTCTTGATCAGGGGAGCGGTTGAAACCCTCATTCCTCTGGTTTCTACTAGTAACCACATCTTCATTTTTCTTTTGGTATTCATTTTGACCTCCAGATGACCTACTGCTTCCCCTTCCTCCTTGACCACACCCTCTTTGTCTCCCTTCAAACCTCTTATTCAGCTTCTCTTCTACTCGTAGGGCAAATTGGTATGCTTTTTCAATGCTGGTCATTCTTACTAGACTTAATTCCTCCTGGATGCTAGGTCACAACCCATTGATATAACGAGCAACCTTATCCTTATTTGATTTAGTTGATAAAACTCCTTTGTATATTCTTGGACTGATCTTCCTATTTGCTTTAGCCCATGCATCTTCTTAAACAAATCAAGCTCGTAGTCCACAAGAATAAACTGCTTCTTTAATTTTTCCACCATGCGATCCCACCTTGTGATCTTCTCCTTGCCTCTTCTATTTCTTTCCAATTGAACCTCTTGCCACAAAATTTTGGCATGGCCTTTCATTGTGGCCTTTGAAAACTTAACCCTATCTAGGTACCTGATATCCTCATACTCAAAGTATTCTTCCAGTTCATTGATCCAGTTGATCAACTCATCTGGTTTCAGATTTCCTGAAAATACACCCACATCAATTGTAGGTCTTTTCTCAAATTTAGTAATGGCCCTAATAAGCCTTTCCTCTGCCTGATTCAGAACTTCCCCATCAAATTCCCCTTCTGGTCCAATTTCTTCTTCTTCATTTTCATCCTCATTGTCGTCACCTACGACAACATTTGTTCCTCTATGGAGCTCCTCCTGCAATGCTTGTACCTGCCTTTGGAGGGCTCTAACCTCCCCAAGATTAACAACTCCAGCCCTTCCACCATGCTCTCTTCATGGAGGCATCTTCTTAACTCAAACTCACAACCACACAGTCCTAGTGCAAACTGCCTCATAGTCGGCACTCTATCTACACACTTAGGAAAACCTAGCTCTGATACCACTTGATGGGGACACAACCCAAGCACAGAATGGACACAACGGGAAAATGGAAATTGTATTAACTATGAAAATAAGCTAGTACATTCAGTATAGAGAAAATAGACTTCAAAACATTCCCTATGGGCTTACAATAGCACAAAATTGGAGATAATTTCTCCTTTTGGTACCTCCTCTCAATTTCCACTCCGAATTGCCTTTTACAATGCCAAAAATGTCCTTAAATAGACCCTGGAGGGTTAAGGACTAGGAGTACATTCTAGAAAGTGCTAGTAGGCATCCATTGACCAAGTAGAAGGCTCTAGAAGCCACATTAGAAGTTGGTGCAAATCTAGAAGAATCTAAAAATGGTAACCAAACTTTCGGGAGGCATAACTTTTGAACTGTAGCTCCGATTGACGAACCGTTTACATTTTTGAAAAGCTCTCGAAGAGCTCTATAGCCCTATGGATGAGATTTGATTTTCCCCCATTTTTGGGTTTTTTTAAGGTCATTTAATGCCCCTAACCTAACTTTGAAGCATTCTTAAGAGGTCTCCAAAAATTGAAAAACTGTGATAACTTTCAAACCCTGGGGCCTTTTGACCTGATTCTTTTTCTGGAATGCTCTAAATTGCAATTACATTCATTTGGCCAATTTACACCTCCTAGTTCACCAAAATGATGGCTCAATTACATACTTCTATTTTTTTAGCATTTACACGTATCCCAATGTGTTCAAATACTCTATCCTAGAACACTGATAGTGGAACTGTGAGAGTTGGAACCTTTATTTGACCCAAATGGGTATCCAAAAATGAAAACACATGAAATAGAAACTAAGTCTAAGTAGTTTTTTTTTGGGTGACACAAGATTGCCCTTATACCTTTGGATGCTCCTGCATCACAATTTGTCCTCCTATTAGATTTTATAACTTGACTATTTGATATCCAATTTTTTGGAGAGATAAAAGGATGTTTACCAACAAATGGGTTAGTTTATGTATTCTATCATTTCCATCTAAACTACTAGGTACAACTCCATTATGATTTGCAATGATATGCAATGAATATGTTTTTATGAGATCAAACGTTTTGATATTATAAGCTCTTAACCTAAGAGCAGTAAAGGATAACCAACTTATCTGTAAACGCAAGCAATTCAAGTAAAATATATTTGAATAACCTCTCACACCTAATGGAATGACTATAGTAGATTATCTTGAGATTTATGACTCTTCTATTTTAAATGCAGATTAACCATCTAAATGCAAAAGAGAAATGGAAGATGAAATGCATATGAAGACAAGTGGAATTTTTTTAAAACTATCAACCTTGAATGAAATAGAATCCAACAAGTAACTAATAGATTCGTACGCATTTATCTATCACTTCCCAATGAAACTATCTAACACATTATGAAACCAACAAGAGAGAAAACAAAACCATATATGAAGAAAGTATATGGAATTACCTTCACTATAATTACAAAAATGAAATGGAATCTATATGATTATCATAGAATCACCTATGATTGTCATTCAACTCTTAATGCAAAACCTATCTATGCATGGGCAACAAAACATGAGAAGCAAATAGGGAAAATAGAATTAAAAACCAATTCACCATCAAGTTTTCCAACACTTATATTGTCAAATGAGGCTACATTTATAATTTGATTTTATCCTTTAGCTCAGCAAAGCAACAGTCAAAAAATAGAAAATAAAATAAAATATAAAATTATCTAGTGATATCAGCACATGGCATTTTTCTCCATCAATGATTATGAATCCATGGTGCTTCTAAAAATACGAGATGACTATTTAGCTTCATGCAATCTCAAGAATCCCATAGAAAATTGTTGTTTTTTTCGTCTTCTAATGTTTTATGCCAAACTTAGCTTTAAATTTCCATCATTGATCTCAAATCAATAGTTTAGAATACATCATTATAAACCCCTTTTACTTCTTCCTTTGAAATTTCCTCTATGGGTCCCTTTTCTACACATGTTGAATCATTGTTATGTCACTATAATTAACATTTGGACAAAAAATTTATAGTGACATAAAAATGAGTGTTGATCTACCTTTGATCTGATGGTGGAAATAGAATATCTTAACCCTCTATTTTTTTTGCGGTCTGGGTCCACTTTCCAACTTGATGCAGGATTATCTTGGGTTTGCGTGAATCCTACATGTTTCGAGAGATTTTGGTTGAGTGTTGTGGAGCTTGGTAGATACTAGGAGCTCAACATGGTCTAGGAGCTCAGCATGGTTTGTGGAACTCAATAGGGTCTAGGAACTCAGCATGGTTTGGGAACTCAGCATGGTTGTTGGAAATCAACATGGTCTTTGGAGCTTGACAATGCTTGGGAGTTTATTGGTGCTCAGTTTGGTCTTGGTTATGTTGGTGTTGAGTTGTCTATGAGCCAACCTTTGGCATTTAATCTATGTATGAGTATTTAATTTAGTGTTGTAGCCAACTCATGGCTTGACCTATACTTAATTTAAGGGATTTAATTTAGTTTGTATTGAGCTTAGCCGACTTATGGCTTATTTAGGTATAAGTAAGGGGTCTTCTAATGTCTTTAGGTAGGAGGAGGATGGGGTAGAGGTTTATCATTCCATATTTGAGAAGGGGATGAGGTGTAGATGAAAATTTTGAAGAGCTAGGGCTACAACTTGAGAAAGAGAGGATTGCTTGGTGGACCTGAGGGTACAAGTGTGGATTCTTCTTGGTGTTCTTATCCAATTGAGTATCTAGACTAGTCGAGATTGAGTTTGTAACTAGATCTTGTGGGATCTTGCATAACTAACATTGTAATCATTGTTTGTATTTGGCCCTAACCTAGAAGGCCTTATAGCTAGGCATATTGCATGTAATCAGTTATATCTATGAACAAAGAGTTTTGAATTGGTATCAAATCTTGTATTTGTCTTATATTCTTGTTGTTTGTTATTGTGTTTCCACTATATGGTTATTTTCTAGGGGTTTGGAAATCTCCTTTGGGGATTCTCTTGCCTTGCATTACATCAGATGGTATCAGAGCCAAGGTTATTCCTGAATGTGTTGACAGATCATTGAAGTTGAGGCAGTTTACACTCAAACTTGTAGAGAAGCTTGATCTTGTGGATGATTGATCTTCTAGATTGATGGATTTTTTGCTTAGGGTTTGCTAAAATTTTGGAAGATTCCTCCAAAAATATTGGACCCTAGGGTAATTGATGATCTTAGTGATGTTTTGGAAGAAAGGATATTAGAGAAGATAAGAGCAAAGTTTAGATCTGTGATTACATTGATGAAGAGTGACATGATTGCTAAAATTGTAATTGCTTTAGGTGGCATAGTTAGACATGTGGGTACTGAAGGAAGTTATGAGGAAGTTGGTGGATCTAGTGGTCAAGACAAAATTGATCATGTGGAGAGACCTAGTGGAACTAGGGCTAGTTACTTTGCTAGACCTATATCTCAGCTAAAGTTAAAGCATAAGATGGAGGTTTCTAATTTCTTAGATACTTTGACTCCTAAAGAATTGATTGATTGGATTGGTGAATTGGAAGACTACTTTGAGCTTAAGGATATTGAGGATCCACTTAGAGTGAGGTTGGCACAAACTAAGTTGAAAGGACATGTTGCTCTTTGGTGGAAAGAATTGCAAAGAGATAGAGAAGAGGAAGGTGAAATGAAGATCTCTAGATGGAGATTTATGGTGACTAAGTTAAAGGCCAAGTTCATTCCTACTAATTATGAACTTCAGCTATTTAAGAGATTGCAAAATCTGAAATAGAAAGATATGTCTATTAAAGATTATACTGAGGAGTTCTACAAGTTGACTATTTGGTCTAGTCATAGGGAATTGTCAAAGAAAAAGGTAGCTCGATACATTAATGGTTTGAGATTCAATGTTCAGGATGAGGTTTGTATGCTAAAAATTTCTTTAGTTGAGGATTCTTATTTGTATTCCCTAAAGGTAGAGGATAAGTTGAAAAGGAAAAGTCAAAGTATGTCTAGAGGGAAGGAGAAGTAGAATAGCTTCACATGAGCTAAACATAGTGTTTAAGGTGAACCAAAACCTACTAATTAGAAAAGAAGGACAGGTAGAGGTGAGTTTAGAGGTAATTGTTTCAAATTTAGGAAAGAAGGGCATAGATCTTTTGAATGTCTAATTGTTTGGATAGCTACTATTGTGAACAAGGTTGTAGTTCAAGATAGTCAGCCTGAGCAAGGAGAAATTGTGTTGGCTCAAAAAGTACTAGTTGGTGAGTGGACATTGGATTCTTGTTAGAGGACTAGTTTGTTTAGGACTTGTTGTAAGTCTAGTGTTAAAGTATGCAAGGTGATTTTGGATGGTGGTAGTATTGATAACCTTGTTGCTGAGAAGATGGTTCAGAAACTTGGTTTGAAGAGAGTGAGACATCCTTATCCTTATAGGATTGGCTGGTTGAAGGTGAACATTCTTTGGAAGTGCTAGAGAAATTCTTTGTTGATTTCCAGATTAAATAGTATAAGGATCAAGTGTTGTGCGATATTGTGGACATGAATAGTTGTCATGTGTTTCATGGTAGATCTTGATAGTATGATCATAGGGTTATGCATGATTGTGTCAAGAATGTATTTACTATCAAGAAAAGTGGTAGGAAGTTATCCCTAATTCCTTTGTAAAATGAAGAGCTTAGTAGGAGGAACCTAAGTATTGGTAGCTGAGTTGGGTTGGTAGATTCTAAGAAGGTTGGAGATTAGTATGGAAATCATACGTATAGCACACCAAGGATGGATGTGAAGAAGTAGAAGGAGATTAAAAAAAAGAGTGTACAAGTTCAAGACTTGGAGGATATGTATGTGAAGAAGCAGTTTATGATTTATGTGCTAAATCCTAGAAGATATTCTTCCAACTACTTAGAACATCTTTTGAAACCTAGGATGTCTGATGCAGGAGAATGTTGGGTTTTCTTTCAATCATACATGTTTGGGGGGATTTTGGTTAAGTATTTTGGAACTTGGTAGATACTGGGAGCTTGACATGGTCTATGAGCTTGGCATGGTCTATGGAACTCGGCAGGGTCTAGGAACTCGACATGGTTTGTGAACTTGGCATGGTCACTAGAACTCAGCACGGTCTCTAGAGCTTGACAATGCTTGGGAATTTATTGGTTCTCAATTTGGTCTTGGTTATGTTGGTGTTGATTTTTTTGTGAGCCAATTTTTGGCATCTAATTTATGTATGGATATTTAATTTAGTGTTGTAGCCGACTCGTGGCCTAACCTATATTTAATGTAAGGGATTTTATTTAGTTTGTGATGAGCTAGGCTGACTTATGGCTTAGTTAGGTATAAGTAAGGCATTCTGTAGTGTCTTAGGTAGGAGGAGGATGGGGCAAAGGTTGATCATTCCATCTTTGAGAAGGGGATGAAGTGTGGATGTGAATTTTGAAAAGCTAGGGCTATGACTTGAGAAACAGAGGATTGCTTTGCAGACCTAAGGGTACAAGTGTGGATTCTTCTTGGTTTTCATATCTAGTTGAGTATTTGGACTAGCTGGGATTGGATTCATAATTGGATCTTGTGAGATCTTTTAGAACTGGTGTAATTATTGTTTGTATTTGGCCCTAACCTAGAAGGCCTTATAGCCAAGCATATTGCATGTGGTGTGGGAGCACCTCAACTCATGCCAATTATGGAAAATTTCATAAGATTTTAATGTTTGAGTCCTTTTGATTTTAATGGAACCATGTTGTGAAAGGGTTAAAATCCCAAAGAATTACATTGTAATGTGCTTAAAATAGCATTGTAATTTGCATTGTTAAATGCTTGAGAGAATGGGAATATCAGGTAAATAAGTTAGTTGTATAACTACCTTTGCATCTCTTGAAATAGAGAAAAAGTGTAATTGAATGAATATAGAGGATAGTGGGAAAGAAAAGAGTTATGAGAGGGAGAAAGCATAAGTGTGAGGAAAGAGTTATCTCTCTGGTCTTCGACAAAGAGCCATGTTTGTATTAGCAATTGAATATTAATGTTTTAATTTTGAGTTTCAAAGTCCCAACATAACTTTTCTATCCTCTTAATGTTTTTTTGGTTTACAAATAAGTTTTGTTTCTTATTTTCTTGATTTTCTCTACAACAACATGCAATCAATTACATCTATGAATAAAGAGTTGTGAATTGGTATAAAATCTTGCATTTTTCTTGCATTTTTCTTGCTTGTTATTGTGTTTTTTTCTGTGTGGTTATTTTTTGGGGGTTTGGACATCTCCTTTGGGGATTTTTTTTCCTTGTATTGCATCACAACTATGCACATCATGGTAGACTGATGGCACTATTTCATTTCTCAAAGAATCTAATGTTGGACTACTTTGCTTCATGGAATTTTTTGGAACATAATGGGCCCATTAGGACATGTATCATTCTGTCATTATGTCACTATGGTTAACAATCAAGAAACTTTCTATAGTTACATAACAACAACCCTTGATCTTAAGTTTGATCTATGGTGATGATTATTCTAGCAATCTTACCTTCAGTTGGGTCCTATAGATAGATGTCAACTCATCGCTATGTCACCATGATTATTCTTCATGCAACTTTCCATAGCAACATAACAACGAGTGTAGATTTTAGAAGATCTAATGACTAGAAATGATAACTCTGAGAACCATTATAATTACATCTCAAAATGTCATTCATCAATCTAGCCTTCATTTGATGATCTAGATTTAGTCCTTGAGTCATTTGACTTTTCATCTTTTCCATGTAGATGCATAAATTAAATATTGACCATCAATTGGATTTCAAAAAAATTCATACCACCTTTGATCAGGTTCTTTCACCACCTCTCCATCTTTCAATGCTCACTCTATATCAAATTCAATTGTTCTTGCTTCTATCTTGTTCTCACAATCTATATATCATCTTTAAGCCTCAGTCCTCAATGTTCTCTATCATCTTTTGTTTTGAATGCATCCTAGTTTCACCATGATTAGGAACAAAGAAAGATGAATCATTAGAATATCCATACCTTCTTCTCATCAAGGAAATGCATAACAAACCCTCCAAAACCTAATCACCCAGCCATTGGACTGGTGTATTTCTCATGTGATTTACCACATTAGGTTAGCTTAAAGGAATGATAAAGAGAAAGGCCATCCTATGGGAAATCTAGACTTAGGCTCAAGACATTGACACTTGAATTTACTTGAAACCCTAAATAAAATAGATATTAACTTAAACTTGGGAAATATTTGGATTTGTCTGAGGATTTAAGCATGATAATGCTTGAAAGAATCCTAGAAATATTTGGTTCCACACAAAAGGTGACAACTTTGAAACAAAAAGAACATACTAAAATAGGAAAATAAAAAATGAACTACCTAGAGAAACAAGCAACTAAACTAAATAAAACTGCATGAAAGGAAAACCTACCTATCAAGCTACTATGAAGGGGTTACCTACTTTCAATTTTGCATTTGATACAACTTCAAATCCTTCCCATTATAAGAACATGGCAGGGTTTCTCTAGTGGGATATGCCAACTTGAAAGAATTATTTTGATTCACTTGTATGATTTGAAATGACCCTTTCCAAAAAGATTAAAATTTGGAATGCATGCCTCTTGGATCATGTCTCTTATCCCATAGAAACACTAGATCACCTTCCATGAATTTTCTAGGCCTTGCTCTTCTATCAAGAAACTTCTTTATCCTTCCCTAGTGTTCAGTGATGTTATCAACCATCCATTCTATCTCTTCTTGAAATTTGGTAAGATACAAGATCTTCTTTTCCAATTCATCTTCGAAAACATCTTCTTCAATCACAATCTTTAATTTACATGTAACAAGCTCTAAAGGTAATGGAAAATTAGCCCATAAAGAATCATGTATCTTTTAGGTGTCATTTTATCAGCTGATAAAGCATCATGTATCCTCTTATGCCAAGTTTTATGATTATCTAAGATCAATTTCTTTAAAATATTAATCAAATTCTTATTACTAGACTTAGCCTGCCCATTTCCTTGAGGGAAATAGTCAAAGGAATGCCCAAATTGAATACCATTATCATAAAAAAACTCAATGATTTTTAAGGAAGAAAAATAAAATGCATTATCTAATATCAATTTCATAGGAATTCCAAACCTAATCAATATATGCTCTTTAAGAAATTCACATACTACTTCTAATGAAGTCTTCTTCATTGGCTTTGCTTCAAGCCATTTACTAAAATAATCTATGGCATATAATATATATATATGAATGTCCTTGACTGGAAGGAGGATTAATTGGACTTATAAAATCCAAACCCCATTGATAAAAATGAGCTTCAATTACCATTGGCCTAAGAGATAGGGAAACAAGCTAAGATTTACCAGTAAACGTCTTGCATTTCTCACAATTAGCAACCCACTTATATGCATCTTTAAATATGTTAGCCCAATAATAACTGTATCACCTAGATTAGTAGAGTAAAATGAACACTAACTATTAAATGAAAGCATTAACAATACTAAGCAAGCTAACACTTAAGATAGGACCAAGGGTTATCACCACAAAAGGAAGCAAACCAAGAATGGTAGGCTCCTAATGGCATAACACATGATATGAAGGATTTTTCCCTGATTGAAATATGTATGCTCACATGTATGCTCAAACTTTAGATGGATGGATGGAGTGGATGAAGCTAAGTTTCAACAAAGGAGTCATGGAGTGATTTTGCCATTATAATGGTATTTTGGTAGTTTATAAGCTCTCAAAATAGCATTATAACTCTGCATGGAAGGTAGATTCTTTTAGTGAAGGAGGAGGGCTCAATTTATAGGCCAAGGGCTTGAGGGATGAAGGGCTAAGATGCAAGGAGAGATGAAAGCTTAAGGAGGGCTAGGATGCACTTAAAGGGGAGCACATGGATTGTGCTTGTTTAGCACCAATAGGGAGGTGACACTTGTCACAAGGTGAGTGGGTAGAGGAAAGGGCAAGGATAAGTCAACAAAGGAGGCTTAAGGCCTTAAATGGCCCTCATAAGTGCTTGTAAGAGCATTCATTGGGCTTGTAAGAGTCTTTATGGCCTTGTAAGAGCATTGAAGGCATGTGGTTGGGATATTTTAGAGGGAGTTGAGATTGTTGACTTTGCTTGGCTTAGGAAAGTCTTAAGCTTGTTTAGGGAATGTGATAAGGTTAGGGGGGGGATTAGGCTTAGGTTTTAGGATTAGATTAGGGATTTTAGAGATATGCAAGTGGATGGCATTAATGAGGGTGGGTGAGTTAGTGGCTAAGCTAGGTTAGTATGGGTGGATGGGGTGGATTAGGCCAAATGGAGGATTTAGGATAGTTTAGGGGTTATTAGATTTGAGGGTTTTATTTATTAAAGTGATTTTAATAAACTTGGGATTTGGAATTAGATAGGAGAATAGGATTAATTGATAAATAATGGGTTATTTGATTTATCAATTAGGACTATAGATGATTAATTAAATTAATTAGCTAGGGGATGAAAAAGGATTAATTAAATAAGAATTTAATTAATGATTCCTTTAGAGATAGCTAAATAGGATTACCAAAGCGATGTAATCAGATTTAGGTGTCTACAATAACATTGTCTCAAAAGTTTGAAAGAATTGATAGTGGAAGAAAAGTGTCCTCCACATGCTTCATTATGAAAAGATGTCAACAATTTTACCTGTAGCTCCTTATCCACATATCTCAAAAATGTTTGATTAATTGCTCTCTTGTACAAGACATCATCATGAATCACATACTTCAAAGCTTTTTTTTTGAGATCTCTTCATTCCTTAGTAGTCAATCCACTAGGGCATTCACCATATGTTAGAAAATAAGCAATGTTTGAGAATCAAGGATCCTAAAGACTTACCATAAGATCTTTTGGAGTATCTTCTTCTTTGAATTGTTCATCTTCTGCTAAGACTTTATAGAGTGTATTACCACTTACAAGTTTGGTTGGCTTAATTTATATATCATATTGTTGGACTTTTGCTATCCAAACTCCTCTATTATTACAACCAACCTCTTGTTTGTCAAAATATTTTTTACTATAGGATCTGGCACATATATTACTAAATGAGAATGCAATACATAAAACCTAAAATTTTGAAGAGCTCTCACCACTAGATATGCATGTTTATTCATCTGTGAGTATATAAATTCCTAATTCTTCAATGGTATACTCATAAAATAAATTGGAGCTTGTATTCCTTTTTTTTTCTTGCATCAATATAGCTAACATTGTATGTTCTGAGGCATAATAGTAATGATGAACTCTTTAGTGTAGCTAGAATGGACAAGCACAAAGCTTTTGGCAATGACACCCTTGATATTTTCAAAATCCTTTTTGTCCAACATCACTCCATTTGAAAGTTTTATTTCCTTTCATCATATCAAATATACATTTAACTATTTTAGAGAAGTTAAGCACAAATCTCCCCAAGAAATTTACTTGGCCAAAGAAATATTTTACTCCAATTTTTCTCAATGGTAGATTTAATAGATGGATGGCTTTAACTCTATTTGGATCAATCTTCACTCCTTCTTGAGATACAATGTGACCAAGCAGTTTGAAGTTTGATTTCTATCACACAAAATACTAATTTCTTTGGATTTAGTGGGACATCATGATCTTTACATCTTTACAACACCCTTTCTAGATCTCTGATATGATATTTTATCTTCTTGGAAAAGACTGTCAAATCATCAAGGTATATGAAAATAATTCTATCTTTCAAATATCCAAAGGCCAAATTCATGCCACACTAAAAGGTTTCACCTACATTAATTAGGACAAAAGGCATTCTATTGTAGGAAAAAGTACCCCATGGTGTGGTAAATGCAGTTTTTAATTGATCTACTTCATTTAGCTAAATTTGATTATATCTTTAAAATCCATCTAACATGGACATAATTTTTGATCCTGCAACAATTTGTAAAAGATGATCCATATTAGGGAGAGAAAAATTATCTTTGAGTGAGGTTTGATTTAGATTTCTTAAATCTAAACAAATCCTTATCTCTTCATTATTCTTCCTCATTGGCACAATATTAGTAACCCAATTAGAATGATGAATAGGATATATAATCCTAGCCTATAGCATTTTCTCAATCTCTTTGAAGATTTCTCCTTCAACTATAGGGTTATAGTTTCTTTGTTTCTACCTAAATGGTGTTTCTTCTAGTTTAAGAAGGATTTCATGTTTGAACTTTCCACCCATGAAATTTTTAGGGTCTTCATAGCTTGAATAAAATACATCTTGAAATTCAATGAGTAATTTCCTAATCTCTATCCTCTCTTCTAATGTGCAATACTTTCCTATGTTTATCATTTTTGGGCTGATTTCTATCTGTATATTGATTCCATCATACTCCCTATAGGTTTTCCCTTTCTTATCTCTTTCTCTCTTTATTTATGCATCATGCCTATCAAAAATCCTTTCTAAAGAAATTAGATGATGTGGAATCTTATTACCTTTCAATTGAATCATATTAGGCTCTATTTTCCTTTTATCAACTAAAACTAAATCATCACTTGCATTAATGCTTCCTTCAAAATACAATCCTAAAAAAAATTCTTCCCCTTCAATGAATTATTGTATGTTCTTGTCATCTTCAAACAACTACCAAGAATCTTCATTATTAGGGACATTAGGCTTGAACAAAACTTCAACTTGATAGATCTAATCTTTGAAATTAGGATGCCATAAGAGCAATGATGCCAAGACTGTCAAATAATTGGCTCTTGAATTGAATTCCTTTGGAATTGATATATTTGAAAAATCATATAATCCTTCAATTTCATCCCACACCTTATTATGATAGTTCCTAGATCTTGATTTCTTTACTGTATATTAGTTTTTGACTTGTCTTAGCACCAATTCTACATCTCCTTAGCTTTGAGTATCTTAACTTCTTCTTTTTTGTTGCAATTATACCAAGGAGAAGGGCTTCATACTCTACAATATTGCTAGTATTTTTGAAATCTTACTTACAAGCCAAGAAAGTCATTTCCCCAATAGGTAATATCAACACCACTCCTACATTTGAACCAACATTAGGACAATGACCATCAAATTCCAAAATCCACAACTAATCACCTTTAGTTTGTTCTAATTCTTCTGAAATATTAGGGGTGTCAGAGAACAACATACAATTACACAATTGCATTTCATGATATAAGATTTAAAACCTAGGATCATTTGATTTTAGGATATTGAATTTTATCTTTTCTTCATATTCTAGCTTCACCTTTTTTATCTCCAACTTGGATAGTGGAATAAGACCAACCTAGTTTTATCTCTCCCCCCATGTCTTTGCAAAAACTTCTACTTGGGAGAATTCTATAGTTTGCATGGATGTCTTCCACTAGAATAGTGAGTTTAAGTCTTTTGGAAGGATAAGAAACAAGGGAAACTTGTGCATCTTTTATCTATCTAAGAAAAGGCACTTGTTTTGCATCCATTGAATAAAATCTACCAAAAGTTTTAGTCAATGGAAGGCCTAAATATTTTTCTACAGAGGCGGGCATTACATTATCAGAGGCTCTTGAATCTATGATGTAGTTACTCAATCTATTTCCATTGATAAACAAGGAAATGTAGAAGGGATTTGGTTTCTCATTTGAGTATGTGGCCAAGAGAAGAGGTTCCTCTTCTTTAAACAACTTGGGGAATGAAAATTCTTCATTAGTCATAGAAGTTCCACTAGTGCTATCTTTATTATGGTGATCAACATTATTAATATTAACATGACCTGCATCTTTACTATTACAATGCTCAACTAATCTTTTCAATTGATCAAGATTAGACTTTAAGTAATCTAATGGATATAGTTGGATTCTTACCTCTTCATAGTATTGTATGATGTCAAAAGAATTAGCTGATTGACCGTTGTGCTCCTTTTATGAAGACGAGGTTACTATGCCAATGTCTTTATCAAATTTATTTGATGGTGCATTATTATTGATAGGAACTAAATTGTTAGTCTGATCTCTACTTCTAACCTCTAGTCATTACTATTAATTGAGGTCCTTCTAGAGTAGTAAAATAGTCAACTCCTTCTAAATCTGATTCATACTCTAAGAAATAATTTTTGAGTTTCCACAAGGATCATGATCATCCCCACTTTTCGGATATTTAATTATTTTTTCTTTGTTATCCACCATCTACCTATATCTAATCATATCAGCACAAGCATCTCCATCATGATCTTCCCTTAGATGAAAAGCACACATATTTTGTCTTTTTGGGGCACCTTCAATTGCTAATCTCCATTGACTAGGTGGTATTTTCAATGCTTTACCTCCTTTTGGGTTTCTATATCCTTCTTGATGAGGTTGATGAAAAGAATGAGAAAGCCTATTGATTTGTTTCTTCAATGAAATGAGCTCATCAGACAATATTTGAAGCATGACTTATGTATTACACATGGTTCTAGATTGGAATTTTCTTTTCCACTTACTAGAGGCTATCATGTCATCCTCCATCTCCATGGATAGTGTCTAAGTATCTTGAAATTTTGCTACATTTTCTCTTCTAATTTGATATCCCAGATCAGGAAGCATAGAGCTACTGTAAAAAGTCTTCTTATTATCATTTGTAGGTGCTACATTTTCTCTTCTAATTTGATATCTTAGATCAAAAGCCATAGGGCTAATTTAGAAAGTATTATTATTATCATTTGTAGGTGCACTTGTAGCAATTATTCTTTTGATAAGTTTATTGAACTGTGCATTAAAATCTCATGGAAACTGACGATTCTTTCTTTATCTATGCCAATCACAACAGCAATACTTATGCATCTTCTATACTTTTGTAATGTTATTCAAACCTTTGTCTCATGGTATCCCAATTTTTGATTCATCCTATAAGTAGGTCTTGAAACCAATCAGCAACATTTTCTACAAGTGTATCAACAAACATTCTAATAGCTACATCCTCATGTTGAGGATTTACTACACCAAAAGCCTTATGGAAAGCACTTAAGAGTTGTTTTGAAGAAGTGGTACCATCACCATTAAATTTTGGAAAGTTCTTCCTTGATGCTCTTGGAAGATCATTATTAGGCCCAAGGGCAAGAGGACCAATAGCATTTCCCCATGGTTGTGCCATAGATGTTGGTTTAATATTCTAGATTGTCTGAAAAGTAATAGAAAATGGAAGTGTTTCACAAATCAACAACAAAGCATCAAAAGTAGTAAAAATGGAAGTCCTAGCAACATGAGGAAAAGAAGATTGACTTCTCTATGTTCTATTAGGAGGAAATACTATAGAAAATTGAGTATCTTGGAGTTACTTGGTCAAAGATTCCCTTGCATGTGCTCTTCCTCTTCTGCAAAGGTCTTCTATGGTAGGAAAAATTGCCTTCTTCAGCTCTTCGTATATTGGGTCAATCTTTCCTTTCTCTTTGACACTCCTAGTATATTTGGAATCTAGTTGTATCAAATATTCACAAAATTGGTGTTATGAATTTACCTTACTAGTCTTCAACTTTGAATTTTCTTCTTTTCTTCAATAGGTTGAGGCTATAAAAATGGAATCAAGTTCTTATGGAAAACACCTCACTAACACAAGTCTTTTATTGCAACTAAAATATATGGAATTAGACTACAAATTAATATGAAAAAAAATTCTTGAGAGATTTCATTTGAATCTCCCTAGCAGAGTCACCAAAAATCATTGGTTAACAGTTTGTCCTCCTATTAGATTTTGTAACCTGACTCTTTGATACCGAATGTTTTGGAGAGATAAAAGAATGTTTACCAAAAAATGGGTCAGTGAATGTATTCTATCACTTCCCTTTGAATTACTAGGTATAACTCCCTTATGATTTGCAATGATATGCAATGAATATTTTTGTATGAGATCAAAAGTTTTGACATTATAAGATCTTAACCCGAGAGTAGCAAATGATAACCAAATTGTTTGTAGACACAAACAATTCAGGAAAAATATATTTGAATAACCTATCACAACCAATGGAATGACTATAATAGATTATCTTGAAATTTATGACTCTTACTTATATTCTAAATACAAATTAACTATCTGAATGCAAAAGAGAAGTGGAAGAATAAATGCATATGAAGACAAGTGGAATTGTTTTTAAACTATTAGCCTTGAATGAAATGGAATCAAACAAGTAACTAATAGATTCATACACATTTATCTTTCACTTCCCAATCAAACTATCTAACATTTTATGAAACCAACAAGAGAGGAAATAAAACCATATATGAAGAAAGTAAATGGAATCACCTTCACTGTAATTACCAAAATGAAATGGAATCCATATGATTATCACATAATCAAATATAATTTTCTTTCAACTCTTAATGTAGAACTAATCTATGAATGGGCAACAAAACATTACAAGAAAATAGGATAAATAGAATTACAGACCAATTCATCATCAAGTTTTCCGACTCTTGTATTGTCAAATGAGTCTACATTTATAGTTTGTTGTTATTCTTTAGTTCAACAAAGTAATAGTAACAAAAGAGAAAATAAGATAAAATATGAAATTATCTAGTAATATGAACACATTGCATCTTCTCCATCAATGATTTTGAATCCATGGTGCTTCTGAAAAGACGCAATGACTATTTAGCTTCATGCAATCTGAGGAATCTTGTAGAAAATCATTGTTTTCTTCATTTTCTATTATTTCATGCCAAGCCTATATATTTCATAATACAATGGTGACTATAACTTTAAATTTGCATTGTTGATTTCAAATCAAGGGTTTAGATTAAATCAATATAAACCCCTTTTACTTCTTCCTTTCCCCTTTCCTTTGTGTGTCCCTTTTGTAGATGCATTGAATCATGGTTATGTTTCTATAATTAACATTCGATCAACATTTTATAGTGACATAATGATGAGCATTTATCTACCTTTGATCTGATAGTGGAAATTAAAGATCTTAACCCTTTATTTATTTTGTGATGCAGGTTCACTTTCCAACTATGCACATTGTGGAAGACAAGTGACACTATTTTATTTCTCGAAGAATTTGACATTGGAATGCTTTGGTTCTTGACATTTCAAGGAATATAATAGGCCCATTAGGAAATGCTTCATTTTTTCATTATGTCACCATAATTAACAATCAAGAAACTTTCCATAGTGACATAACGAAAACCCTTAATCTCAAGTTTGATATACAATGATGATTCTTTTGGTGATCTTACCTTTAGTTAGGTCTTGTGGATAGATGTCAACTCATTGCTATTTCACCATGATTATTCTTCATGCAAATTTCCATAGTGACATAATGACAAGCATATATTTTAGAAGATCTAATCGATAGGAACAATATCTCTAAGAACCATTATAATTACATCTCAAAATGTCATTTGTCAATCTAGCCTTCATTCAACAATCTAGATTTAGTCACTGAGCCATTTGACTCATCAACTTTTCCATGTAGATGCACAGATTAAATATAAACCATCAATTAGATTTCAAAAAGAGTCATACAACCTTTGACCAAGTTCTTTCACCATCTCTACATATTTCAATGCTCACTTTATATCAAATTCAATTATTCTTGCTTCTAGCTTGTTCTCGTGATCTGCATATCATCTTTAAGCCTCGGTCCTTGATGTAATTTTTCATCTTTTGTTTTGAATATGAGTATGATCTTTCCTTTGAATGCATCCTATATGCACCATAATTAGGAACAAAGAAAGATTAATCAACAAAATATCCAAACCTTCTTCTCATTTGGGTAGCACATAAAAAACCCTCCAAAACTTAATCACCTAGCCATTAGACTAATGCATTTCTCATATGATTTCCCACATTAGGTTAGCTCAAAGGAGTGATGATCAGAAAGGCCATCCTATGGGCAATCTAGACTTAGAGTCAAGACATTGACACTTGACTTGACTCGAAACCCTAAAGAAAAAAGATATGAACTGAAACTTGGGAAACACGTGCATACCTCTAGGTGCTATTCTCTTATCCCATAGCAACACCACATCTCCTACCATGAACTTCTAAATTTTAGATTTCTTATCGAATAAGTTTTTTTACCTTCATTTGGTCTTGTGTAATATGATCAACCATTATCTCTCTTTCTTCCTCGAGTTTACTTAGGTATAGGATCTATTTCTCAAGACCATCTCTCTAAATGCTACCTTCTATTACTAGTCTCAACTTATTGGTAACCAATTCTAAAGGTAGGGGGAGGTTTTCTTCAACTCCATAAACAAGTCCAAAATATTAAATACCAATCACCTTCTTCTGAGTCATTTTTTGAGCTCAAAGTACTTCATGAATTTTCTTATGCAAAGCTTTGTTGTTCTTTGACACAAGCTTCTTCATAATGTTG
The DNA here is from genome assembly GCA_028749045.1 of Cupressus sempervirens. Lineage (NCBI taxonomy): Eukaryota > Viridiplantae > Streptophyta > Pinopsida > Cupressales > Cupressaceae > Cupressus > Cupressus sempervirens. Next base: position 766,228,837 of record CM053791.1, read on the forward strand.
ATCAATTTTTTGTTACTCAACTCAACTTGACCATTCCCTTGCAGAAAATAGTCAGATGAGTGACTAATTGTTATGACATATTTGAAACAAAATTTAGTAATCTCAATGGAGAAAACATAGACTACATTATCTGTCGCTATTTTGGTGGGTACCCCAAATCTTACAATGATGTTCTCTTTGATAAATTCACACACTACTTTAGAAGTAGTTCTTTTCATTGCCTTCACTTCTGCCCACTTTGTGAAGTACTATGTAGTTGTGATTATGTAGGTATGACCAGCATTGGATGTAGGGTTTATACCACATGTAAAATAAAGATCCCAGTATTAATCAATTACTACTTGTCTGAGAGGTAATGCTGCCAATTAGGTTATGTCTGTAAACATCTTGCATTTCTCACATTTAGATACCCAATGGTAGGAATCTTTGAACATTCCAAGCCATTAGTAACATTGACTTGGTGACTTGAAAGAAGTGACTGAAGAAGAGAAGCATCTACTGCAGACTTCATCATGGAATGTGTTCAACAATCTCTTTTGTTGTTTCTTATCTACACAATTGAGGAAGGTCACATCTATTGACTTCTTGCGTAATCTATCCTCCCAAATAATGTATTTGGCCACCTTCAACTTCTTATCTCTCCTTTGTTTCATTGTTATCCCTTTAGTTCATTCTTGATAAGTTAATAAGTATGTGATATTTTCAAACCATCGATCCTATAGACTCACTATCAAGACTAACTGATTTTCTTTAGGTTCTTCTTCCACTTGATATTTTTTTATAGTTCTACAAAATGCATTCCCCCTTACCATCTTTGTGGGCTTGATCTCTATGTCTTATTCCTAAGTTTTCACTATCCTTGTCATTCTATTGTTACATCCTACATCTTGCTGGGTCAATATGCTTTTCACCACTATATCATGAATGTACACTACAAAATGAGAATGAAAGACATACAATCTAAAAAAATTCAAGGCCTTTACCATAGTGAAGGCATGTTTTTCTGCTTGGGAATACCTCAACTCGTAATCTTTTAGGGGTATAGTCATGAATGCGATAGGATCTTGGACCCCTTCTCTATTTTCCTACATAAGAATGGTGGAGAAGGTATGCTTGGAAGCATATAGTGGACTATGAAGTCCTTCTTATAGTCTGGGTGGCACAAAATATGAACGTTAGATATAGCTTCTTTAATATCTCTGAAAGTTTTTTCCTAGGATCACTCCATTTGAAAATTTAATTTCCTTTCATCATATACACGATACATTATGTGTTCTCAAAAAAGTATGGAACAAATATCTTGAGAAAATTTACTTGATGAAAGAAATATTTGACCCCAGTCTTATAAATGACAAGCTTAGTGTTTGAATAGCATTGACACGTACTAGATCAATGGGTGAGCCCACAATAATGGGTTCCACTTTAGTGGGATGAACAAACTTTGAAAAGTTGCAAAATTTTTGGAATTCAAAACACCGTACGTTTGTGCAAACCTCACTGATATGTTTGCGCAAACATATAAGAGACACATGCTCACATGAACATATTGTGGCATGTTCACGCGAACATGTAGCGCATGGATTTTTGATAGTTAAAAATGCTTTTCCAACTTTTCCCAATTCATTTTCATGGCAAGTACTATTCATTTTGAGTGTTTGGGCAAACATGTGATTTGTGCTACCTCTGTCAACATCATCCTGTTGCTTTTGTTCTGATTCTCATCGTCGGGTATGTCAAAATATTATTAATTTAATCTTTTCAATGTTTTTAAAGATTTTTTTCATGTTATCAAAGTAGATTTTAATGTTTTCAATGCATTTTTAAAATGTTTTTAAAGCATATTTGAATGTTATTTACATTTTGAATGATTTTGAAAGCATATCTAAAAGTTAATTTAATATTTTTATTGTTTATTTATATTAATTTAGAAAATAGAAAAATATTATATAGAAAACATTAGAAATTTTTTTTAGAAAACATTAGGAAAAATAGCAGAAAATTTATAATATAAAATTTAGGGAAAACATTAGAAAACAAATTTAGAAAAAAACATTATGAAAACATTAGAGAATTTATAATTTAATATAAAATTTAGAAAACAAATTTAGAAAAAAAAAAGTAAAAAAATATTAAATAAATATTAGAAAATTTATTTTAAAAAATTAGAAAATTTAGAAAAAAAAATAACAAAAATATTAGAAATTTTAGAAAAAACATTACAAAAACATTAGAAAATTTATAATTTAATATAAAATTTAGAAAACAAATTTATAAAAAATATTTTGAAAAATTAGAAAATTTAGAAAAAACATTAAAAAAAAAAGAAAATTTAGAAAAAAAATATTACAAAAACATTAGAAAATATAGAAAACAAATTTAGAAAAAATGTTACAAAAATATTAGAGAATTTATAATTTAATATAAAATTTAGAAAACAATTATAAAAAAAAAATTGCAAAAACATTAGAAAATTTAGAATTTAATATAAAATTTAGAAAACGAATTTAGAAAAAACATTACAAAAACATTAGAAAATTTATAATTTAATATAAATTTTAGAAAACAAATTTAGAAAAAAATTAGAAAAACGTTAGAAAATTTATAATAATATAAATTTTAGAAGACAAATTTTAAAAAAATAGAAAAATATTAGAAAATTTATAATAATATAAAATTTAAAAAATAAATTTAGAAAAACCGTAGAAAAATATTTTTAAAAAAATATAAAAACATTACGAAATTTATAATAATAATAATTTTAGAAAACAAATATATATATATATATATATATATATATATATGTTAAGGCTAAATGTAGAAATGTATATTTTTGATATTAATGTTTATGTATATATGTCAAATTCACTTTAATGTCTTAATCTTAGAAGTTTAATTAAGTGACATATCTTAAGGGTCTAGATCCTAAATTGTACATGTAAAAATATAGATTAGAATGTATAAATTTTTATTTTTAACATAGATGTAAATGTATATTTGTTCATGGTTAAAAGTAGATGTATGTACATGTTTTTAATAAATTCACATTTTTATATGTATAATTTGTGTATATGTTAACTATTGATCTTAATTTATCTTATAACTAAGTGTAATTAACTATATTTAATAACACATGTCTTAAGGGGAGATCCTAAATTATACAAAAAGAATGTAGATTAAAATGTATATTTTATTTCATAAATGTACATGTAAATATGTTCATGTGTTAGATATAGACGTGCATACATATGTTTTCAATATTCATATTTAAATGTACATATGTTATTATTTTTAATGTCTTAATAATTAGAAGTATATAATTAACTATATAATTCAATGGCATGTCTTAAGGGGAGATCCTAAATTATATATATATATAAGAATGTAGATTAATTTGCATATCTAGGTATGAATATAACATACATGTACATCCAAATGCTAACCCTAACCTAACCAAACCCTAAGCTAACCATTATCCAAACCCTAACCCTAACCTTGATCTTAAAATTTAATTTCTAAACCCGAGATTATAAATGATAATAAATACCCTAAATCATAATCTTGAACCAAATCATAAACTTCATATGCTAAGTTCCCTTATCCTAAATTCTTAACCATGGACCTTACTATTTACCCGTAAATTTAATGCTAGAAATTATGTAAGTTCATGTAAACCCTAACAATGTCATAAAGTCTTAAATATTACCCTAAAATTGAGCCTAATTGCACTAAAACCCTATTTCAAAACCTAATTGAGGCCAACCTTACATAAAATTAAAACAAGTTGACCCTAATCCTAAATTGTTAAAAAATACATTTGAGATACATGCACATACATTCAAACACATGTACATACATGAAGTGTGACCCTTGTTTTAAATTATATATATGTAACCTAACTTGAAACCTAAACCTCAAAACATTATCATTTAAGAGTAAAATAAATAATTTATTACCCTTTAATTGAATTCTCTAATAATACCCCCCAAAGAATAATAAAATCCTAGAACAATAAATTAACTCTAACCATAACCAAACTCTCAACTTTAAAGTTATCTTATACTTATATGAAAATTAATCTAGGTCTAGATGTGTTACATATTATCTAGGTCCATGATGTGTGTTGTATGTTCAATTACATGTGTATAATTTTTAGTTTTAAAAATAAAAAATTATGTGTACAACAGGCAGTTTAGCTCTTCATACATTTCTACAGATATGGCTTCACACAATTAGCTTGATGTCGTTCCTGGTGTGGCACCTGAAGTAGTTCTTGTTGCAGCTCCTACTACGACATAGGTTGATGCAGTTCCTATTGCAACACCTGATGTAATTCCTGATCTAGCTCCTCATGCAGCTCATGGTGGGGCTCATGCTACAGCTTCTGGTGGGGCTTGTCATGTACCTCGATGTAGGGCTTGTCATGCAACTTATGTTCCAGCTCCTGGTGTAGCTCCTAGTGGTGTAGGTCCTGTCGTGGCTCTTGGTGTAGCTCCTATTCCAGGTCAAGCTACACCTGCAGCTAGAGCTCCTGCTACACCACCTCCATGGATCAATATCAATGCTTTATTTTCATTTTCAAAGTGGGAGGTTGCTAGAATTGCAGCACTCTATATTGACCTTTGATGATGGTCTTTATAGAGACATATATACTATGATATATAGGAGTTTACAGGATTTGATAGCTAGGTTTAGAGCTCACTATTCATTCACTCCTGCCATATTAGCTTCCATATCTAGGGAGCTCAGGGTTGAGGTTTAGGGAAATGCATTGTTCGATGATGTCAAGAGGGTAGCCCCCAAAGATGTCATCCAGAGAGAGTCTTTCTATCTTATGAGGGAATACAGGGCATGGTGAGAGGCTATAGAGTCACACAATGCAGAGACCCTATTATTGCTAGCATGATCTATCCACAATTTTTAGTTGCACATGGTCATTATCCTAATAATGACCAGATACCACTTTATTTTGCATAGTACTTGTACATTGAGTTCCATATGGGGCTCAGTGTCAACTACTTGGATATTCTTGATTATTACGAACATGGGCGTGGTCAGATCGCAGATCATGACTAGTACCACAGTGTAGTTCATCTGCCACCTACAAATCTTAGATAATTTGTTGGATCAAGGATGCCTCATGTGACTCCTGCACATGCGCCTATTGTAGATAGAGTCATCATTGCTTCCCAAAGGGAAGCAATTGATACTAGTGGACACATTGCATCTATGGTGGCTAGTATATATCACATCAAATTCTATTGGTTGTTATCTTCATAGTCAACATCCTCATCCACTTGGTCGACCTTCTTCATAGGCATCTAGTAGCACTTCAGGTGCCTCCTCTAATGATGCATATAGAGTTGCTGGGCTACCACTGCCAGGCAATATTTATGGTCTTTCAAGACAACAAACACATATGGATATGACACTATATTTTTTGGAGGATATGTTGAACTTTATTAGCTATATTTATGATACAAAGAGGATTCCAGTACACTCAGTGATGGATGTTGTTAGATAGCATTAGAGCCTCGACATAGTTCCATAGAAACAGGCCACCACACCAGTGAGAGATGATACAGCTCACAACATTCGACACCAAGCTCACGACACTCTACAGATGACTCGAGCATATGAGTTAGAGATGTCCATATCACAGCTGAGGGTCTTGATGATTTTGGTGAGCAGTTGTGAGGCCTGTCTGAGATTGATACTAGTTCAAGCCTAGGTATTTCATCATATATGGACCTATTGTTTGGACCTGGCAGCACTGATTCTACATCATTACCCAACCAGTTACATAGTCCACTTCACTTAGATTTAGTAGTAGTTGGACATGGAGTTTCTGGCTTAGGTGCATCAGTAGATGATACGATGGAGTCTACTGATCATCCTCCACCTCCGAAGACCTAGGTACATATATAATTTATTTTTAATTTTAAATATATATAAAATCAAAAAATATGTTCATTTATTGAAAAAATTTAGTTTAGATATATATGTAGATATTTAATTTAATCGTTAACTCATAATAAATCGTGTAGGCATAGGTTGCTGAGCACATGGTTACACATACTATTGGTTTAGGGCATCATGTACATGAGAGAGATGATTCTATTGAGGCACCTGGTAGTGCTCAGGTACTTGAGTTTTAAATAGCCTGTTTAAAGTTATTTAAATTATATTTTGAAAACTAGATATATATCTATATATATGCAAGTTTGTATTTAATTTGAATGTACATGTACATGATGTACGTATCTATATATATGTTTTAAAGATAGAACTCTAACACATATATGTATATATGTATATATATTTGCAAGGCTTGGTTGATGCGCCTCGGCGAGAGGATGTACAGGAGACTCGATTAGAGGGTCATTCTGTTTGTATGTGTCTTGAGGGGTCCCTCTAGTACTAGATCAGATTTATATATTTTTTGATGCATTTATATATTGGAGGTCCAATTTACATGTACATGTGTATTTCAGTTCCTTGATGACATACATGTACTTTCACTATTTATTTGATTATTGAGTATTTCAGTAGTTAGATACCATCACATGTACGTATATATGACTTTTTATATTTTGCTACATACATGTATTTATTTGAGATTTACAGTTTTCATTTTAGATACATAGAGATATATTTATCTTGAGACGTGTGTACATGTATATCAATTATCAATTAGTAGGAAGTTAGAAAGATACATATTTCTTAAATTATCAATTACTAACCTACTAAAGATAAATATTAATTTTATGTGGATAAAAATATGTTAATTAGGTAAGCCAATACATTATTTTAGAAAAAATTTACAAAATATAATATTAAAAAAATATTAATTTAAACTAATTTAAACTTTAAGAGTGCATGACCATAGATGTAATAAAGTAAGATTAAAATATATAGTTTTTTAATAAACTAACCTAAATGATAACTATGAACTTATAATCTTACAATTTTAAAAATACATGTTTAATTTTCACTTATGAAATTCAATCTAGTTTGAAAAAAAGTTGATAAATGAATTTAAATTATTAAATTAATCCATGGCACAATTAATTTAAATTATTAAATTATATAGTTTTTTAATAAACTAAATTTTATAATTAAAAACTTATGATCGTACAATTAAAAACATATTTAATTCAAGATGAAATTCAATAGTTTGAAAAGAAGTTGATATTTAAGAATTGTAAGATATTAAATTATTTTTTATATAAATCTATAGATAATAATTGTGTAAGTTTGAACTAACTTAAAGCCTATTTATATCAAGTTGTTTAATTATTAAATTCATCCATGTGATACAATTAATTTAAATTATTAAATTATATAGTTTTTTAATAAACTAATGATAATTAAGAACTTATGATCGTACAATTCAAAACACATTTAATTCAAGATGAAATTCAATAGTTTGAAAAGAAGTTGATATTTAATAATTGTAACATATTAAATTATTTTTGATACATATCTATAGATAATGAAATTGTGTAAGTTCAAACTAACTTCTAGCGTATTTAAATATCGCTTGTTGTTAAATTATTAAATTCATCCATAGTACAATTAATATTATAGTTTTTTAATAAACTAATGATAACTAAGACTATGATCATACAATTAAAAATAGATTTCATCAAAGTCGATATTCAGATTATTATAAAATAAATCTCAACTTAGGTCTAATCAACCATGATGTACACTTATAACATGTAATATCTTTTCATGATCTTCACTATCTAGTCCCCACTTGCGACGTACATGCTTAAGTTTGATTGGATGTAGACAAAGCCTGGTAGCAACAACCAAGTGGCTATATTGTAAAACTTTGTTGTCAGGTTGATAATCAACAAAGTGTATTCCATGTTGGACTATTTTTTCTTGCTTCAAATATGTTCCATCTATCACAACAGAACATGCACCACAAATTTAAGTATTTTAAAATTTGATAGATATAAAGTTTTGATATATATTTATTTACTTAAATATGTATGTGCGACTTTGTCCTCTCTATAATACATCACAATAAATAATAACTAACACATTCATGATTTTCGGGCTCAACAATCACTGCAAAGACATCTCCTGTATAACAAGTATACATGAATGTATGTGTACAATATATATAACACAGTTGAAATCAATTGATAATTAATTAACAAGTTGAGATTAATTTTTATGATACTTACCCACTTTTACCAATCCAAAGATATGATTATAATCATCAAAAATCAATGGAATATCATCTTTATCAAATGTATCGGTAACATCAAGTGGTACCGAAATCCATGCACCTGTATATCCACATGTCTGATTGATGCATTCTTCATAGTCTTCATCAATGCAACTATCATAAAAATATGAGTATTCTCTTGTCTTCAATGTCCAATTGCAATTATCTATACTCATGACTAAATGTAAGGAATGTGTCTTTTCTATCCTCTTGCAACCATGCATGTTTTTTCTATTAACACCTGAAAGTTTGAATTAAATTAAAAATATAGACAAATTGAATTTAAACTTCAATGAATTTAAAAATAAAACTTAACAATAAAATTTTATAACTTAATTGCATAAAAGTTAAACAGACGTACACATCCATACTTGTTATCTCCTACAAGACTCTATACGGTACCTGTCAACTCGTGGTTGATGATGTCCCAACCTCATCTAATGCAAAATGAGTCTTACACCATTCAACAACATCATGTGCATCATTTACATGAACTCCCTAATAATTCATTTGATACTTTCGCAAAGCACATTTGATGCAAGTTCCAGCACCATCATGTTCACCTTTTCCATGGCCACTCTTGAAGAAATTCCATATGTGTTTTATATTCTCATTGCGATGATATCTAAACAATGCATAAAATGGTCTAGATGATTTAAACTATGGGGCATGTCCATCAGACCAAATATAATGTTTATCAACATTTATGTTTCTTTCTTTCAAATAAGGAAAGAACATACTGAAGAAATGTTCTACATAGTGAATGTCATGTTCTTTATCATCACTTATATAAAAATGATATTCCTTTATAATTACTCGTGCTTGAACTGTACTCTAAACACCATCCAAATCTAACTGTGCATGTCTATAACAAACACGTACCATAATAGTGACCTGCTTATTAAAGTAATAATATGATTGAATTGCTTTCTAATGAACAAAGGAATAGTTCTCTGCAAAATAAACAACTGATACAATTGTTCCAAGTGGGAAATTATCTCTCAAAGTTTGAAACTGTTGTGCTTGTCACTTTAAAAAAAATGCATGATGAATATAAGGTTTAAACAATTTCTTAAATCTATCCATAAATGTTAGAATAGGCAACTCCTCTTCAAGATATTCCAACCTTTTTGTTTCTTTCCCCAACTTTGTTTCATTCTTGACATACTTGTAACTTTTGCAATTCAATATTTTTGTTACATCAATATTTTTAGTTTTCAAAGGAAATAGAGCCAATTCACCACATGTTTCACATAATCCTTTGATGCAATTTATTTGACCAACTGGATCATCTATGTTGTCACACAAAATGAATGATATAAACTCACTTCTCCTACTAGGATGAGCAACATGAAAACCATATGTGTCTTCTAAAAACTTTCAAAATACCTGATAGTGGAGATCAAACTCAATATGATGACGACAAAAACACATTTCAAACACTTTGTTTGACCTCACAAAGTATGGCTTCAATTTTTCAAACAATGTTTGCCCAACTTTTACATTAGGATGTTCACTGTAAAATGACACACATAACTCATGTTGTGTTGTGTCCAACCAATGTTTTGTATGATGTTCATATTAACCAAGTGCAATCCTATGCCTAATAACATCTCTACTATTTGATTAATGACTAGTGTTATCAATCCAAAATTATATGACTAAATTTTTTAATAACTCTTCAATCTTATCAAAATGAGGTGCTCTACACATGATTGCCCAATTGCCCTCCATAGTACTGTCATCCACAATTAATCTTCTCTTAACATATTCTCTCATTGTTTTCCTATTAAAACCCATTTTAGACAAAATTGAAGATATTTGTCTATTTTGGGTCATATTCTTACTTACAACAGACATCAACATCACTTTTCTTGCCACAAACTTATCTTTAGTTCGAGAGTGTTTTCCTATGTTTCTCAAACCTTGTTTAACATTTTCAACCATATCAGTTTGCATGTTAGAAAATTTTCTCTTTTTTGATGTTGTGTCTACACCTAACAATTTCAATGCCTCTTGCAACTTTTTTTTGTGTAAGCAATTATGAAAGAAACTAAGCTTGTTCAAATGTTTCAGTGTTATCAAATTGAGTCATAATTTCTCTGATCTTCTTATTCATTGATCTTCTCTTAGAAAAACTTAATGATTGAACACTAGCTGCAAGTTTTCTCAATTTATCCACATCCATTTTAAGTAAATGATATAAATTCTTATGAGAAATTCTATTCTTTACAGATTGGGCAATATTTAAGAGTTCATTAATACCAATTCCTGCACCTGATCCCAACCCTTTTCTAACTTTTGTTACTGGAATTCCTATAGGGACTGATCTTGAGCCTTCTCCAACATCCATCATTTGAGATTCTACAGGGAAAGATTCTGACCCTTCTCTAACTTCTGTTATTTGAACCTCTGTAGGGAGTGATCTTGAGCCCTCTTTAATATTCATTGTTTGAGATTCCATAGGGAGTGTTCCTGACCTCTCTCCCATATGCACTACTTCTACTTCTATTGAGCCTTCTTCAACATTTCTTTCACCTTGTTTAATTCGATGATAATGTGCTGCAGTCTTCTAAATATTTCTTTGTTCTGCTTCGTAAGATCTTTTCCTTGCATATTTGTTTTGCCTTCCTTTCTTGTTTCCCATTATAAAATAAAATAAAAATAAAAATGTATCCCTTGTCTCAAGATAAATTTCGTGCAATAACCAGATAAAAAAATCACTGTATGGATTTGTCTATCACTATCATACTTTTAAATTATTTGACAAAAATCAATAGAATGCAGTCGTCTGCAAATAGGCATAAATATTCTTCATTATATGACTAAAATCTATGAGTTGCATTATTTACAAGTGGCAAAGCACCAAATCCTTCTTAAGCCATCATTGAATCACAAACAAATAACATGGTATGAATACTAGAATGTTTCTCCTAAAAAATAAATGTCTCTTTAATTTTTTCGTTCTTATTGTAGGACTAGAAAAATGGGTTAAATGCATAACATACTATGAGAAATCACAAAACTCAATCAACATAAATTAACACCCACTAGTCAACCATGAAATCCAAACTAATCAAAAGAAGCAAACACAAGGTTAGAAACCCCCTCTTTTTTTTTGTAGCTCCCATGTCCTTCTTTCTTCTCCAAATGATGTAGCTCCAAAGTTGCCTAAAATGCAAATTTTGATTGTTTTGAGTGATTTAGAGTGTTTCCTAAGGTCTTGGGATGCAATGCAAGGTGTGGAAGTGTAGATTAGGGTTCTAGAACCTATAATGAAACACCTAATTACCAAGTGCACCCTAAAACTACCAAGTGCACCCTGAAACTACCAACTGTGCCCATGAAGTGTGTAGTTGGTAAACCAGGGTTGCAGTTGGCAAAAGAGGTCAAAACTTGATAATTAAGATGTGGGTATGCAAGATATGAGTGTTTTTGGGATTTTTAAGTGTTTAGGGATGTTATGAAATGTGAGGAAATGCCAAATGATCCAAGGTTTTGATATGCAAAGTGCAAATGTCCTAGGGATGTTATGCAAGTGCAAATGCAAGGTGTTTTTTTGAAGTTATGCAAGATTAAGATTATGATATGCAAAATGAAGGTTAGGGTTATGTTTTGGACTTGGTAAGGATGCTAAAGGTAGGTGTACACAAATTGGACTATGCAAGAGATGGTTTCCTAGGGTTGATAATGACATTTAGGCTATGCAAAATGAGGATAGGTGATCAAGAAGACAAGTTAGTTGATGGACAATTTGATAGGGTTTGATAGTGAAAATGATGCTAGGGTTTGAACAATGCAATATGATGGGGATATACCACTAGGGTAAGTAAAAAATGACATTTAGGAATATGATTATGCTAATGATATCTCAGTATATGTAAGGTTTTTTGAACTTAAGTGAAATCTTTACAAGGTATTAACCTAAGAGTTTAACATTATGACAATAGACTTTGGATCTTGACCAAAAAAATGACAAAAAAAGATAACATCAAAATGACAAAGCCAAATCTATGTTGACATAGGTAGCGTTTGACCAAAGAAAATGATAAAATTACCATGATCAAGATCCATCATCCGTTGACACAATGTAATACTCTAGAGTTCATACTTTTGTTTAGATTTTTGACTAAGTTCAAAGGTTGTGGGGTTCAAAATGATGTTTAGGTGACTCAAAATGGTGATGATGCTGAGTAGATATGTGATATGCAAAGGTCCTAAGGTGCAAAATGAGATTTTGGGTGCAAGATGCGATTTTGGGTCAAGTGCAGAATGAGGAGGTGCATAGGCTTCTAGATGCAGTTTTGGGGTCCTAAATTGCAGTTTGGAGGCCCAAAATGGTCATGCAGGTGCCTAAATGTATTTTGGAAGTACCAAGTGCACTCAAATAGTACTAACTATGCCCATGGTGTAGTTGGGGCTCAAAAGGGCACAATTGGTAGTTTTTGGGTGAAGTTGTGAAGCTAGGATGAATGTCTGCTGATTTAGAATGGTATGGTTGCCAAGAAAATGAAGACTAGGAGGTGCAAAATATAGATCAGGGCATATTGATGCAAGGGGACCTATCTAGGTACCTAAGGACACTTTTGAAGCCTCAAATTATTGTCTGGAAACCCAAACTGGGTTCTCAAACTACCAAGTGCCCTCAGATAGTACCAACTATGCCCATGGTGTAGTTGGGGCTCAGAAGGACGTAGTTGGTAGTTTTAGAGCATAGTTGGGAAGATGGGTTGAAACTAAGGCAATTCTAAGAGCTATGTTTTCTAGATTGAAGCCACAGTGAGTTAAACAGAAGAGGGCAATGCTGAGACTAGAATGAATGCTCAAAATGGTGTGTAGGACATTCAAAATGGTGGTTAAAGTGGTCAAGATGAGGGTTGGGTATGCAAATATGCAAGATGGAAGATGCAAAGTGATGATTTTGGAGGTGAAATGAAAAGCATGCAAGCTTAAATGCTAATGATTGCAATGTGAATATGAGAGATACTAAAAAGGTGCAATATGAAGTCTATATGATGCAAGTATGAGGCTCAAAATATGGAGAACATAAGTGGGTACTATGCAAGAGTGAAATCTATGTTTTGCCAAGCATTTTTAGGAGCACAAGTTGCCATGTTTTCCAAGGTTTGAATGTATTGAACCAAAGTTTGTGATGTTTTAACAATGTTTGATGTTTTGAAAAGGTTTTGCAAGTTTCCAAGGTGTAAATTTGAATGTTGGCTTTTATCTTGATTATGTTTTACACACACGCAAGACACATTAAGACAAGAATATTTGTTTTTAAAAGTGAATAGTCACACCACAACTTAGGTTTTAGGACTGTATCCACTGAATTCCTACTTGAACCAAAGTTCAGTCATGCTTATCCAGAGTGGACAACTTAGGACCTTGGCACTATAGGCTCCCCGTTACAGTGCACTCACTTCTTGGGGCTACCAAGATCTTCTTCCTAGGGGCATGACTTCCCAAGGGACTGTTGTTTCTACTAAGGATCATGAGAATGTAGGATGTCTTCACGGGGATGGGTGACCCCTTGAGCTAGTGGATAGAAAGGATTTTGGTCACTAAAACATGGTTTTTAGTAAGGGCATTCCATTTAGCAAGTGAGTGATCAACTTCCTTAGAAGGTCTCCCAGTCGAGAACTAGGGTATGACACACCACAATGGTACTAGAGGAGAGCTATCACTTAGCAATACCATCGAAACAACTTTCATCATAATCAAGTTTTATATAGCGGTTGAAACGTTGACATGGCTTTTGGCTTGTTATCACTCTGAGGTCATCCCCTGGCATACCCAATATCAAGTATCTTGGTCCAAGGAAAGCCTCCTATAGAAGTTACATGGATTTCTCTTAAACCCAAGATCCATGAATGGTGAGGGGAGAGGATACATCCAATGCAACTCCTAGGGATTTAAACACTGTAGACACACCAAGAAGAAAATGAAAAGTTCATTTTAAGCACCAAATGAAGTGTTATTTAATCTAATAAATCTACACACATGGTTTTGAGAAGCACACAATGGTTTTCGACAACATCTTGCAAAGCAAGCATTAGTAGTTTGTTATGATCATGTCTTCATCCCACAATTGCCACATGCTGCAAGGAGACCATTAACAACACAAAATCATCTAATCTATGTTCTAGAAGGAAATAAAAACATTAGATGTAGATTCTGTGTTATGTATGTGCTCACTGTAAATAGGTGTACTCTGACAGAGAAAATTACACCCCAGAAGGCCAAAATGGCTCAGAACACCACCAAGTACACCTAAACAGTGTAGACTATGTCAATGATGTAGTTGGGGCCTAGTTGGGTGCAATTGGTAATGTGAGATGCTAAGTTATTTAATATCCAAATATAAGAAATGTACTTATAAAAAAACAATTAAAAGGAAATATAGTTTTACATTTGATGTTCCTCCAAAGAAAACTTATATTACAAAATTTGAAACATTAAGTTAGTTTAAGTTACTTTGAATTACTTTAAATTAGTTTTAGTTTAAGTTTAAATTTGAAACATTAAATATACTAATTTTCATTTCTCCCTTATAAACACATAATTGAGGAAGGATTGTGTTTACATCCTTTAAATTCTCTCTTTTAAAAAAAAAAAAATGTTTATTTATATCAAGATTTTTTCTTTATAAAGATTATTTCTTTATAGAAATTGAGAATTCATAAAGAGTTATGGCACATTTATTTTTATTGAATGAATTAGATTTGAAAATAAAATTAGATACTTTTCATTAATTCAAGTTGTAAATTAAAAAATTCAATTGAATGTAACTACTGAGATAATTAAAGTGAGATAAGTAAAACTAACATGTAACCACACTTTAAAAGTATCTAGTTTGAATCTATTTAACTTCAATGTATCATTTAAACAACTTCACTAATGAAAGAAAGAAAGAAATAATTTAGATGTTCAATTTTTTTAAAAAAAATGAAAAAATCAATAAGAATATACATTTCTTAACACCATAAATGTGTTACTAATTTTTAATTTAACTTCAATGCATCCATTAAACAACTTCACTAATGAAAGAAAGAAAGAAATAATTTAGATGTACAATTTTTTTACCAAATTGCAAACAAAGATAGGAAATATTGATGGAAGCCTGAACGAAGATAGGAAGAACATTAATTTGCAGATATTGAGAAATCTCTCAACTGCCTTCGATTTGACTTTTGTGAACAAAATTTATGGCAAAGACAGGCAATGCACTACTAGGTTGATGGCAAATAGCTTTACAAATTGATCTTTTTAAGGTTTTTTTGACTATTCGCACAAACAAAATGGCTCTAGACATGTTCGCTCGAACAAGCCCCTTAAATTTCTTGGTGGCTATGAAATTTTATGGGGTATGTTCACCCAAACATACCTGGTATGTTTGTGCGAATGCCATGTTCGAGCGAATGCATAAAATTATGAAAATTTTAAACTTTTTTTTAAATTATTTTTTTTGCTCTTTTGACTCCCATAATTGCAGGAGAATAATCTCCTACTATAAAATTAAAAATTTCAAAATATGTTTCTTGGAGCAAGCTTTCCAATGACTATAATTGTAATACATATTTTAATCATTAAGACTTTCAAATATGAGTTTAACTCATTATAGGTTCATTATCGGTTCATTACCAATTGAACATCAACCGACTTCGACACCTCAAGAAATCTAGTAAATTAGGTTGAATTTTTTTCAAAAAATATGTAGGAACTAGCTTATTGAGATACCTTTCTATTCAAAAAAAAAATTATTTAGGTTTATGATAAACTAACTTCAAATTATCTATGTCAAACAGAATGTATGTCTGAATTACGATTCATGTCACTTTAAAACTTCATAAACTATACAATATTCAACCAAAATAAATCAAACCAAATGCATCCTCTAGATATTGATGTTAGAAATATAACACCAAAAGAATTACTTCATTATCATTTTAAAAAAAAATTTGTGTGTCAAACAGACTGTCACTCTTTAAAAATATTGAATTGTATTATGTACCACTTTTCAGAGGAGATAAAAAAAAATTGACATAATTTTTTTTTTTTTTTTTTAGATTAAAAAATATGGTTACAAAGTAGGAACAAAGTAATCAAAATCACTAGTTTATGTCATCTGTAAATTATTTATAGTTTTGGAGATATAGTCACTTGAACATGACGTTTCTTGCAAAAATATTGATTTCGGTGTCAAAATTGGTCAAAAAGTGGAACCCATTATTGTGGGATCACCCCAATCCTTTATACCTTCTTGGGACACTATGTGACCTAGTAACTTCCCTTCAGTCATGTAGAAAACTAAATTTTTAGGATTTAAGGAAATCCCATGTTCTTGGCATTGTTGTAGTACTTTCCTCAAATCTCTTAAATGATCCTTCCTTTTCTTTGAAAACATTGTCAAGTCATCTAAATATATGGCAATAATCCTATTTTTCATATTGGCAAAAGAGAGTTTCATACCTTGTTGGAATGTGGTGTCAACATTGATGAGGCTGAAAGGAATTTTGTGATATGAAAAAGTCCCCATGGGATGGTAAAGTGGTTTTAATTTGATCTTTCTTTTCCACTTCAAATTGATTATAGCTTGAGACCTCATCAAGAATAGACATCATTTCCTCACTTGCCACCATCTATAATAGGTGATCCATATTAGGGAGTGCATAATTATCTATTAGTGATATTTGATTTAGCTTCCAAAAATCTACACATATCCTTATCTCTCCATTTTTCTTCCTAACTGGCACTATTTTAGCTATCTAGGTCGAATGATGGATCGGGCGTATGTTTCTTTCCTTAAGAATTTTATCCACTTCTCTAAATATGGCATTAGCAACCTTTGGATTATAGCTTCTTTATTTTTTTCAAAATGAAGCAACATCTAGTTTTAAAGGAATTTCATGCTTGAAATTCTGTTAATGGAACTTTTTAAATCTTCATAACTCCATGTGAACACATCTTGGTATTTGAGAAATTCTTTCTAAGGTTCTTTCCTTTCTTCTTGTGTGCAACATTTTCTCACATTAATCATTTTAGGGATTTGTTTACATCTGATGCTCACTCCTTTATATTTACTAGTGGTAGGTCTTTTATCCTCTCTTTTATTCTTGACATAAGTATCATGTTGATTGAACAATTTTTCCAATGATACAAAGTGGAGAGAATAGTATTACCTTGTAACTAGATTACTCCATATTCCTTTGTCTTCCATTTTTTGAGGTGATCCTCTTGACAAACACTTGAATCATTTTCATTAAAACCCCCAAAATTATCTAGAAATAGTTGCAGGCTCCTATCATCTTTGAATGCCTCCTAGTCTTCTACATTATCAAGCACAAATGGTCTGTATATGACTTCCATATGATACCTTTTATCTTTAAATTCTAGTGGGACAATAATAGGGATGTAGAGATTTCTAATGAGTATGGCTTTCAATTCAACTCGCTTGGCAAAAACTCTATTGAGAAAGCATCCAATCCTTCAATATTGTCCTACACTATATTGTGGTAGTTTTTTAATTTATGTTTTTTCACAGAATACTTACCTAGTGGACGATTAATTAAACATCCCCTCGAGCTTTATGAGTTTTCGTTCACTTTTATTTTTCATAAATTATTCTAAGGAGCAAGGCCTCATACTTAGTTGTATTATTCATGTTCCCAAATTCTAACTTGAAAGACATAGGCTCTGGCTTACCATCCAAAGGTATGAATACAATTCCCATGCCTGAGCTAAAGGAAGAGCAACTTCCATCAAATTCCAATGTCCAAATTTGTGATGTATCTTCCTTACTGGAGTTTTGAATTTCCACTTCTCTACCTTTGTGTTCATCAATATTATCATTAGTGAATAGTATATAATTTATGAATCCCAATTCTTGATATAGAGTATGTGCAGGATCATGGTGTGCCAAAAAGTGGGGATCTGAAAAATCTGTAGTTATGAAATATCTCAAACCATTTCAAAATCTATTCCAACTTTTTTGCCACCCACCCTAATACTAAATGAAAAGAGTTAATATCTCTATAAGGTCTAGTATATCTTTTGATACCAAATCTATATGGTCAACTTTAAAAACATCATAAAAATGTGCTTTTGGCCTGTTTTTATGTGATTTTTACTTCAAACATGTAGCTGACGACTTTTCTTCACCAAAATTTGATGAAATGAAAAGGATTTCTTAAGAATGTTCTTATCTTTCCATAAATGTAAAGTTTGTCAACTTATGAGTTTAGTAAGTAATTATTACTTATTTTCTAATGGAGTTACGTATAAAGTGTTGATTGACACACTACTTGAAAAATAACTATAACTTTCAAATGGTACAACATTTTTTAAATCCAAAAGATGCATCACATTCTATGTTTCTTCTACTATAAGAAAAAAAAATGAAAAATTCAAATTTTCAAAGTTTTGAATTAGTTAAGGTGGTCAGACATGAGTTTTTTTTATTCCAAAAATACTAAAGTCAAAAATTAATTAATTATTATTTATTTAGAATAAAAATATTAAAAAATATGTGTCACATCCAGGCATGAGTCTACTACTTATATCTAGAATATTATTAAAAAATATTATCAATTGATTTTGATTAAGGTGGTCAGACATACGTCTACTTCTTATTTTTGTTTTGAAATTTTTGTAATATTGCATTAAAATTCAAAATTTTGACCAATCAACTTTTATTTTTTTGAGATTAGTCCTAGTAGTTTAGAAACTAGATTCAATTTGCTAGAGATTCCTTTCTCTGAACTTTTTGATATAAAGTTAATAACAAGTAGAAAATTGCATGTTAAGTTGACATAACCTTGATTTTCTAATTTTTTATTGGCACTTAAGAGCATAGTTTCCATGATCCTGCACATGCCCTATAGGATCTAATATTGGGGTCATCTGATTTCAAATTAGTGAATTTAGCCTTGTCTTTAGGTTCCAACTTAACTTTCTTTCTACCCACTAGAATTATGGTCTGAGATCAATCTAATTTTATTTCTCCACCTAAATCTCTACAGAAAATTCTACTCAAAAATAACTTGTAGCTAGTAGGATTATCAATAAGTAAGATATTAATGTGATCAAATTTCCACAATCCATCATAGCTTTGTAAATCAGTTTCTGGATTAGATTGTGTGACAATTTTTACCATCAACGTTTCAAATCACACTACGTGATCCATCATCAGGATGAGAGAGCAAGAGATGTCAAACAAAATAGGTGGCAGATTTAGCCTAGACTCACCAAATAAAAGAGAACAAGAGCAAGGGAGAGCACAAACTCCAAAGCTGAACCAAATAATAATAAATAAAAGAATAAAAACAAGACAAAACAAAAAAGGGGGAGGGAGGACTCAAACAAAAGGACGACACACAAAAAAAAAAGGACAAGGAAATAAAAATAAGAAGACCCAAAAAATAAATAAAAACGTACAAGAGTTATATATATATATATATATATATATATATGTATGAATGTATATATCCAAGCAAAAAAGAGAAACACCTAATACCTCTAATACAAAAAATACACAAGAAATAACTTTATAATATATGCATAATATATATATGTAATATACGCATTACATATAAAAATATATTAAATTTATAAGTGAATCTATATATATGTAATATATATGTTATATATATATATATATATATATATATATATATATATATATATATATATATATATATATATATATATATATATATATATATATATATAATCGTAAAAATAATATTGATGGGAAAAATCGTTACACAATCTAATCCAAAAACTGATTTACAAAAATAAGTAAGATAGTCAACAATAATTTCCTTTCTAGATGAGCAACTAGGGCTAATTGAGCATCTTTAATTTGTCCAAACAATGGGACTTGCTTGGCATCCATAGAATAGAATGTACCATGAGACTTAGTGAGAGTGAGACATAAGGCTTTAGCTATAGGGTAGGGAATAACATTATTAGAAGCTCTTGAGTCTATAATACATTTGTTCAACTTGCAACCATTTATATAAAGGGATACATAGAAATTCTTAGGATTTTGGCTAGGAAATCTAGCTAAAGAAGTAGGTTCCCCTTGTTCAAAAATATTAGATGTCAAGGATTCATCTTCTGAGGTTGAGGCAACATTATGATTTAGATTTATATTATCACCTTTATACTAGTCTACCAATCTCTTTAGTTCAGCAAGATTAGATTTCAAATAATCTGTTGGTATTTTTTAATTAAAAAAATTGTATTAAAACTACTAAGTGACAAAAAGCTTAATACCAGAATGACAGTACATACACAATCTAAAGACTAGCCTATTCTTATCAACAATTGCATATGTAAGGTATTTGGACCCAATTTCAACAAAACCACAAATGGTTTTCTACTCTTTTGGCTCTGCACAACCAGGGTGGGTATACCCAGGGATGGTTCAAATCTGAAATGACTGTATGAGGATTATTCTTAGTTTCATTTTGATTCTCATTTCAAAATCCTCAAATATAGACATAATTCTTACTAACTTGCTAAACACATCCCATAAACAGATATGGCCAAGAAGTCTTCTATAGATCTGCAGATGTTTTCAACAACAATGGCTAACTGAAGCTAAAAAGATTTCATGCAGACAAGTGCTAGCCAACTTTGAAGGTCTACAGGAAATAAAAGTAAAATTTGATTTGATGATGCATTTGAAAAACCATTTGTAAGATACTTCTCCTTCAGCTGAAATAACTTGTTCAATGCCTAATCCATTGGGGGTTCAGAGTCTATAGCAAAATCTAAGATCTAATTTGTTGCCTTACAACAAATTGTATCAGCAATTCTTATCAGAATTTATCATTCAAAATCCTTTTCAATACTTAAGGAATCTTATCACATTCATCAAATCTTTTACTTAATCCATTGAATTAACAACAATGATAGATGGATATACAACCTAACTAGATTGCATTCAATTGTACAGGCTTTTACTCATACAACATCAAGGTAGCTAAGTATTGAGCAGGAGACAAAATTCAGAAAGAATTGATATGGGGACAATTCATAGTTTGTATTCATTTCCTTTGAAAATGGTACATCTCTTAAAATAAACTCAGAATAGCCTTCCAAAAGAAACACAGTTCATTCTATCTTCATGTATTTTTAGAAAATTTGATAGAAAAATACATTACAAACTTTCCTTCAAAATTTGGACCAAAAACTAGACTAAGCACAATATTTAGAAGAAAAAGAATTCGGACCACTCTTTAGCCTTGGGATCTCATTTAAATAATGCAAGATGCAACAAGCTTAGGGCTAAAGAGAGTGATACGTGTCCCTTAAAAGACACTAATGAATGTCTGTAGTAAAAGACAAAAACAAATAACAGAAAAGCTAACACATCAAAACATCTTGGGTGGGTCCCTTTCTATTATACTTCTCATTTGTTTTAACAAGAAGATAGGATCTGATTCTCCAATTATTTTTCATCCTTAGAGTAAGTACCCATGAGATTTGAAAGTGATGTATTGTCTTCAGTTACCTATAAATTTACTTCAACCTGGGGATTTTTCGTGACCTTAGTATTGACTTCGGGCGTGATTGTTACTTTTTCACTTTCTTCCTCATCATCTTCTGATATTTGTTCTAGAAACTAATTTTTCCATTTATTAAAAGCATCATCATCTGGCCAATCAAAGCTCAGAGCTTCTCTTTGTATCATTATTAAAGAATTTACATTTTCTTCTAAAACATCAAATTCTTTCCCTATAGTAGTATAAAATAACTATACTTTTACTAGTTCCTCATTTGTCTTAGCCCAGAACCAGTGGCCAGTCTCACTCATGATGTTTATTATTCTTTCATTTAATAATTCATCCATCTCCCTTTTCCACTTTTCTTTTTCTTTTAGCATATCAACAGATTCTAAAGCACGAGGAAATAGTGTGAAATTTTCAGCGATATATTGGGAAAAGCAGAGTGTTAATCTTCTCTGTAAAGAATCCCTTTCATCATCAAAATTCTCTAGCTTATTTAATAAATCAAAAATCTTCTCAACTTGATGATAAGGCATTTGGACTACAAATATACATATGATTGTAATATCATTATTTCTCTCCCTCCATTTCTGTGTAAGAAGAGTCAGCTTATCCTTATCCCTGTTCAACTCATCCATGAGGGCTACAATTCTTGCCAATTGATCAAATAATTTTGACCATTATATTTTATCCCTCAAATATATTATACCCTATTTTAACTTTTCTTCATATTGATTTCTCAATTCTATCTGCAACTCATGCAATTTTGTTTTTTCTTCTTCAAATTCCTCTGTGGTATAGAATTGTGGCCTTTCAGGGGTGTCAGGTATTTCAATAATAGGGGTTGTGTCATGTCCCCTTTTCAAATAATTAAAAAATAGTAATCTTTGCTAAGGCAAGCAGGCCCAAGAAAGTGAAGTTTCAGAAAAAGGGGGTTAATCTTTGGAAATCGTTGGAATAATAAATGAAAATTATTATTAAAATATGTTTCATTAACCTCTCTTGGATGTGAGTTACGGTTATGCCCTCTTTTAAGGGGTTTGGAGGCATTTTGGGCTGATGGGGAGAACTTGATTTTTTCTCATTCTTTGTTATTCTTTAGAGGTTGCCAAACCTGTGGAGAAGGAGACCTAAGAATGGGAGTTTGCAGGTTTCTAGGGAGACCCAAGAATGGGAGTTTGTAGGTTTCTAGGAAGGCTAAGGATAGGAGTTTGAAGCCATTCCATGTGCATGCTCATACAGAGTTTTCCTTTGTGCTAAATAGTGTAGATTTGTGGGTTTTTGGGTGTGTTTTTTGCATGAGTTTGGTGTTTTTAGTTGAGCATTTCATATAAGTTTTGGTTGCTCCTTTAGATAGTGCATCAGAGGAGGTTTGTAGGAGATAGTCAAGCCAGTGCCATCATGTGTCTAATCAGTTGAGAGTTAGTGACCGAGACATTGCTATCACTTCCCAGCATTTCGATGTTGCTCGTCAGTTGTTAGCAGTTTATGGATGGTGTTCTCCTACTAGTGATGAGCAGGGAGGTAGTTATCTTTCCTTGATAGAGTTCCAGTCTTTATGGGAGGCTATTCAGATTTTGAGACAAAATTATATGCAGTTGGTAGCCGACAGAGATTATCTTATGGAGTGGGGTAGTACAGCATATGATGCATTGTTGGCCAAGGAAGATGAGGTGAGTGAGCTTACTGAGTAGCTTGAGGTGACTTCTGAGATTCTTGAGAGTACACAGTTGGCTTTTAAGGAGTCATAGTTTCATTTGGCTAAGGTGACCATGGAGTTAGAGTGACTACAGTCTTTACCTAATTCTATACAGTCACAAGCTGTGGTGTTTGGTGATCCGAGGATGTCCATGGCTGAGATTGTCAGAGATAGTGGAGATGGGGATGCATACATCTTTGATACTAACATTGGCATATCAGGTCCATTCCCACTAGAGTCAGGTTTAGTTGAGTTGGGTGTTGTAGCAGATTGTTGTATGCCTGACATGGTGGTGGCCTCTAGTACTGATGGCACAAAGACTAGAGATGTATCAAAGATCATGTGTGATGTTGGTGAGTCAGCAATTGGCATGGTTCCTGCTAGTAATACTACTCCCTTGGTGATATCTTCGGAGGTAGTAGTCAGTTCCAACATGGTTAATGATCAATTGTAGTTAGTTTCATCTGGATTATAGTCTCAGCCACTGACTGAGATTGGTGCATTCTATCAGCATTACACTACGAGGTATGCTCATCCATTTACCTTTGATGACCATGTTGATGAGATGATGATACAAAGATGTACTTTGGTTCCTAGTGCTTGTCATCAGTTATGGGATAGTTTGACGTCTCAGGATGAGAGTTGTGATGGGCATGACATGGTGATAGGTTCTACAGTTGACAGCTTGATAATACATGACTTAGAGCAGGAGTTTCAGAGTGATGCTTTAGCGGTTGTTGTTATTGATTCTACTCCTTTGGCTATGACATCTCCTGACTTAGCTGGTGATCAGTCACAGTGGGTTGTATCACTTGTTCATGGTGAGCTATTGAATGAGGTTGGTTTTTTTTATCAACTTTATATTGCAAGGTATGTACATCAGTTAGCATTTGATCCTTGTGTTGAGGAGTTGATGGCAGGAAAATTTGGTTTGGGTTCCAATTCTTGCTATTTATCTTGTGATGGCTTTTCACCATCAGGGGTGCATGGTAGTTATGGTTATGAGATAGTGGTCGATGATCTACAGAGTTGTGTTGACTGCAGGCATTGTATAGTGTGTGGATTCTCCATACTTGGTACAGTTTCATTTGGGAGCATTCACCATTGTTACAGAGTTGGATTGTACATTCTGTATAGGCTAGCGAAATGCATTGATGGTATTTACTATGTTGGTAGTCCACTTTACTTGGATTTTGATGTTCTAAGAGTTTGTGTCTCATGGGTTTCTGACTGTGGAAGTTGTGATTTTGGAGTTTGGTTGAGCTATAATTGTCAGTTTGATTATGGATTCCTCTTGGTCATATTGCAGAGGATATTGCGGGAGCCTGTGTTAATTGGTAGTAGTATAGTTCATGACTACATTTGGGATCCAGGTGGATTGATTGGTTTATTGTTCAGCCATTGCTTGAGGACAAGCAATGTTTGGGAGGGGAGGACTTGTCATGTCCCCTTTTCAAATAATTAAAAAATAATAATCTTTGCTAAGGCAGGCAGGCCCAAGAAAGTGAAGTTTCAGAAAAAGGGGATTAATCTTTGGAAATCGTTGGACTAATAAATGAAAATTATTATTAAAATATGTTTCATTAACCTCTCTTGGATGTGAGTTATGGTTATGCCCTCTTTTAAGGGGTTTGGAGGCATTTTGGGCTGATGGGGAGAACTTGATTTTTGCTCATTCTTTGTTATTCTTCAGAGGCTGCCAAACCTGTGGAGAAGGAGACCCAAGAACGGGAGTTTGCAGGTTTCCAGGGAGACCCAAGAGAGGGAGTTTGCAGGTTTCTAGGAAGACTAAGGATGGAAGTTTGAAGCCATTCCATGTGCATGCTCATACAGAGTTTGCCTTTGTGCTGAACAGTGTAGATTTGTGGGTTTTTGGGTGTGTTTTTTGCATGAGTTTGGTGTTTTCAGTTGAGCATTTCATATCAGTTTTGGTTGCTACTGTATTTCAGAATTTAAGCTATTAAAATAGAGCTAAATATATGTATTGGGACATGATTAAACTTCTGAGATAGTTTATTAGTGTTTTTGTGGTGTTTTCGGGCATTTTTGTGTTAATTTCAGGAGCTCGATGAGCATAGTTTTTGTCCTACATTTGTGAGCTGTTGTGTAAAGGCTATATAGATCTAGAAATGTCATTTTGTAGGCTATTATGCTGCTGAAATTTTTGTAAATATGTCCACTTCTAGATTTATTAATAATAGGTGAAGCTGTGAAGCTTTTGGCACAATTTTTGGCATACCCGATTTGGGGTTTCTTGAGAAATTTGGTGGATCTTTGTGATATTAGTTGTTTGATCTTGAAAATCTGATTAGAGGTTGGAAATATCATAAAAAATCAGAAAAGGGACATTTTAGGTTGATCTAGATCCAACCAATGGCTGTGAAGGGTATGCAATTATAGATGCACTAGACTCTCCCATTTTTCTCTTCCCCAGTATCCTCTCCATTTGAGACATTTTTTTCTCCAGTGATTGTATCTGTATACCCCTTTCCTCATATGCCTTCAAAAATTCTTCAAACCTAGCATTGAGTTGGGAAAACTTATCTTCTTCTTGTCCAGATACAACACCACCCAATTTAAGCATTTCTGTAGCCATTCCTATTACTTGTTTGCTACTTACCTCATCAGGCTTGTATACTATCAATGTGCTAGTATGTTCTGCAGTGGGAAACTCATGTATCCTGGTATTTTCCCTCTTATTTATGGACCACAAAACAAGGGCTTGGTGGTCATCACTAAATTTTATCCCTCTATGAACCTGCAAGACCTCTTCAACAGTTGTCAGTTGAACATCCTTCTGCTTCCTTACTGAATCAAAAATAATAGCATTCGCTATATCCCATTCTGGCAGAAGGAGGACTCCTGATTGTCTAACTATTTGTCTTCCAGCTTCAGGAGTGAACCGGGCAAAATCACTCAAGAACTTTGATTTTACCTCTTCCTTGATAACCGGGTCAGATTTATTTGGTTGCTCAGCCTTGATCTTCTCACAGGTTTTCTCAAAATTCTTTATATTCAATCTCCATAAAAATTGAGCAAAAGCCCTAAATCTTACAAAATTTTCATCATTAATAAATCTTTCAGAAGCCTGGGCAACAATCAGGTCAATTTCCTTACCTTGGTAATCAGCAATTGTTAGGTCCAAGGAAGGTGTAGGAGGTTCTTGTGGCTCTCCAACATTTAGGTCTATAGAAGTGACAATTATATCTCCTTCTCCTCCCATTTGTCTAAGCTATTCCTTTAGAGATGTCTCATCATCTATTTGGATTGGAGACTGGCTTGGGGAGTATTGTTCTTTTGGAGAAGAAGAAGACCCCTGCTCCAATTTTTCATCTTTTTGAAGAGCTGGCTCCAGATGGACTTCTTGACCTTGACTTTGCATGAGTGGGTACCTGTTGCACACTCTGAACCATGACATAACCTATCCTTTTCTGCAATGTATATTGGCTAGTAGTTACTATATTTCTACTACTCATTCTTCTTTGTATTTTTGCTACCTTGTCTAGGTATGCCTTAATAAGTATATCTTTCTTTTCATTCATAGTTTGAATTATTGTAGCAAAATTATTCATTAATGCCTGTATTTTATCTCCCCAGTATTTCTTATCTTTTAATGGGTCATATTGGGAGTCAAAAGCATTAATGAATTCTAGGTTTTTACTGAAAACTATCCATTTTTCTTTCATTAATTCCTGCTCCTGTAATGTGAAAACATTTCTGATCACATCTTCTGGATAGTAAACCCGATGTACCATATGGGAAGCTCTCACCCTTTCTCTTAACAGGTCATAGAATCCTTTAGGGTCAATGAATGTGGCGTGAGACTCTGCCATGTTGTATTTATTCAAAACAAATTTAAATGCTTCCACCCCTTTTTAACAAAAACAAAATCATGCACCACAGTAACTATTGGAAAGAAAGTGCCCTTCTTTACCAATTCCCTCTCATCTATAGTGCCTATTTTCCATAAGAGCTTGGCTATCCCTATCTTCAGAGGTACATGAAAAGGTAACACATGAGGTTTTCCTAAGAAACCATAAACTCTTATTACTATTGAAACATTGTAGGGAATTATATTCCCCCCAGTTGTGACTGAGAAGTAGCCCCTTAGCATGGTCCTTGGGTCTGACCAATTCTAATAATGCTTGTGGGATTCTAGGAATATCTCCTCTTAAAAGCAGTCTAAGTTTTGATGAAAAATACCTGTCAAATCTTACATAACTAGCATCAGTGGCCTCTGAAGTCATATCCACACTCCACAATTGCACTGGATTCCTTTCTCCATCCTTTGTGGTTTCTAACTCCATACCTTTGGAGAAGAAAGAATATCCTTTGTATAAACATACATGCATCATCAATGAATACCAACAGAATGGTTTGTTTACTTTCCCCTTTGCTATTCCAACCAACCCGTTGTGAATTTCTTTTGCTAGGAAAGTGGAAAAATCCAGAATGGTGCTCATTCCAAATTGAAGGGTTTGAGCAATTATAAGGACCACAAAACTAGGAATTTGATCACCCCCATCTATCCCCAAAATCTTGCAAAGGGAAAAATATAATGCCTGAGCTTTCAGATTGAAATGTCTTCTTAACAATGGCTCTGGATTATTGGCTGTGATCACAGGTAAACATCCAACCCTAGCAGCATGCTCCTGTAGTGGCCTTGTTCTCAAGTAAACTCATTGTGCATCATATCTAGCTTGCAAATAACCCAGATCAATGATTTCATGCACAACGTGGTTAGGGTTTAGGTTGAAAACCTCACTGAACAATTCAGGGCAAACCCTAAAAAGGTTGACCCCTAAATGATTTTTTACCCATCCTATGATACGATCATACCTCTTTGCCAAGTCCATCAATAAATTGCTATCAAAGAAAACACAAGGGACTACCAATTTTCCAATGTCAAATTCCCATACATTGCTCATAGGAGTGTCCAATTTTTGCTCTAAAAACCATTTCTTAAACAACTCCAAACCTCCCATGGAAACCTGGGCATCCCTTATCCAATTAGCTTTGTCATAAAATCCTTTTGCCACAACCAATCTAGGATTTTTTGGAATGAGCTCCCTTCCCTTTGTTATTTCATGTACTGATGAAGGGAATTGTTCAAGAAAATCATCATGTACTGAACATTTTAGATAATCTTTTTGTCCAGTAAACTCTTTTCGGGGCGGCATTTTAATCAAAACTTTTGGAAAATTAACAACAACAGATGCTTGAAATTTTACTTAGAAAGTCGTGGAGCACTTACCCACCAGAAATCGCACTTCGGTGCTATATGATGTCTTCTGAAATTTTATTGGAGTATTAACCAAGAAATTCCATGCCTTAGCTTTGAAAACTTGAACTCCCTTTTCTTTCTGTACTTTGTTGATTCATTAGTAGTGAAATCGTGGGCTCTTTTTATGAATTAAAACCGCATGCACCAGGTCTAGATCACATTTACTCTCAGTAACCATTGCCTGCAATTTGTTCTCAAATTTGAATCCCATCCATAGATTTTATTAGATCGCACGGTCCTGATTTAAAATAATAAGGCTTCAGAGTCCTTTTTGAAACATGCTACATGTCATCATCATGCTTCCCCACATTACTTAAAAACCTGCATCTTTATTATCCGGGGAAGTGTCAACCGTCGATCAAGACAAGATCGGTGATCAGAATAATCCATCTCGTATTGACGGCCAGCTAGCTGTACAGACCAATAGGAAACTACCATAATAGCTTATACTGATGGATAACACTTCACTTCAGTGGATACCATATCATCTTTTGAAAAAGCAAGGGTCTGACGTCATCACGGCCACTTGTCGCTCCTGCGCTTCCCCGCATTGCTTAAAAACTTGCATCTTTATTACTCGGGGAAGCGTCAACCATTGATCATGACATGATCAACAGTGATACTACTTGATAAGTAAGCTCCATAGTTCTGCCAATGAATCCACCAATGATACCGCGGAAAAATAAAATGTGCAAAAGTACTGACAAATCGGACATACAGGAGCTTTTACAGCCTATCGGATCTCATAAAACAATCAAGGGCTACATGTCACTACTGCGCTTCCCTGCATTGCTTAAAAACCTAGTTTGTTTATTATGCGAGGATGCACTAACCCTTGATTCCTGATAGATCAATGGTGATTTCAAAAAACATTTTAACTTGGCGTCTTCTCAGATGGAAAACTGCAACTAAAAGCATACAAAGGGTTTTCAAAAAGACACTTCTGACGTAAATAAAATATTTAGGATAAAGAAACCCTGCCAACATGTTTGAAGTAAGTACCTTTTTAAAAAAAAAATGAAAATGAGGGCACCACAGAACAAAGACATAGTTGATTTTTCACCCAAATATCAGAACAAATCCTATACTATGAAAAATCACACCAACATAATCTATAGGAGAAATCTGAATTTTGGAATCTTCAATGAATTGAAAAAAATCAAAGGGACCTTGTTCCTTACCTAATTGAATAATATTCATTCCTTGACTAGCATCTTTAGTACCTAAAGTAGATGGATCATGTGTTCCTGAAGGAGAATTAAGAACTATTCTTTTGCCTTTTTCACATCTATGAACATGGCACAAGTAGTAGCATACCATGCTCTGTGCCTTTCTGAGTCAGACTCATACTCTAAAAATAAATTTATAGAGTTTTCAATTGAGCATGAATCCATTTCAGCCCCTAGCATTGAGGTGCTTAATTCATTAGTCATCAACAATTACATTATACAAACTACTTCTAGGCAACTTTCTCCATCATGGTGTGTTGTCAGATGAAATACACACATGTTTCCTTTTTTGGGGGTTTCTTCTATAAAAAATCTTTGTTGCAGGTCAATCAATTTTAAGGTTCTACCTTCATTATTTCTTCCATCAATATACCTTCCATTCTAGTCTTGGAAATTTCATTGATAAGGGTTATTGAATTTGGGAAGTTGTCTCTTCATGGTGATAAGCTCATTTGACAACTTTTTAATTATTTCCTCCTAAGAGGTAGTACCATTGGTACTGGTCATAGTTTGTATCTCACATTTTATCTTCCCACTAATATCATATCACCTTCCAATTCCACAACCATTTTGTGTGCTGCTTCCAAATTAGTAGGACAGGCCCTTCTTAAATCAAAGTTGATATCAGGTGGCATGGAAATTATGAAGAAGGTTTTCAAGTTTCCTGGAGTAGGTCTATCTTCCATAAGAATACTCTTAGTGATTTTATTAAAGTTGGCAAAAAAATATCTCATGCTTACAAAGGGTTACTTCTTGATAGGTGTTAGTTGTGCCAGAAATGCATGTTTATCTTCAATTGTTTTGAACCTAACTTTGAAGTCTATCCTCATGATGTTTCAGGTTGTGATTGAAGCATTAGCTAGGTGATAAAACTAGTCAGCTGCACCTTCAGTCAAAGTTTCAAAAAATAACCTGATTGGTACATCTTCATATGAAATCATCAGGATATGTGTTTCTACAAAGATTTATTTTATGTGTTTATCTATTGAAACTTTTCCATCCACTTATAATTTGGGAAAGTTCTTTCTAGAACCTGAGGGGAGTAGTTGATAAGCTGCAAGTTGTAGTGGACCAGTGGTAGAGGCCCAAGGAGTTGTCATGACTATTTGTCCAATATACTACAAAAAAATAATAATAGGAGGAGCTACTACTCCATGTAAAATTAGTACTTGGAAAGTGGTGGACAATGGAGTCTAAGTTTTAGAAGGTGATGAAGGTCTTCTTTTACTATTCTTATCACTCTCTCGATGAGGTACTGCTAGCAGAGGAAAACCAAGTTCTATAAGTTTTTCAAATGTAAGATCTTGTCCACCTTATTTCTTAACACTTCTTGGAAACCTTTGTTTATCTAATGTGTCAGATTAGTGTTGTTGTCAAGCTTCACACTGAACTTTTCTCTATTATCTATGAAGTTCCCTTCTTTGTATTGCTCTTTCTAATGTTTTTGTTGTAGATTCTTCTTCTTCAAGAAATTGGATAGTGTGTCTATAGTGTTCAATATTCCTTGTATATCTCCAAAAAAATGTATTTAAGGAAGATATTATGTCTTCTTGACCATCTTGGAAACCCAGGTTAGGTTGAAGCATAGGGAATAGGTTTTCATGAAGTAGCACCATCTTTATGTATAATGTATTTCTTTTGGTCTAGTGACTATTCCATGTTCCCAACAAAGTTGCCAAAAATCTATTGGTAGAAAAATTGTTCTTTCTTATAATAACTCTCAAAGCACCCAAATGTGTAAAGAAAAATTGAATACAATAGTTGGGAAAATATCATTAGATTACTAATTTCCCTCTAGATTACAGACACAGTTCCCTTGTATATGATTTGCAAATAATTTGTTTATTTATAATTCTACTATGGTATGTTCTTGACCAGAGAAGAGAAGAGGAAAAACAAGTTAGGCCTAGGCAAGACTAACTCAAGCAATGGATTGGTCTTGGGATGAGATCAATTCCATAAATTCACACATCTTACAAATCTTCATAATTGATAATGCAACTGTGAAAACTTGTAACATGAATAAAATGTAGGATGAAATGATATGAAGATAAGATGCAAGACTATGATTCACACATCACAATAGAAGTATTTCGCTTAACCTTAGTAATTCTTTGATTACTTGTCATTCTATTAAATTGAAATGGGAAAAAAAACTTTGTTTGTATTCAAATTTCTAATCTAACTAGAAAGAAATACATAGACTAACATATGCATGGAACATTAAATGAATGGTATCAAACAATCCCTTCTTGTCTAAGCAACAAATAGTATTTCACACAATTTTTTTTTGATCTTTTAGTTAACTTGGAAAATTACATAAATAGGCTCCCTCTTAGGAATCTTGGGCAGTTATAGATTCATTAGTTACATTAACAGAGCACTTGAATCACTCACAAATCAAACAGTCATAAGTTATGATCCAATACATTAGAGAAAGAAAGTAGAAATGGTTAGAAACCCTTAAATGCTTCATATTCCTCTTTGATCTATAATAGTCACTTTGGTGCAAATACTTCTTTTTCATATCCTAATAGTCACAACAAGTTTGAATCTCCATCGTCGATCTCCTAAAAGTGATCACGATTTAAACATGTTAACTCTTTCATCTTTACCTTGTGACTTCTTTGCAACTGTCCACCATACAATACTTTTTGATCCATGAAATGATGTGATGACTATCCTGGGTTACTTTTCGCACCTTTTCAACTTAAAATTCCTTTAACTATATTACTATCTATGATGTTGTGATCACTAACTATTATTTCATTTCCCAGCTTCACAACATGAAATGTTCACTCATGGATTAATTGTGTGATAGTGTGGTCTATTAACTTTTACAATTTTGGCTCTTTTAATAGTTGCTTCATAATTCTACATGCCTTAAGCTTGATAATGACTATGATGTTGCAATTTTTTTTATGTTTAGTAGGTTTTCTATTGCACTGAGGGCTATTTCAGTTAGTTTTACTAGACTAGTTTATGTTTATCTCCATGCTCTGTTGATTTTCAGTGAAAAACTCCTAGTCATTTCTTAGGTAGAGTTGGTCGTTCATCATTACAATGGAGCCACTCAATGAAGGACAAATGTTGTAAGACTTTCTCACATTTTCATTTGCATCAATTAATTCTTAGGTTGTTGATCACCCTAGTATAGACCCAGTGATAGTTTATACCTAGTAAAGATTGAAGATGTCGAGTGAAGTAAAGTCAATTCATATTGCTTGCTCACATTTTAGTTTGCATCAATTAATTCTTAGGTTGTTGATCACCCCAATGTGGACACAATGAAAATTTATGCCCATAAAGATTGAAGACATCAAGTGAAGTAGAGTCAATTCATATCGAGTGAGGTAGTTATTGCTGAGAACATAGAATCCAAGGCAAAACATGAATATTAGTTGGGACTAAGTGTAAGGGTATTCAAGTACCACATGAACTAGTTTTTCCATATGTGATTTTAATGGCACAAATACTTATGTCAACCATTTGGGATGACTTCTACACATGATTTAAGGATTGTAGAGATAGCTAAGGAGTTAATTACACATTTTGTAAGAGGACATAAATACCTATGTAACGTGATCAACCAATCAAAAAAATGGAAGGACTTAGTTGTAAAAGGGAGAGATTTGAATCTTTGATCATGATCTAGAATCTTCTCTAGATATTTATTTAAGGAAGGTCTAAAACCTCAATCAAAGAGAGGATGTTTATAAATGTGAGGTGAACAAATAGATAACAAAAAAAGGTTGTGTTTGATGATCAAAAATAGAGATTGGACAAAGAAACCTAGTAGTGAAGGAAAAAACAAAGTATACCAGATAAGGAGATCAAATAAGATCAAGAGAGAGAATATCTATAATCTAGCATCATAGTGCTAACTGGGGGATTAGGTACTAAGACATTCTAACAAGTGAATTAGGGTAAATCTCTTAACAAAGTGGTTTTAATAGACCTGTTTAAATCTCCTTAAAAAGTTCTTACTTAGTTGTAAGTTTTAAATCCTTTAATTAAGCTAGACTTAATAAGTCTTGTATGATCTTAGCGGGGTAGACCCCTCCCAAGATAGATTATAAAAAATGATCAACCATTTTAGCCTTGATAGGCATACTTTGTTATTGTAGTAGTGAAGATTTGTGGGTATCATCTACACCCAATTTTTACCTTTACCATGAAGCATTTCTAGGTAACCAAATCTTGTGTGTTATATGTTTAGATTTACCTTATGTTCATGAATGTGATAAATAGTTATATCATTACAGTTTATGGTTATGTGATTCATAATCTAAGATATGAGATGTATTAGAGGTGAATACATTTGATTTTTTCATTTGTTTGAAGAGGTGAATAACATTTGAAGATCTCAATTCACACCCCCCCCCCCCCAAATATCTTACTTTCCCAATAAGACTTCCAACAATTGATACTAGAGCTAATTTTTGTAAGAAGAAGTATAACAACTTGAGATATAAGATCTTCGAGATGGAAGCTTACAAATTGGGAAATTTTATTAAGAACCAAAAGCTTGATATACAAATCTTATGATAGTAGCTTGAAGCAGTAAGAGAGGAATTAAGTGGATCCTTAAATAAAAGAAAAGATTTGTCTATTCAACAAAATGATATACATTATCAAGGAGAAGACACTAAAGCACTACTTGACAATAGAAATTCTAGTGAAAGTGATTCAATCATAGAATGCCTATAGGAGAAGAACAACATTTTGAATGAAGAAGCCAGAGGATTGAAAAGAGAACATGAAATCCAATTAGTAACACTTTGTAAAGTAATTGAATAGAAAAATAAATTTGAAGAAGACAAAATTATGGAAAAAGAAGACAAAATGAAAATGGCTACTAGACTTGATGAAAGAATATATGATGTGTAGAATCTCACAAACAATTAGCTAGATATGCTGAATAAATTTCTACCTACAAATAAAGAAATGAATTAGAGGACTTGGAGATTTAAAATTTGAGGTCACAAAATGATCAACTAAGAAATTAGTTAAGATCGAAAAGGAACTCACTAAAAGGATGAGAAAACCTAATGAAGCTATAGAATACTTTGAAGAACTGATGAGGTTATCAAGAACACATAGTGACACCTATAGATTAGGTTATAACAAGAACCTTTCAACCGCTAAAGAAGGAGAATCATCAAAGAGTGGAGAATAGAGGAATGCAAAGCCAAAACACAACAAACCTACATGTCATCACTATGGGAAACCAAGATGTATAGAAAATATTTGCAAGAGCAAGAATTGTAAGAAAAATCCTAAACCATAGTTCAATAAACATTATTTTAACTACAAGAAACAAAGTCATCAAGAACATGAATCTGGTTCAAAGAAAAGTAATAGACCAATTGTACCCACATTTTAAGGTCATTTCTACAATTGTCATAAATATGGACATAGAGCTCAAGAATGCAAAGCCAAGGTAGAATCAAATTGGACAACCAAAAGGAAAATCATTGGAACCAAAAAAGTTAAATCCTATACCTAGGATTACAACACATGGTATAGTTGTCATTATTGTGGTGAATATGTTAAAATTGTAGAAAACTACATTAGGACACATTTTAGAGGAAAATTCAAGATTTGGATGAATGAAAGTTTAATTTACTACAATTTTCACAAGATTGGACATGTAAGAAAGGATGGAAAGACCCAAATATCAACATTAAGCAATGAACATGAAAAAGGAAAATGAAAAGTTGATGTAGAACAAATAAGGGATGAGATGAATCAAACCTAGAGAAAGAAGGAAGCATAAGGAAATAGTGGAATGGAACCAACAATTCTGAGACCACCCAATCCAATGGATGAGGTTATCACACTATTTCTAACTAAGATAATAAGGTATGCAAGGAACTACACATTTGAATGCTACATTTTACACCACTTACTAGGATAAGATATGTTAAAAGTCCATATCTACATGAATAAAGGGGTACTAGGATAGATTAGAGGAGAGTGCTGAGAAAAAACATCATATGCATGATGGATGCCTAGTATTAGTATTAATGTCTACAGTGATCAATTACTGTTATATGAATTGAGCTCCTATATAGACTAAGTTGATATGTAGACCAAGCCAAATGTAGAAATGGTAATGGTCATTGAGTGGTGGTCTTGACAGAGCGATGAAAGAAAGATATTGCATTAAAAAAATTTATGTTGAGATGAAAGACAACTATATTGCCCCTACCATAGTGCAAATCATTTATTGAAAAAATATTTTTACCTTTTGAGGATATAAAGTGAATTTGGAAGACCATTTCTACTCGTGTAGTGATTTTGAACTTGTAGAGCAATTTAATGGAGATTAAACAAATGATTTGTGCAAAAGATTATGTGATTCTAAAATGTTTCATCAACTAATTGTGAAGAGAAGTAAGTAGAGCTCGTGAACCAAGTTTAGTTGTTTTGTGAAGTTGTTGAATTGTTTTTGGAAACCTACTTTGAAAATGACACCATCTATGTCTGATAGTGATAAGAAATTTTTGAAGAATAGTAATGCACAGATTGTAAGGAATGATCAATTCCCTCCACCAAAATTTATGGCATACCCTGATGTCATGATGATTAGAGATGCATTAGGCACTTTATCATCAATTCCTCCCAAATTTTCATAGTGCATGATGTTTGTTCATGCAATATGTGTAAAATATAAGAGATTAGATATTTCAAGTTGAGAAATTCATATGAAAATTTATGTCAAAATGGAGATTTGAAAGTGGAGAATAACATTGTTTTTGAGAAATGGGTTGCTCATGCCCTATCCTTTCCCAAAGTTTTCAAAGTTGAGTAGATCAAAATTGTTTTAAGTAGGGTATACGACATGAAAATGTGGTTGGAGAATGGGCCAATGAAAATCAATAAGGAAATATTTCATTGAGTGATATGGTATCCAACCCTAGATCAAGTAAAAATGTTGTATTTCTTAGTAAGAAATGATATCAAAGAACAAACAAAGTACAAATGGAATGGCTGAGGAATGTCTCTGATAGCATTACAGATCTTGTTATTGAATTTAAAGCTTGTGTGATTGCACATAGATTCTATTATTCAAGTTGGTTGAATAGAGTGTCATGCATTGTAGGGGACTTGGGGTATAAGATTATGAAGAAGGACCACATTTATGAACTTTTTGAGTTACAACTTATAAAATTAGTGAAGAATAATGGAACAATCAAGAAGGAAAAGAATACTTTTGTAAGATTGGATAACTCCTAATATGCATATTTTTCTATGTGCAAAATTCATTTCCATTCATAGGTACTATTGTTGGATAAGACCAAACCATTGATTGAGAAAATCAATGACCAAAAATGGAGAGAGTATGATCAGAATAACAATGTATTCACTAACTTGGTTCCTAGAGTACACTAGGAGTGCTTGAATATAAAGGCCTCAAGAGAGCTTCTAGAATGTATAGAAGTTAGCACCATGAAGTGTCATACAACCAAGCACATGTCCATCAGATATGGATTATCCTCCATTAAGCACAGAAGTAAGTGTGGTGATGAGAGGATAAGCCTACAAGGGTGGGACATGCAAAACAGTGTTGTAGACACCATTTGCTCAAATAGAGTTGCGTACTCTTGTGTTGTCTACATGACAACTCAAAAGATGTGCAAAATCTTAAGAGTCTCACAAATACAAATAATAAAATAATCCAAAATAATTAAATAATGCATTAACCTAAGTAAACATAAGTAAGTGTAATAATTAAATACTTATTTACACCAACACCCCCCCTTAAGTGTAACTGAGGGGAATGCCCTTAAGCTTAAAAACTAGGATGAAGATGCAAAATGGGTCCTAGCTACTAGGCCATGTAAGGTACCCATGTACATAATGAAGATGCAATCTCCCATAAAACGAGGAAAGATGGAAAACCTCATGGGAAAAACCCTCCCCAAAAAAGAGAGATAAGTAAGGATGCATTGATGGATGGAGTAATCAAGACCCCCTCATTACAACATACATCCAGTATATACAAAAGAGAATAAGAGAAGGAAGAGAGATAGAATAGGCTCCCCCCCCAAAAGAAGAATGCCAACAAGTGAAAGCTGCTCCAAGGAAGAAGCTAGTCCAAGAATGTAGAATGGTGTTCCTCCCCTTAGAAAGAAACAATGCCCAAGGTACTATCCTGAAGATGTATGGTGGCCCTAAAACCTGCTCAAGTATCCCTATACTGATACTGAAGTTCACCCCTTCCAACTGTGCTGATAAGAATGAATGCAAATCTGTCAAGGATGTCTGTTGAACCTATTCCACTGAACCATTTGTCTCCTCTACTGACAAAGAGACCTCCACTAATTATTGTTCATAAGGATCCACAATCATGCCAACCTATTTAGATTGATCATGTAGAGAATGGACATGAGGGTTAGAGTCAACCCTCGCAACAACTGTAGAAGAATCATCATCAATGAGAAGATCTAAGTCCTCAAGTCTGTCTCCCAAGTCAAGTGAAGCTGGAGCTAGAAGAAAAGATGTACCATGTTGTGATGGACCTTTCACTATGGCAATATAAGCATGTGGGCTGCACTGATGTGACCTCTCACTATAATTGTCGATAGAACCCCATGTGTCTAAAGCTATTGAAGCACTATTGCTGGTGTCACTATAAATTTCCACTATGTAGGATGTGCGGAGAGGAATAGAAGACAAGCTTGGTGAACTTTTCTCAAAGTGAACATCCTTCTTCACAAAAATCTCATGTGTCTTTGGATCCATAAGTTTGTAAGCCTTTGCATTATCTTCATAATTGATAAAGGTACAAGGCCTAGGTGTTGGTGCCTTGCAACTCCTAGAAGAAAGGTTTGCCCATGTTGGACAACTGAAGACTCTAAGGTGACTCACAACCAATTTTTTGCCGCACAATGCCTCAAAAGGAGTAATGCCATCTAAGGCTAGATGAGGAGACCTGTTGAGTATGTGAGTAGCATTGCTAATGGCTTCAACTTCAAGTGTAGGATCAAGAGACTTGGTCTTTATCATGCAACTTGCCATGGTCTTGAGAGTTCTAATCCTTATAGCTACAACATCTATCTTGTGCGGACTGAATGTTGGTGAGTTCTGAAGATCAATGCCCTCAATTCTATAAAAGTTCTTGAGTCTTCTATCAACTTATTTGTTCTCATTGTCCACTCTTAATACTTTGATAGATTTCCTTGACTTATGTTCAACATGAGTCTTAAAATCTTGAAGCTTATGAACTACTTCATTCTTATGATGAAGGAAAAAAACCCAAGTGAATCTTGAAAAGTCATCAACAAATATGAGTATGTAGCGGCCTTGGCTGACTGAAGTCACTGCAAATGGTCCTGCTAATACCACGTGAACTAGCTAAAGAAAAACTAGAGCTTGAGAAGACTTCCTTTTATCATACTTCTACTTGAGATTCATATCCACTGAATAAGATGAACACTCTCCCTTAGAAAAGTTGATGTTAGGTAGACCTTTGACCATGTGTTTTGAGAAAAGTTGCTGAAGATAGCGGTAGTCAAGGTGACCAAACTGCTCATGCCATAAGTTGTTTGAAGTAGAGTGAGTTAACAAGACTTGGGAAGGACTCTTAGGCACAAAGTGGGAGAAGGAGTATAACCTCTTGTCATCATTGACTTTCCCCACTACTACCAATGAATCATCTTTTAGACTTTGCACCATCACTAAATCGGGAAGGAACTCAACCTTATGACCATCTCTAAGGTGAGTGATTTGGTAAACTGATAGGAGATTAGAGCTTAGATTTAGAACATAGAGAACATCTTTGAATTCGCCATTTTCCATTTCTACATTTCCTTTCCCTTCAACTTCCATCTTAGCATCATCTCCCACAAAGATGTGTGGTACCTTTGACTGCTTCAATGAAGAAAAGTCTTTCCTTGAAGAACCCATGTGGTAAGAGGCGCCTGAGTCAAGTATACATTCCAAAGAAGAATTTCAATTTGCCATAAGTGCTTGACCTTTACCCTTTGAAGAGGTTGGAGTTGAATCCTTGGAAGTACCTGGTACTTGAATCTTGTTCTTCTTGAGTAGATTTTCTACGATTCTTTTTGTCTTGTAATGATGCTCATCATGATTTGGCTTTTTACAGTATGCACAAAAGAGTTTGTCCTTCTTTTCATTACTTCCCTTCATTTTTGAAGAAGAACTGCCTTGTTGAGAGGAGTCATCTTGTGTCTCAGATTGTGTTTTCTACTTCCACTACTTCTTCTTCTTGTTTCTTTTTTCCCCTTGACTAGATTTGTGATCATCACTAGCCACTAAGGCTTTGGTCTTAGATGACTTGAGAATGCCAAAATCCACCAAGTGAGATTGTTCAACAATCAACATGTCTACAAATCCATCAAAGGAAGGCTTCTGGTTAGCAGATCCCATGGTCAACTTGTGAGTATTAAAATTTGAAACAAAGTTAGCGTACTCAGAAGGAAGCCTCTTTAGGATGTGATGTATCAACCTATCATCCTTAATGGGATTTCCACAATCTTTTAGAAGTTCCCTATACTCATTGACTTTGATGATATAATCTTGAATTGTGTCATAATTCTTAGGATCTAAGAGAAGTAGATCATCTTGAATTTGAAATCCCTTTTCTTCATCCACTTTACCATACAACTGTTCAAGTTTATCCCAAGCTTTCTTAGATTTTGAACAATTTTTAATGTGAAAGAGAAGATCCCCATGTACACAACTCCTAATTACACCTAAAGCTTGTCGATCTTGACTTGTCCAATCAATGAGTTCTTTAGCATCAGTAGGTTTGGTAATTGTACCATCAACATAAAGACTATATCATTTTTCCATTAATCTACTCCATGCAATATCTTTCCATGTAGAATAGTTGTGTGAAGTTAGAGGAGGACATTTAAAACCCATGATGCAGAAATGAAAGAGCACAAAATAGAGACACAAGAACATAGTAGACACTGCCCCTTTTCACTCAATCAAAAGACACCCACCACCCCCCCCCAAAAAAAAAGAGATGCTTGGCACTTTATGAGTAGTGCATTTATAATGGGCCACTTGTCAAAATGAACAAAGTGACCTTTCTAATTTGGCTTTTACAACTGCCTTATGAGGCTGAAATCTGTCACTTAAGCATTGTAGCTTAGTTTTACAACAATTTTGAAAAGAATCAAAGCATTACAATGCCAAAGAAGGCAAAATTCTGCAATTGAGAAATTGGTCCACACAAAACTAGAATTTGACTTTAGATCTAGAAAGTAGACAAAAAAATGCACTTTCAAAAAAAATAGAACTTGAAAAAGTGATCAGATGTGCCCGTATGGAGCTTCTAAAGTTGCAAAAGGCAAGATTATGTAGGTATAGTCAACAAAAAATGCAAATTCTACAAAATTTGAGCACCAAAACTAGAAAAAAACACCACCACTAGAAAATTCAAGAAATTCTACCTGATTTCAAAAAAAATTGCATCTAAATCAGAGTCCGAATGTCCAAGTTACAAGCTTGCAAAGTTAGGCTGCCAAAATGAAAAGCAATCTGGAGAGGGGTCTGGAGGAGAAACTACGAGTTTAAATTTGATAGTCAAATGACCATCAATGCAATTCAAAAATGCCCTAGAATGAAATCCAAACGGGCATCAAATTTAAGACAGTAGAATGATGATGTCAGCAAAAAAATCAGCACCCTTGGTGACATGGTGGATGATTGGACATCTATACTATATGGAAAATAACATGTGGCAAAAATATGGTTTCCACATGGCAACATGGTAGTACCATGTCTGATGATGTGGGCTGCCACTCGGATATGATGTGGCTATCTATTTGGTGTCCTACGTGTCAGATCTATGGACATGGCCTTTTTTTGACATGGTACCAGGAGTTTGAAAGTTGTGAAATGCCGAAAAGAGTGCCAAAAATCCTTCAAAATGTTAGAATTGTTGTAGAGCAAGAGAACCTCTAGAATGCATGTCAAAAATTTGAAAAAGCCATGGCAAAAGCTCAACACGCAGGAATGGAACTACGCGGGTAGGCTGAGTGTCTGTAGTCGCCAAAAAATACAGATCTGCGAAGCCGAGTTCGAGAAATCACCTACGACGCCAAAAATCCTTCACTCTAAACTAAAGGTTGAAGTCACAGTCATCACTAGAGATCAAAAACAATCGCTGAAAAATGGAGTTATTGTAGGTTGATGCAGGGCCAGTTAAAACCTCATTGAAATTCAATGCAGCGGTCGTCGAAGAAGCTTTCTGTGGTTAGAAAGTGCACATAGTGGCCGAGTGACACCAAAAATCTCTACAGCATACTAGGGTTAATAATTGTCCATCGGATTATGTAATAGCGATCGTCAAAAATTGCCTGCAGATGCCAAAAAACTATACAAGCCACCGAGGGTTATGAAAAAAAAAGTCCCACATCGACCCTACAGGGTATGTGGGAGCTATTTATAATATGTAGTTCGTGGTAATAAAACAAAAGCCTACAGATGCCGATGGATGGGTCAGGCTAGGCCAGGAGTTAGCCTACTAGGTTTGTGATGAAAACACGCAATATGGCCCCAATTGACTTCTCCTGTGAATTAAATAAAATATACCTCCAAATTGGCAGATCCAAGGTGTCACTGCCCGGGTCTGTCAAAATTTTTTTTCTCTATCGGGCGCCCGAGGGAAAAATAAATTTCTAAAAAAAAGGATGAAAATTCACAGAAAATAAATTGCAGATTTGAAATTAATCAAATAAATCTATGAAAATAATCATACCTGTACTACAAATCAGGGCCTCCAAGTTTCGATTTGCAAACAAATTTGCTTCACGGTCGACTTTGAGCCAAGGTAGGTGAGCTTATAGTCAATTTTTACCAGTTTAGCATTCTGGATGCAATGGAGAGGTCAGATCTAGTGCTAGACGCTCCCAATTTCTATAGCACTCTAGATTTAGGTTGACGTGATGAAGCAAGCAAGAGGTCTCAAATGGCTTGTGATGAGAAAGTCTCCAAGTTGCTCTAATACCATGTAAGAATTTTCCTAAGGGAAAAATTTACCCAAGAACTAAGAACTCAAACACAAGCACACAAAAGACCAAAAATGGAGAGAGTATGATCAGAATAACAATGTATTCACTAACTTGGTTCCCAGAGTACACTAGGAGTGCCTGAATATAAAGGCCTCAAGAGAGCTTCTAGAATGCATAGAAGTTAGCACCATGAAGTGTCATACAACCAAGCACATGTCCACTAGATATGGATTATTCTCCATTAAGTACGGAAGTAAGTGTGGTGATGAGAGGATCAGCCTACAAGGGTGGGACACGCAAAATAGTGTTGTAGACACCATGTGCTCAAATAGAGTTGCATACTCCTGTGTTGTCTACATGACAACTCAAAAGGTGCACAAACTCCTAAGTGTCTCACAAATAAAAATAATAAAATAATTCATTAAACTAAGTAAACTTAAGTAAGTGTAATAAGTAAATACTTATTTACACCAACAATTTCATTGAACAATTGAGAGAAATTTTTGAAACTATTTTAGATGGATATTTTGAAGAGTTTAAGGATAATATGAAGAATAGATTGAGGATTCTAAATTTGGTTGTTGATCACTACTATGATTACATTTTTATGGTGGACAGTAACTATACTTATGCACAAGTTGTCATTCCAAGTGTTTCATGGCTAAGGCCTATGTAATATGAGGTGAACATAGATGACATATCTGAAACTTTGATATCCTTTCTATCTAAATAAATTTATAGGAATGTTAAACCATTCCAAACATATGAGAAAACCAAGATTAAAATGCAAATACAAAAGTGCCCAAGTTCAATAGAGAGACAAAGAAAATGATTGCTGATCTTGAGGGATAACTTGGTGAAAGAGACCTATGTATTACTGAAGGAAAAGGTGAAGATGAAGAATATAAAGAAGAATAATATTAATCAAATGGGAAATAATTAGTGTTTATCAAGCCTAAGGTGAAAAAAATAAGAATACAATAATTATTGATCCTAAGGTAAAGATGAATTTGAAGAAAGGTGTTACACCTCCCACCTCTCCACTCAAAGAAGAGTAAAATGACAAGTATCTAAAGAAACATCTCTTGCAGCTATTGAACAAAATAAATGGAAAAAAAAGATAACCAAGATAGTAATGGACAACCCCCCACCTAAGAGGATACAAGAAACTAAAGGGATCGAGCAAATTAAGAAGAAGTTGAGGAGGAAATTAGTTGCAATGTCTGATCATGAAGAGGATGAAGGAGAGAAAACTATAGTTGATGATTTGGGTAAGTTTTAAATTGTTCCTAGATGACCTCATCTAGATATTTATTAGGTATGTAACAATATGAGAAATTTAGTAGGAATTTTAGGATTTAAGCATATTAAATGTGATTCTTTAGAGAAAGCTAATAAAGAAGAGGTTGAACCAGAAATGTTAGACATAATGACAAAGTTTCATTACATGCCTATAGAATTAGGCAACAAAAATCCTAAGGAATTATACAATAGGTTGGATAAAAAGTGGAAATGGGCATTGTCTATGACAAGAC
Organism: Cupressus sempervirens; assembly: GCA_028749045.1. Classification (NCBI taxonomy): domain Eukaryota; kingdom Viridiplantae; phylum Streptophyta; class Pinopsida; order Cupressales; family Cupressaceae; genus Cupressus; species Cupressus sempervirens. The sequence continues at coordinate 766,273,338 of CM053791.1, forward strand.
AAATATTGAAAAAAATGTTATTTTAGACTATGCCAGATTTAGGGAAGACACATTTGTCTATAGCCCTAAAGGGTTTCACTAATAAGTTTGTGCCCAAGACAAGGGCTGATAATTTTTTTTAAAATAAAATAGATGAGGTTGTACAAATTAGTGAATTTATTTGGAAGAAGGTATTTGGTCTATTAGCTCCAAGAGAAAAAGAAGAGAAGGAGGAAGAAGAAATAAAAATTGAACTAGACAATAAAGAGGATTATGATGAATCTCAATACTTGGAGGAAGAAATAAGAAAAAATATAGAGGAAAGTGAAAAATAAGATGTTGTCACAATTGAAGACATCTCCAATGAAACACAACAAAATCTTAATGTCTTGATTGAGAAAGAACTAAAAATTGCAAGATTCATAAAAGAAACCTCAGATACTCCTCTCCCATGCATTAATCTAGTATTGATGCAAATTCAAGATTATCCAAAGATTGAGAATGCAAAAGATATGGACTTTACAGCTAGTGGTTTTCAAATAACTTCAATCACATTTTTGGACAAGAGAATACAAGATATAAGTGTTAAGGAATAGTGGAAAGCTATAATCATAATTCAATATTCACCAACCATGGCTAATCTTGTCATTGATAAAGAAAAGCGAGAAGGGAAAGTGCAAGTAGATAAATCTACACATGATGCCTCAGGACCTCACATTGAGGGAGAAAAGAAGGCTGAGCCACAAAGGACTAAAGACTCTCAGAAGCCAAAAGAGCAAGATACACTACAAGCTTTAGTGAAATGGCTAAATGTTGTGGTAGCATACACTGATACATCAATTACTACACCTACACAACTGGTTATATCTACTCAAAAGGATATTACTATAGGGTGAAAGTACAAAGTTGTGTCACCTTTTAGCCTAACTTATTAGAATGAATAAATTTGAGTATTTCTATCTAAATAAATTTTTTTTCAAACATATGATCTTGATAAATTTATTGTAGCTAAGTTATATATGGTCTCACACATTTTCAATTGGCAATGTCTATTAAATGCATGTTTTATACTAGTTAGTATCCAATTACTAAAAAAATACAATTATTTTAGAAAACTAATGTTTCAATACCTTGTACTATTTGTTATGATATTTTTTTAATAACACATAAACACTATTTTATAGAGCTCAAACCCAAGAATATTCTCATATGGATTTTATAGTGTTTTAATTAGATATAGTATATTGTAATTGAAAAGTTCTACAAGTATGACCATTTTCAGAAGTTATTAAAAAACTATGAGGGTTCAAACTGAGTAACTCAATCCAATATGATTGAAGTGATCCCCAAAATAGTCTTAGCTAAAGATAATAAAGCTTTAGATAAACCCATCACCTTGGAAGAAGTCAGATCAGTGGCATTTAAAATGAACCCCAATAAGTCAACTAGTCTAGATGGATTTCAAGCCTTCTTTTATTAGAAATGTTGGGACATAATAGGCTCGAACCTGTGGAAAGCTATTGAAGCATCTATAAATGATGGCTCATTTTTATCCAAAATCAACTATTCCTTTCTTACTCTGATCCCAAAAAAGGAGGATCCTGAAAGTCTAGGGGACTTTAGACCCATTGCATTGTGCAATACCATTTATAAAATCTTATCAATTTTTTTAGCAAATAGATTAAAGCTTATCCTCCCTAAAATTATATATGAAGAACAAATAGGTTTCATTCCTGGGAGATCCATTCTTTATGGCATACTTATTATCTAAGAAAATATTCATTCTACCTACAAGAACAAAGAGGAAAGCATGTTTTTGAAACTAGATGTTCAAAAAGCCTATGCCATGGTGGATTGGCAATTCCTTTGTAAAACCCTAGAAGCCTTTGGTTTTTCCCATTGATGGATCAACCTTATTTATAAATGCATCTCCAGAACAAAAATTTGAGTTCTAATTAACAAGAACCCCAAGGGATTTTTTGAAACATCTAGAGGCATTAGATAGGAGACCCCTTATCCCCATCTCTTTTCATCATTATGGCTAAAGCCTTTGGGAGATCTTTCACCAAGGCTCAAAACAACAAGGAAATTAATGGTATTACCATCATGAGGAATATCCCCAACATTACACACCAACAATATGTAGATGACACTATTTTTCCAGGAAAAATCATAATTAAAGAGGCACTTAGCAACAAAGCCATCATCAAGTAGTACATGACTACATCAGGTTAGAAAGTGAATGATTTGAAATCTAAGATTTATTTTATTAACATAGAACTGAAGTTGGAAAAGTAGATTTGCCATATTGTGGGATATAAAAAAAGGTTTATTTGCATGCAAATACCTTACAATCGAGTTAAAAAAGGTATGAAATCCAATAAGGTGTTGCATAGTATTCTGGAGAGATTGGAGGCTATGGTAGGTAGTTGGAAAGATAAATGGCTCTCAAAAGCTAGCAAAATTGTTAAGATAAGCTCTGTTCTATCGACTATTCTAACTTATCTTCTATCCTATCTCCCTCTACCAAAGTATCTCCATCAAATGTTTGAGTCAACGCTCAAAAATTTCCTATGGAATGAAGAATCTAAAAAATTGGCTCTCATAAAATGGGAGAATATATGCAAACCCAAGGATTCTAGAGGTTAGGGATCAAGAATTTATATTGGCAGAATGAAGCATTAGGTGCAAAATTAATATGGCATCTTTTTGTGGAAAGAGAGAAAAAATAGGCCAAGATTATGTATAATAATTATCTTAACACAAGAGACCCTCTATTGATTTTTAGAATGAAGACCCTTCCCAAAGGGTCAAAAAGTTGGAACTTTATGGTTAAATGTTGCCCCCTTATTAGAAAATTTCTAACTTGGGATGTGGGAAAGGGTGATGAAGCCTTTTTTTGGGAAGATTCATGGGATGGGTATCCCTTGATAGATAGTTGTAACATTCATAGGGAACTCAAAGAGAAATTAGTCAATCTCTGGGGCAATAAGGTTAGTAACTACAAAATAAAGATCTCCATGGAAGGTAGTACTAGATGGATTTGGAAGCCTTTGAAGGACATAGAAGTAGACCCTATAGCAATAAAGGCTTATGAAATGATCCTACAAGAAAGAAAAGTTAAGCAGCTTGAGAGGCATGACAAGCTCATTTGGATGGCTTTGAATGATGGAAAGTATAGTGTGAAAAGTGGATATAAAGCCATTATCAATTCTCAAAGTTGGAATGACATGGAAATTCCACTTAAACTATGTTGGGATTCCTCTTGTCTTCCAAAAGAAGGGTTCTTCTTATGGTTGGCTTTTCAAAATCAGATTGTGATGGTGGACAAATTTCATAAATTAGGTTTTGAAGGTCCCTCTAGATGTGTTCTTTGCAAAAAAATAGTAGAATACTAATCATATCCTTTATAGTTGTCCCTACTCTCAAGTTTGCTAGGATTGGCTCAAACACTTGTTAGGTTGGTCCACTCTGATGCCTAAATCTTTAATTAATCTTCTTAAAAGCTAGCCCACCAATCTTTGTAAAGGCATCTATAGCAAACTTTGGAACATCTATCCATCTATACTCACGTGGGAAACTTGGAAGGAAAGGAATAGAAGATTTTTTGTGATAAGGTGATGTAGAAAGAAGAGATAGTTATAAAAATAAAAACAAGCATGATCAAAATTGTTAATTCCCACCTTTGAAAATCTAGGATAGAAGAAGTATCATTTTCTTGTTGTGATGGATATATTAAAAAGAAGTGGCTAAATTTGATTAGCCCTCCTCTGGGCTATTTTAAGAAGAGAAATGAGGCAAGGGATTGTTGTAAATGGGCTCCCCCCTGATGGGCTGGGCAAAGCTTAGCTTCAATGGGGTTGTAATAGGCAACCCAAGGATAGCAGGTATTGGGTGCATCATTAATGATGATTCAAGTAAGTGGATTTCTAAAAAAGCCAAAACCTATAAATCCTAGTTCTAATAATTTGGTAGAGCTCAAAACATTCAAAGAAGGAATTCAGCTCTATCTAAATTTAGGATTATCTAAAATCATCATCGAAGGTGACTCTCAAATTTTTTTGAATGCCATAAGGAAAAGAGTCACACCTAACTGCGTCCTAAATTCAAAACTAGAAGAATTCCTCACTTTTTTGGATTGGCTTGTAGAGATTTGGATTTGTCACATCTTTTGGGAAGTTAACTAGATGGCAAACCAATTGAAAAGTATGGGAACTGATGGTGAAAATCTTTTGATATACAAAGAAGTGTCATAAATTTGTCTAGTTTTTAGTTTTTATTTAATTTAAAGCCTTTTGCATCAACTCTATTAGGAGTGATTTTTCTCAAGCATGTTGTATCCTTAATCTAGGCTATGTAGATTGATAAGGTTTTCTTTAAGGTAGATTGTAATATTCCAAGTTAGTAGTCTATAATATAGCCTTTATTTAAGTCTCTATTGGTTGTATTGTAGTTAGGCCAGTAGGTAGATCTATAGGGCATGATTCTTCTGGTATATATCCTCATCTAATATAAGCTATTAGGACTCATTTTAGTCAATGATAGCTTCAAAAGAGAAAGTATGATGGTGATCTCTTTAGGTTAGTATACCCCATCATCTAGTTTTTTATTAGGTGTTTTTCTCATCATTCCCTTCTGTAGGTTTTCCCTCTCCTTATCAGGTGACTATGTCTGCTTTATGATAGCTTCAGTGTGACGTCAAGTGTCTAAGCTAATATGAAGTTGGCATTAATCTAGATCTTTCTAGAGCCTTCATAGAGTTTATTTACCTATTTATTCATGCCTTGTCCTATCTTTGTCTTTCTGGTCATAATTCTCTAGTTATAGATACATTTATATGTGTTTTTCATATTGCGGAGGTGTGCACAATGGCCTTTCAAGGCAACATTAAGCCTAAAAGGTGGAATTGTGTGCTTAGGCTAGTGGATGGAATGACATGTATCATGGTTAGTAGGGCTTTAGGAGAAGTTTTCTTCAAGTATGACTTCAATGGAGGACAAACATCGACATCATAGGTACCTTTATTGGGTGTGTGGCTAGAGCTAGGATTGACAAATGGGATATGTTGGAAATATTCAAGATATGACAGGTTACTGAGAGGGGAGGGGTGAATCAGTAACTTCAAAACTTTAAATAATTCAGTACTTTAACAAAATATACTATTCACCATTCATTCATCTAATCTACTGCATATATGAGAGATCAAACATTTATAACACATGTACATAGTGATTTGGTAACCCAGAAACCATCCAAATAGAAAGTAAAACTAGGGTGGGGATAATACCCACAAAACTTCAATACTATAGTATAAAGTTGGCCTATTAAGGCTTACATTGACCACTTCTAGTGATCTACCTTGTTAGGAGCACAAAGGACTGCTAGGTCCACCTTGTTAGAGGATTTACAAACATACACTGAAGTATGCAGTCTGTTAGGAGATTTATACAAAGACTGTTAAGTCTACCTTGTTAAAGGATTTACAAAACTGATTCACCTATTAGGATGAAATAGTGGATCTACTTACAAACTTGATTGCTGATTAGATCCTTGAAGTATAGATCACATCTTGTGACTAATGAATCTTTGCTACTCCTTGCAGACCTTTTTGAATATTCTGCTCTTTTGCCTACTCGCATTTATTCTTCTCAAAGCATTACATGTCCATTCCTTGATATTCTCATGCATTCATTGTAAATGATATAATACATTACATATATATCATTCCAATAATTATAATTGCAAGGTTGGCCAAAACACAAGTGAACAAAATATTATTGAGTTGGCCAAACAGTAGAAAACTCAGGTTCTTCAAGCTGACTTGGTGACCTTCTGATTCTCGACATCCATTGCATTACTCGACATTATCATGTACTTAGTAGAAGTAGAAGCTCAGTCCATACTAACCACATAATGTAGCTTGGAACTTGGTAACCATTGGAGACTTGGTAGATATAGTGTCACTTGATAAAAACTGAATCCTTCATTTACCTTGATTTCACTCGGTAAACACTACACTTCCATCACTCGGTAAAAATTGAATTCTTCATTTACCTTGATTTCACTTGATAAACATGACACTTCCATCACTTAGTAAACACTAGCTTCCATCATAAAAACTGATAACTCAGTAGACACTATGAAGCTCGGTGAACATTGTAGACTTGGCAGGTACCGATGGACTACAAATTCACTTGGTAGCTTCAGGAATGCTTAGTGTGAACTGCTTAAGTGATGAACCTACAAGGTAACCACTAAATGCTTGGTATACACTATAGACTGAGTGATGAGCTCAACAATCATTCATAGTCAAATAAGTGTTGTTACTAATGACAAATACAATATAATGCCAATAATCTCCCCCTTTGGCATTAGTGACAAAACACTTATAAGCCAAAACATATGTACATAACTTGACTTACTGAATTTTGGTTTTTCAAAATTGATCTTTGTAGAACTACTGCATATACATTTTTATATATCTTCTTAATGACTTATAATGTATATATAAAGATACTTATATACACATGCTAACTCTATTGAGTGCTAGCTCCCCCTTTCACTTATATTGATAACTCTCGCCATTTATTATGCTGAATCTCTCCCCCTTTTTGACAATAATGCCAAAGGACTACATATATAGTTTATATGACTACACCAAAGTGAGATAGAAAATCTTGATGTACCTTAAGGATGGTGGAAAAAGTACTATCCCAAGTTTGCTACACAATTTGATAGGTGGAGAGAGCAATTTGAACTTCTACTGATAATTGAATCATGTGATTAGCCACTAAGAAGTTTTGATCTTGGATCAATTTTTTTCAATGAGCAATATGTTTCTACATTGTATCCATGATAGGAAGGATCATGTTATGGATGTCTATTAGCGTAGATTGGATCCTTTCTTCCTCTCTCAATAGTTATGCCTACATGCCTACTAGATATCTAATTTTGGTGTGATAAGAGATTGTGGAGGAGGAGTTAAACTTTAGCTTAGATGCACTTGATTGCATATCAATGTCAATCTTATTTAGCTTATCCTTTATTTCTTTAGTACAAATAGACTCATCAAAAAGTTTGGCAAAAAGTGATGCTGCATTATTAAAAGAATTTTCAAAATTTCCCAAACGTGTGGGAAATTCAACTTGCTTGATTGCTATCTATTGAGCAATATGCTCTAGCACCTTGTCATCAAATTTCCTTTCAACCTTTTCAATTAGTTTTTCTTGTCCGAAAGGATCTTCATTGAATTTTTGTACCGCCTCTTCTAACTAAACCAAAATGTGTTGAGTGGAATCTACTTCAACACCTATAGCTTTTGTAATTATATCCTTTGAATTCTCAATTATTTTGTACTCCTTATCCCTTTCAGACCTTAACTACTTTTGCATAGCTTTCATCTCTATGAGTTTATTGGCTAACCTCATCTCTTCAGTGGTAGCAGTGTCAAAGTCAATCTTTGGTATCACTATCTCTATGTCTAAGTCAATGTCTTCTTCAATTTCCTTTCCAGTGATCAGAAGTTTTAATGGATGCTTTTGTTTAATTTTTGTGATTACTAGTTTGACCTTTGGAACAGACACGATAGTGGAGATAGAAGGGCTACCAGTAAAAATTGGGATAGGACTCAAGGATTGAATGCCAATAGAAGTAATAACTGGATAAAAAAATGAAACACTTCCCAAAAATGGTATCACACTCGGTAGAGTACCCATAGTAGTATCTGAACTGATTGGAGTCGAAGTGGATATAGATAATGCTAAAAAAAATAAAACTATAGAACTTACTAGAATAGATGGAGACAAAATTATAGAACTTACTGTTACACTAACTAATGGTGAAGGAGCTAAGGAAGCTGACTTTGTAGCTGAAGAAGTGACAGACAACTCGGTAGATAAAGTGCTTGGCACTTCTGTTTCAAATAGATGGAGCTAGGAGGTGGTTGGTGAAGATTGAGCAATTGAAGTGGCAATTGTGCTCACAGTCTCACTTGCAAAAGCTCTCTACATAGTAGATGTAATAGTCTTTGGTGGAGAGTGAGGAAGGGATGCAATAACTTCTGCTACAAATTTTACTGGATCTTCTCCATCTTTTTCTTCCTCAAGTGCTTCTTCCTCCTTGTCTTCCATTAGTGCATGTAGCTCTTCTCGGTGTAACTGTGATAGATGGAGTGTTATCAAAATCATCATCCTTAATTTCAATAGGATCATCTGATGGCTTTCTAAGATGATATGATTCATTCTAAATATCTATAGCATTTTTGGCAATTGATTCAATGTCTTTTAATAATATGAGGCAAGTACTGAATCTCTTGTTCTTCCTTCCTTCATGATATTTCAATGCCTTTTTGACTTTTGCATCTGTAAGACTAGGTACTAATTCCTTCAGTTTTTGCTCAAATACTGCTAGAATTTGAGATGCAAATTGATTAGGAGAGAATTTCCAAGTTCCTTACTTTTCCATTACCAAGTCTTCAATCTCCTTTTTCTCTGTTGAAGTCCGAGTTTCATATTTGAGAGCTTTAAAATGTTTGATGCCTTCTCCAGTCGTTAATTGTTTTAGCATTTTCTTAAATGTGAGTGGAGGCCTAACAAGTATAGTTTCATGCTTATCTTGTCTGGTTCTTTTAGAGAATACTGCAGTTGGCTACTTCTTAGATTTGGTGATAAACACCTTCCCTTTCTTCTTTGGTGATTCCTCTTCTTTTTCAGATTCTTGTTTTTTGCCTTTTTCTTCTTCTTCTTCTTCTTCTTCTTCTTCTTCATCTTCACCTTTACCTTTAGTAAGCATAAGAGGGCCAGATGCAGTTTTCAGTTTGGGTATCTTCCTCTTTCCTTTGCTTATAGCTTGGGGTAGCTTGATTTCAAGCTCAATTCTAGTCTTAGCTTCATCATAAATTCCAAAGTTAGGAAGCTTAGGATCTATAGGCTCATTCACTAGTGCTTCAATAATGTCCTTGGCCTCATCAATATTTACCTTGTAAGGAAGAGGTTTCATCCATGCAACTCGAGGTCTTCTGCTTGAATGTATACCTTATCATAGTCAACCATGAAGCGTACATCATCTTTGTAATCTTCAACTAGTTTTGGTGGAATTCGGAACCTATTATTCATTCTTTCCTTGAAATCTTTAAAATAATTATCCATAACTTTCTCAAAGTTTTCACCCACATCAACACTAAACTCATTAATCTGATATAGAATTGGGGGTCTTTTCTCCATACAACTGAGCCCTTTGAGTGAAAGAATTTTTGAACATAGAAAAATAAACAAGTTAATAGGGAGCCAAATTTTTAGGGATTATTCTTTGAGGTCGTTATTCTAATTCTTGTTCAATTGTTTCAACAACAATTCTGATAGGGAAAATTCTAGATTTTTCTTCACAATCTTGAATGTCAAATCCATGGCCTCATAGGGCACACTGTTCAAATGACTAGAGCTATCAATCTTGTGAGCAATGATGTGAATTCCAAACCTTAATTCAACATTAGTAATAGTGCTAACCTTCAAACCTCTACCATCCCATTTAGCTAGGGTTTTCTTTTGTAACTCCTCTTGACCTAGGGTTTTGGTAGATTTGGCTTTGCTAAGTATGGGGAGACTAGTAATCTTATGAATCATCTTCTTGGTGATTAACACTAGCTGCTCCAACCATAGTTTCCCATTGTGAACGTGAATGAGTATGTACCTGATCCACTTAATTTGGAAACTTCTTGGCATATGCGAGATATGGGTTAATCCTTTGGTCTCTAGATGCTTATGTTTGAGTTTTAAAGAGCCATCAACACTCATTCATTCTAGGGTATTGTCCATTTCTAGGTTTCCAATCTTTTGAATAGAACATTTAAAATGTGTACGAATATCATTTATGAGGAGTACCTTTGGTGGAATTTGGGATTGAGCTCCATTAGGGTCAAGATATTCTGCAATGACTGGAACAATTTTGAAGTTAGGCAGTTTCCATTCTGCACCCTTTACCAGCATCTTCAAACCATTCTTTGCCTTGCTATTGCTACTATTCTCAGATGCCATCACTACTTGGTAGGTGTAAGCAAATTTTTGAACAAATTCCCTGCTTGAAAATCGCTTGAAATCCCTTGGAATTTTCTTGAGTGCACCTAGAAATCTCTTACCTCTATAATCATGATTAAGAATGAAATCAAATTCTACCTTTTGAAAATTTTTTTTTCCATTAATGCTTAGTAAAAAAAGTAGCTGAGATGACATAGTGCTTGATAGCCTATCATTCATTCACTTGCTCGGTAGAAGCTTGCAACTCGGTGATTGAACATAACTTTTATTACTCCTGACCTAGCTCAGTTGACTATGACTGACCTAGCTTGGTATGATCCGATTTCTTGTGACCCTTTTAATTTGAAATACAAATTTGATCATTTTCTTTCTTTCATTTGGAACTGCTTGAGATATCACTTGAAGATGCAGTTCCAGATCTTTGTTTATGGATCTAACTAGAAAAGGTGGAGTCACCCACTTCTTGAGTGACATGGCCATCATTTGAGCTATTCTTCTCAGTAGATTTAGGAATCCACTCTTGCCTCATTTGCTTTTGAACTTATCAGCATTAGCTTTCTTTTCATCTTTAATTCTTCCTATATTCATGCAATTCTTGGCTATATGACTGAGTTCAGTGCATGTATAACATCTTACTATTGTATCTCTTTTTCTCAAGTGATGCCTTGAGCAGTCTTTTCCAATGTGTCCATATTCTCCACAATAATGACATATGCACCAGGTATTGTAATCCCATCCAAAGATTTCCTTAACAAGTTGTTTAGCTAGATTAACTAATTTTGATTTGCATTGGAATGCCTTGTGACCATGCTTCTTGCATTTGTGACATTTGCCTTCAAATTTTGATTTTTCCTTGCATTCATTAGCTTTGTGACCATGCTAATTGCAGTTGTAGCACTTTCTATTGAATTTTGTTTTTCCATTACTCCAACATTTTTTTGATGTATGACCTGACTTACCATAGTGATTGCAAATAGGTCTTTGATTCCTTTGGGTACCTTGTTTGGAGGTTTCACCTTCTTCCTTATAACCAAGACCAGCTTAACTTTTATGAAGATTCTACTCAATTTGTTGAATTAATTGAGTCATGTCTACTTGAGATTTCATTATCCTTTCATTGACTTGCTTTTTAGTGATTAATTCATTTTCCAAACTTTTTTTGATTTGTCTCTCAGAACTTAAGTCACTTTGTAAGCTTTCATTGAATTTTCTTTCAGTGATTAAATCATTCCTCAGGCTTTCATTTTTAGATCTCAAATTCATAATTTCTTTATTTGCATTAGATGGTTGATCTATAAGATCTTCATGCTGATTAGATTGATCATTTATTGCCTCCAAGTTTAATTTTCCTTGTTTCTCTATTCCAAAACTTCACATAGCCTGATTGATTCGATTTCTTGTTCTCTTTTTAGATTTCTTACTTCTTCCTACAGAGAGCCATTCTTTGCTACGAGTTCCTTGATTGCTTCATTAGCTTCATCTAAACTGCTTGATGGTAAAAGGTCTTCAATCTTTTCTTCAACATACTAATGGTCATTGATTTGTCTTGCAAGTTCCTTCCTTCTTTTCAAGGATTGGGAATGATGCTCATTTGCTTCTTTGAGTTGAGCCATAGCCATTTCCAGATCTAGATTTTCATTTTCAATAGCTTTGTCAAGTTTGAATATCTCCATTGTCCTTGATCTTTGCTCAAGCTGTCAACCTTTATCCTAAGAACCACAACACTCTAATACCAATTGTTGGAAATATTCGAGATATGATAGGTTACTGAGAGGGGAGGGGTGAATCAGTAACTTCAAAACTTTAAACAATTCAACACTTTAACCATATATACTATTCAACATTCATTCATCTAATCTATTGCATATATGAGAGATCAAACATTTATAACATATGTACACAGTGATTTGGTAACCCAGAAACCTTCCAAATAGAAAGAAAAATTGGGGTGGGGATGATACCCACAAAACTTCAATACTATAGTATAAAGTTGGCTTGTTAAGGCTTACATTGACCACTTCTAGTGATTTTCCCTATTAGGAGCACAAAAGACTCCTAGGTCCACCTTGTTAGACGATTTACAAACATACACTGAAGTATGCACTCTGTTAGGAGATTTATACAAAGACTATTAAGTCTACCTTGTCAAAGGATTTACAAAATTAATTCACCTGTTAGGATGAAACAATGGATCTACTTATAAACTTGATTGCTGATTAGATCCTTGAAGTATAGATCACCTCTTGTGACTGATGAATCTTTGCTTCTCCTTGTAGACCTTGTTGAATATTCTGCTTTGTTGCTGACTTGCATTTATTCTTCTCAAAGAATTACATGTCCATTCCTTGATATTCTCATGCATTCATTGTAAATGATATAATACATTACATATATATCATTCGAATAATTATAATTGCAAGGTCGGCCAAAACACAAGTGAACAAAATATTATTGAGTTGACCAAAGATTAGAAAACTTGAGTTCTTCAAGCTGACTTGGTGACCTTCTGATACTCAGCATCCACTACATTACTCAACATCATCATGCACTCAGTAGAAGTAAAAGCTCGGTCCATACTAACCACACAACGTATATTGAAATTTGGTAACCATTGGAGACTTGGTAGATATACTGTCACTCGATAAAAATTGAATCCTTCATTTACCTTGATTTCACTTGGTAAGCACTACACTTCCATCACTCGGTAAAAACTGAATTCTTCATTTAACTTGATTTCACTTAGTAAACACTGGCTTCCATCATACAAATTGATAACTCAGTAGACACTGTGAAGCTCGGTGAATACTGTAGACTCGGTAGATACTGCTAGACTGCACATAAACTCAGTAGCTTCAGGAATGCTTGGTGTGAACTACTTAAGTGATAAACCTACAAGGTAACCACTGAATGCTTAGTATACACTATAGACTAAGTGATGAGCTCGATAATCATTCATAGTTAAATAAGTGTTGTTACTAATGAAAAATACAATATAATGCCAATAGGATATGGTGAGACTTTGTTTGAACATTTTTTATCACATTTGGTGTCAAGGTCTAGTAGAAGTTTTTGTGAGCTTAGATGAAAAGATCATAGTCCTCCTTTCTAAACTATATATGGATTGTCCAATGGGAAGCTTTGACTTGGCTATTGTACCTAAGTAGCCTGCCTTGGTAATTCAAGATCATACAGTCTTCAATTACATTTGGCCAAAAATGGAATCAAGCATTCAGTTCTTTCTTAGATGGAGATAGATGGTGGTGGATAATAGAAAGGAGTGGCTTAGAAGTTACTTCGATCTGTTTAATGCTTACATCCACCCGGGGGTAGATTTGGGAAACTTTGAGGCTTTGGACTTTTGCACACCCAATATCGAGAGGTCTAGTAGGGAAAAGCTCTCTTTTGAGTTCCCTCCACATTTTTAGATGGAAAATCCTATTGACATTGCTAAGGTGATTATGGCCTTCTAGAAGAAGTAGAGAGCTAAAAGTTCTAGGTTTGTCCTTTCTAGTTTTTGGTTGTTGCCCTCGTATTCTCTGCCCCTAATATGTTGTCGAGGTCTATGTTTTATTGTACTTTTGTCTACTATTATGGCTAGCTCTTGTATTGTTATTTTGTCTCTATAGTTTTATTTTACCTTCTCTAGCCCTTTATTGGGATTTTGCTTTAATTGTTCCTATTTATGTTGTTCATCTTGGCATCATATCTAGAGGTTAGTTAGTTTAGTTATTTTTGGCTTCATAATTTCTTTTGCATATATGTAATCACCATTCAATACTTATTAAGATAATATTAGCATAAAGTGTGTTCTATTATCGACTGGTCTATTATAATCTGTGCTTCTCTCAAATGTGTTAAGACACATCTTTTATGGATATCAGAAGGATAGTGTTTGTTAGTATTTATGGTTCTATAGGATGCTTGTCTTTTGAGTGATTAGATTTCTTAATGGCAAATGAAGCAATCATTTTCAAATTTCTTACCATCTGTAACACTCTCAGCAAGGTTAAGTGCATGCTTTTAATTAATTATTGTGACATTAATAGATTTGTAACTTGTTGTTTGGTTATGATGTTCTCTTACATCATCTCAATTCATCAATTTGTCATCTTGTCCCTCAATTTTTGAATTATTTAATCGATTAAGTTTCATGAGATAGTATTCAGGGTAATAAATTGAAGAAACTTGTAGAGTAAGAATACATTTTTTTTCCTCTTATTCAGATTACTCTCTACAACATGCTCTCCTTGGCTCTCTCTAATCATTTAAATTATATAAAATTTAGTTTGATATTTCAATTTGTTTGTTTGATAGCTTTTTCAAGAAAAGATTAGTAATTGTGTTCTCCATTGAAAAATGTGGGTTCTCTCTTCCTTGGAGAGTAGTGGATAATAATTGTGTTAGAAGGATTATTTAGGAAAATTTTAGAGAACTAATTAATGGTTATGAAAGTAGGAATTGGATTTAATATAAACTCGTAAAGGGTAGGATAGGACAAAGAAGAGTAATATTTCCTCAATTTGGGAAGGCACTTCCTCTAATAATTTGAAGTAGAATATTACTAACACCTAATAAAAAGGATGGTAATATATTTGATGTTTCATGAGGAGTATGGATTTGATTATAAGTGGAAGGTTGAAGTACTAATAAGTCTAAGTAGGATAGGTATTTTGTCTTTAGACCTATCCAAGTCATCTTAATTCTTATAGATCAATTCATGAAGCTATTTATATGTTATTACTAACTATTTAGTTGGCTTCTATTTAAAGCTACATTTTTGACCTTCACAATAGTAGCATGTATGAATCTAGCTCATAACAAGGGATGGAAGCATATTAAAATATAAATTGTTTGTTGGTATGGTCTTTTTCGGCTATAGGATTCTATTTGTTTCAAGCATCTTTAGTCTTCTAAATTTCACTGGATGTCAGTCCACAACTATGTATCTATAACAAATTTGTAGCAATATCAACTGGGGTATGCCCCTTTTATTATGTAATAATAAAGGATCACAGTCTCAGGCAAGACTAGAGGTTTTCTTCTCTGTTCTTTCCTACCAGTGCCCATTTGAATGAAGTTTCTCTATTGTATTTAAAATTTATTACTATTTAATCAATATAATTAAGGACTAGGTCATTCACTGACCAAAAAAAAATTCTACAAGTATGTAATTTAACACTCGAGAACATTTCAATTTTGAGAAAGAAAAAAATAATAAATAATATTAAAATAAAATTAAAATTACATGATGTTCTAGAGGAGAGAGTCCTCTTCTAGAATCTATATTTGTTCTTTTGGTTGGAATAGATTTATTTTGAAAAATGTGGTGGGAGATGAAAACTATCGATTTGAATAAGTTAAAATTTGAATCATTATAAAAGAGAAAATATAGGTCTAAAGCCAATTTTTTTTTTTATTGTTCTAGCTACATATGTTATCTATAACATAATATGAGTTCAAAGGGAAATAAGTTTATTTTCATGTAGTTTTGTGGTGGGAACTAGACTCCTAATTTCCAGCACTTTTTAGCAACTAAATGTTATCTTTAAAAAATATGAAAATATATAATTTCTTATTATAAATAATTATTAAAAAATATAATCCTAAACTTCATCTATTTCTACACATTTCATTAGTTTACTTCATTTTCAAATTCTAGATAATTATACCAATTTTATGTCATTGAAGGTGGACAACTATACTTTTGTTATCCTTTTCCTTTGTAAAAGGGTGGCATAGGTTTGTGCTTTTACCATACAATAGGGCAAGAGATATCGAGGCCAAGTGTAAAAGTGGCACCATTGCAAATATCACTATCAAGCACCAGCACACCAAGGTTAAAGAAAATGAAGAAAAAGGTTAACTCACCTTGAAGGCTAGTGTTATTAGACAAGGTCATTATAATTCCTAAATATGAACCTGAGACAATAACATTTGAACAAATGCAAATTTTGCAAGAAATGTTGAAGAGGAATACCAAACAAGTGGAGTTGAGAAGAGAACATCAAAAAGGACATGCATTGCATGAAATTAAAGACATTTTATAAATGCATTCAAAATTCATAATGTTAATAGGAAAACACCAATAATAGATCAATTAGTTCATATTTTTGAGAATCTCAACAATGATGATATAGAGGCCAATGAAAAACTTATGAAATATTCTAAGAAGTAACTTGAACACAAAGTTTTAGAGATAGTTTCAATAGAAATAGCAATAAATTTGGTTGAGCTTTAACACATTGTAAATAATTTAGAAGGAATTTTTTAGAATGTTTATTCTTTGTATAATTTTTTTTGTGATGTTGAGTTCTTCAACAAGGAGAATCAAAAATCTATTTATAAACTTGAATCAGATTTGAAGTCATCCAGACATTCATTGAGCATGGATGCAAGTTCAAGTACTATTCATTTCAATAAATTGATTTTTTCCCAAGGGAATTTAGTCGAGTTAAGGGCTAATGATTAAAACATTAGAGCCAAATTGATCACTAGCCAATCCATTTTGCTACCCCATTTGGAGGTGATGCAGAAATAACTTATTGTTGTAAAGGATTTCGTCCAAAGAGATCTACATCTCTCCATAGCAAACAGTTTAGTGGATCTCACTACTCAATACAAGTTTGAGAATCTGAAATACCCTATTGATATCACACGTTTGTCTATGCTTTTATAGATTCATTAAAAAAAAATTGGACAAGTTAAACTTTACCCCAACAACCCTAAGGTCATGAGCACCAAAAGTAAGGGGGAAATAATAAATAATAATAATGTCACATATTCAAGGGGGAAACTAGAAGAAGGAAGGAAAAATGAATAGATCAAAGGTATGACAATGTAATATTACTTATTATTTGGAGACATGTGTTGGAAGATTTGGGAGGTTTTTAGAAGATTGGTTGGAAGCATGAATGTTGATGATATTCTTATGGGGGAGTATTGTAGATATGTTTCTATGATGATATGCTACATTCATGACTAAGTTTGTCATTGATGTCAACATAATAATTTTTTGTGGTATCTGATAGAAGAAACAACGGAAAGATCAAGATGGTATAGACAACTAGTTGAGCATTATAACCACCTGAGGTTATGGGAGATACTTTTAAGTACCTGGTATATGTAGTAAATATCAAAAGAAGAAAGGATAAGTCTAGAAGAAGTTATGTAATTTTTGGTGATGTTTTTTCTAAGATAGAGTTTATAGAGGCATGCTCTAGTAAACTTGTTATATCTCTTAGTAGAGTTGATATCTTGAGGATTGAGGTTGAGGACATGGATAAGACATGTTAAGGATGATGTGGCTAAGCTTGCTCATCATAATATTGTGTGTACAAAAAGTTATTCGAGTTGCAAGGCCGAAGATTAATGTTATCACTAAGTGTAACATGTTCTTAACGTAGTCCTATAATAATTAATTGAGAAGGTCTAATAGATGACTCAGGGAATTTTTTATGGTCTTAGTATAAAGGAAGGACATTTTCCTTTATCATAAGTATGGATTTGAATTATTGATAAGCAGTGATAAAGTGTGGAATGTGAAGTTGAAGCAAAGCAGTGCAAAAGTGAAGGAAATTTCATTGCCAAGATTTTGTTGAGTGATCTGAGGTTTGGTATTTGGATTTGAGATTCATGACCTAGTCTACAAGGTCTTACAGTGATTGGTCTAGTTAATAGGATAGAGGAAAGGAGAAGATAATAATAAATTATTTCTTTGAGTAGTGAGCTCTTTTTGTAGTTGAAATTGGATGTTTGGGCAGATGGATCTTCTTGCATACATTATACTACAACTCCTAACAAGGTTGCACAACTCCTAATAGGGTTGGGATCTCCTAACAGGGATTCAAAGTCTCCTAACAAGGACTCATTGTACTAAATGTTGTAATAGACTCCTAACAAGGTCCATCCTCTAACAAGGAATATTTATATTAGTACATCATCTTGTGGACATAATGCCCACTAGGGTTTTCCCTCTGATCAAGGGTTTCCCTAGTCAAAATATCTAGTCTAATTGTCTATGTGCATTTTATTATGGTTTTTGTTTTCTTTGGTTGAATGGTTAAGTTTGTTTAAATAAGATAAATGTTTTATTTTTTTAGATAATTGATTCACCTCCCCCCCCCCCCCCCCCCCCCCCCCCTCTCAGTTATATTGGTGGACTATTATTTATAACAACATGTATATAGACCAAGTAATAGTCTAAGAGGGACTACTATTTTGTAATTTTTAATGGAATGATCAATCACTACAAACTATTTTTGCCACTAATGTTAAAGTGGGAGATTATTTATCTCCATGTTGTGTTGAATATGAGTGTTAAACACTTAATCATTTCCTAGGAAAATTTGGTCAGTCATCACTATGACCAAGCCACTCAATCAAGGTTGAATGATGTATGAATTGTTCACATTTTAGTTTGAATTGAGCAATTCTTAGGTTTTTGAGCATCCCAGTATGGACTGAGTAATAGTTTATTTATGCTGAGTAAAGATAGAAGAGCTCAAGAAAAGAAATGTTAGTTCATACTAAGTGAGAAATTTACTGAAGCTAAGGGACAAGATGAATATTAGTTGTGACCAAGCATTAGGGTATTCAAGTGTTGAGTAAACTTATTTTAGCATATGTGTTTTTGATGGATAAAACACTTACATAAACATTTTTGGCCAATTTCTATACACAATTTAAGGAGAGACAACTAAGGAGTTAATTATACATTTTTGAGAGGACATCAATCCCTATGAAAGGTGATTAGAAAATTTAAAAAAATTGAAGTACTAAGTGGAGAAAGGGAGAGATCTAAATTGTTGATCATGTTCAATAACTTTCTTTAGATGTTTATTTAAGGAAGGTATAGACAAAAAATGAAAGAGAGGATAAGTATATGTGCAAGGAGAATAAAGAGATAGAAAAGGAAGGAAATGTTTGATGATTAGAAGTAGAGATTAGATAGAGTAACCTAGTAGTGAAGGGTAGAAAAAAGTATATCAGATAAGGAGATCAAATTAGATCAAGAAAGAGAATATCCATAATCTATCATCAGAGTGCTAGACAAAGCAGCAAAGGATTAGGTACTGAGATATTCTAACATGTGAAATAGGTTAAATCTCTTAATATTGGTTTTAATAGACCTATTTAAATTTCCTAATAGATTTCTTACTTATTTGTAAGTTTTAAATAATTTAATCAAGGTAGAATGAATAAGTCTTATTATTTATTAGAAGGGTGGACTCCACACAGGGTAGATTTCTAGAAGTGATCAAAGATTCTAGCCTTAATAGACACACTTTATTACTGTAGTAGTGAATATTTGTGGGTGTCATCCCCACCACAATTTTACCTTCACCTTGGATGGTTTATGGGTAACCAAATCTTGTGTGTTAGGCATTTACATTTACTTTGTGTTCATGAATGTGATAAAAAGTTAGATCTATTTAAGAATTATAGTTTTATGGTTATGTAATTAATGATCTAAGATATCAGATTGATTAGAGGTGAATAGATTTGAGTTTTTACTTGTTTCAAGAATTGAAACATTTTAGTAGATTTTGATTCAACCCCCCTCTCTTCAATAGTTTAATGGCATCTATAAATATTATGGCCAAGTTTATGTATAAGTTTGACATTCCATTGGTTTCTTCTAGTAATAGTATTAAGAAAAATCATTGGGGAGGATTTTGGTTATTAAGAAGGGGGTTGGGTAATTTCATGGTAATGACTTTGAACTAGTTCTCAATCTATGTTTTCCTTTGTATGGGTCAACCCCCATTTTTAGTTTCTTCTTAATGACTTTTAACTAGTTCTCAATCTATGTTTTTCTTTGTATGGGTCAACCACCATTTTTGGTTGCTTCTTAATATAAAAAAAATTCTTTGAATCATTAAAGTATTTACAGTAGGTGTATTTCTAAACCATGGTTCATTGGGGTTCTTACTAGTACCTCATATAATTGATACTTTATTCATAATTATGTATACTTTTTTGTTCACTACTTCTCTCCAAAATATATGCAGTACATTGTTCTCAAATAATATTTCTCTAGTTTCCTTTGTTACTCATCTATTTCTTCTTTTTGCCATCACATTTTGTTGTTTAGTTTTAGAGGATAAAACTTATATCTTTATACCATAATCCTCATAAAAGTTATAAAATAATTTGAAATAAATTCTCATCCTTTATCATATTTCAAACAATTTTTCTTCAAACTATATTCCTTCTCAACTCTATTCTTGAATTTCTCAAAAGTTCCATCTAAGTCCAATTTTAAATATTCTTTACTTTCAAAATTCTCATATTATTGTCTATTTTACACATGACCACTTCCATATTAAATATATACTTCTTGTAGGACATGCTCCTATTAGAGTAAATAATTAATTTACTAATTATTTATTCTATTACTTAAGCTTACTTAGGTAAATGCATTTATTTATTAGTTGTAGTCTAGGAGTTAGTTATAAGTTGTTGACAATATGAGAGTTTTTTCTCTCCTGAGTCATACTTATCCTCTCACATTGTTCGAGGACTTTCCACCTTATGTGGATGTATGCTTAGTTGTCACACTTATCTCCTAGCATCTTCTAGCTTGTTCTAGAAGATTCCTAGAGCTCTTTATATTCAAGCTCCCTCATTGTATTTTCATAACTTCTTATTGTAAATACATATTTTATTGAGTTTTCATATTTTCTCTCTCATGTCCATTTAGGGTTTTTCCTTTGCTCCACGCTCTTCCTTCCTTGGCTTCCCTTTGATAGGTTATTGCATGCAGGTGATCTTGGGTGTCTTTGGAGTTGGATTTCATCAACTCCAATAGCTCCTATAAATATTGTTTGCAATGTTCCAATCACATTTGTAAAATATGGTAAGAGAAAGGAACATGGAAGTGATTTTTTATTCCACCCTTATTCTATCCATATTCTCTAGGTACTCATCACCTAGTACTTTCATCACTACATCCAATAATAGAGAGTGAGAGAAGTGTAAAATGCCTCTCAATATTTGTTTTGGTAACAAACATAGTAACCTCTATCTATCTCTTCACACCCATCAAACTTAGAATGATATCAACTTTTTTATTCACGTATTCTCTATAATTGTGAGTACCTTTGAATTAATAGATAGGAAGCTTCATATAATAAAAATTACTTCATAAAAGTTGGTGTATGTTATGATAAATTAGTAAATTAAACAACAATGGAGAAATCCTTCATAATACAAGTACTACATTAGATACTAAATTTATTATCTTGTTAATCATCATTCAAAGATAGATATTAAAGTCTAGAGAAGGAAAAAGTATATATAAGAGGAATATCATCCTTCATGTGTATGAAAGAGGACAAAAAAATCATATCAAACCAAAATTAATTTAGTGAAACATCTCATGTTAATCCAATAAGTGTCAACATATTTACCTTATATGACCATGATGTTTTTCTATCTCATTTTAAAATATTTATTTATTAAACTATTGAGAAACTTATTCCCCAATTATCCAACTCATCTACCAATTTATTCACTTTACAGTATATGTGATTGATTAGAAGTTTGTCAAAATTTAGATAAAGCTCCAAGAATTTGGAAAGTTTGGCATCTAATCTCCAATTAGTAAGAGACTTTCCTATGGGAACTGATAATTATGGAAAATTGTATTCTATATCTAACCTCTTAAGACCTAACTCCTTACATTGATTCACACATTTTGCCTAATTATTGGTAGCTTCCCTTATAGATTTATACAATATTTCTTCCTTGAAGTCCCCCTTTCCCAAGGAAGAGATGGATTTCAAAACCTATCCAATGGCCACACATCTTTTCATGCAAATAAGACATAATTTCTCCTTTGGAATTTAAAGACATCAATTGATTGTCCATTAATTCAATGATTGAGGTTTTTATTTTATTGAAAAGACATGAAATAGTACAAGGTAGGAGAATCTCCAAAGGAGATGTCCTTGTTGGAAATAATTGATTAACTGTGTATTTTCTTTGATGTCACACAAAATATCATATCATTACCAGTCAGTGTATGCCGAGCTCACTTGGGTATTGAAGAGAATTTTTTGTATCTATCAAGCATTCAAGAGTTTGCCTAGTTTATAAGACAGTGTCTATTGATTTCACTCAAGTGACAAAGGAAAGTTTGTAGAAGTTGAGTGTTAATCGAGCTCACTTGGTTAGGAAAGGAAATGTTGAATGGAACCATTATTAACCGAGCTCACTTGGTTATGAAAGAAACTTTTGTTAATATGCAGTGTTAACCAAGTTCACTTGGTTAAGATAAGAAGATCACTTTGAGTTAGTATCTACCGAGCTAGGTCGGTTGATTTTCTTTTCTTTTCATATTAAGTTAAATTGCATTGATTGTTGGGTCTAGCCAACTAAGAAGTTGAATATAATTGTTCTGAGTTGTATCAAGAAAACTTGACAATTTGTTAGATATAAATATAAGGTCAAGTTGAGGATTGAATGTGTAGAACATGATTGAAAATTTGATGATGCTTACAAGAAGCGAATTAGAAGGATAAGAAAAATATCCTTGTTGAGCTACAAAGATACATTCAATCAAGAAGGATCCAATATACAATCTAGAATTGAGATCTATAATTAGGAATTTAGTTGCATTATAAATCAAGTCATCTCATTGTTACCTTATAACCATTGTAGGAGTGATCTTAATATCTTAATAGAGTTGGCATAAGAACCATTTATAAATCCTCTAACAAGGCCACTCCTAATAGGGTGATTAAATCCTCTAATATGGTTACACCTAACAGTGTGTTTTGTAGCCTTCAATAGGGTTGGCTATTAATAGGGCTGACTTCAAAAGAGTGAAAATCAATAACTAGTTGCAATTTATGGTTTTCCCCATATTGGGTTTCCATGTTAAATCTTGGTGTCAATTATTTTCATGCTATTACTTTATGTGTATGCAGATAAGTTGAAGTATTTTACTAACCATAGATAATATCTTAAGATTTTCATATTAAGAAAATTTTGAGTTATTTCGGTGTTTACTAAGTTACAACATTTTTCCTATGTGTTTTCTAAGTTTTAGCAGAGTTTAGTTTTCACAGAGTCTTTAGTTGTATTGACATCTACAGGATCTGGGATTTATTTTTTGTGGTAAATGACTCACCCCTCCCCTCTCAGTTACTCCTTTTATATTTTCAACAATTGGTATTAGATCTTTTGGTGCTTGCAGAGAAGGTTTCAAGGACCTAAGCTAAAGATTAGGGTGTCCTATAGAAGAGAGATTCCCAAGTTGAACATAGAAAACTTTTCAACATGGCAAGGACTTATGAGGTTACATTTGGAAACTATCAAAGATTCAGGTTGCAAATATCTTGATAGTGAATACAAGACTCCTACTATAACATTATCAATTAAAGAAATTGTTGAAAAGAAAAATCATAACATCATGGTGATTGAAATTTCCTTTATTGTTAATTATGCTAAATTTGATGAAGTTAAAAGTTGCACTACAACTTATGATATGTGGATCAAACTGAAAGCCATCTATAGAGAAGATGATAATGTAAGAAGAGCTAAAGCTAAAAGTTTCAAAGGAAAATTTGATCAGATGAAGATGAAAGAAGATGAAAACATTGCTAAATATGTTGAGGAAATTAAAGAAAATGTGAGTGCAATCAAAGCATCTAGAGGAGACAATGATGATTCATAACCCTTCTTCCTATCGATGCAATTAGAGTGTCTTCTATTCAAGAGATGAGATGTGATCCAAATAGCAATGAAACTTTGGATGCTTTAGTTGGAAGATTGATAGCTTTTGAATTTGATAACTATGATAACTATGTCCCTAGTTCCAAAGGTATTGAGTTTGCATTTGAAGCCAGGATTTCACTCAAGAAAAAGGGTAATAAATCAAAAGATAATCAATTAGAAAGTGAAGAAGAGGAAGATAGTTTAGATAGTGATCTTGCATTTGTTGAAGCCCTACTTGCAAGGAAATATTCCAAAGGTAGAGGAAAGTACAAATTTAAGACTCCTCTAATCTATTTTTCTTGTGAAGAAGTTGGACACATTGCTGTTAGGTGCACAAATAGAGAAGAAAAAGATAAAAAGAAGCACAACAATAAGTTCATTTACAAGAAAGAATTCAATAAATCCAAAGACTAGAAGGATAAAGGTAAGAAATATTGTTTTATGGCTAAAGATTTTGATAATAGTGAAGATGAAATGGTATATATTGCTATAAAAGATTAATCTAATGATGGAGATAAAATGGCACTTAAATCTCATGTTAGAAGAAATGATACATAGATTATTGATAGTGGTTGCTTGCATCATATGACTAGAGACAAAAAAAATTTTAACACATGGAACATTATGATGGTGGTAGTGTGAGATTTGGAAATAATGAACCTTGTTGCATAAAGGGAAAATGTTGTATCTCATTAACCAATGAACTTAGATGTGACAATCCTTATTGGGTTGAAGGACTAAAGCATAATCTACTGAGTGTGGCACAGTTGAATAACATATTATTCAAGGTAGAATTCATGAATGGGAAGGCCAAGCTACTAGATGGTAAAGAAAATTTGAGTGGGTCTCACAAAAAAAGAAAAGGCAATCTATTCTATCTAGATCTTAGTGAAATTTCATGTTTTATTGCTCAAGTAGAAGAAAGATGGTTATGGCACAAAAGTTTACATCATATGAACTTTGATAATCTAGTCAAGATAAGAAAAAATAGAAGAGTAAGAGGTATTCCTAGCTTGAGCAAACTTGATATGGGTCTTTGCAAAAATTGTCAAATTACTAAGATGGGAAAAAATATTTTCAAAAGAAAGAAATATCATTATGAAGAAGTCTTAGAGCTTGTACATATAGACTTATGTGGACCTAATGGAATAGAGAGTTATAGTGGTGATAAGTTCTTCATTCTTTTTTTGATGATTATTCTAGAATGATGACTCTAATGTATCTAAAAGAAAAGTATGAAGCATTTCAAAAATTTAAGTGGTATTTGGCAAGAGTAGAGAAAGAAACTAGAAAGAAGCTGAAATATTTGAGATTAGACAAAGGTGGTGAATTCATTTCCATTGAGTTCAATGATATTAGCATTGAAAAAGGAATTAAAAGACAAGTATCATCCCCTAGTACACCACAACAGAGTAGTATATCTAAAAGAATGAATAGATCCATCATGGATTGTGAAAGAACACTAATGATAGAAATTAATGTTGCAATCAAATACCTAAAGGAAGAAATCAGTACTATAGTGCAACCTAAGTCATAGTCTGAAGGACCCGAGTCACTGTTAGAAGCTGCCTAGATGTTGCTAGAGAAAACTAAGTCTGATGGACCTAAGTCAATAGTGGGAACTAAGCTTAATATAGAAAATAATAAAGAGGTTACTAGAAAAAACTCCAAATCCAAAGTACCTATGTTAGAAAGATATGTTAGAAGGCATCATACACTTGATCAAATCATTCGAGATGAGTTAGATGGAACAATGACAAAAAAAATTTGTAAGGTACATATTTGCTTGCTGAATTTGAACCTATAAATGTTAAAGATGCTTTGGATAATAAAAGTTGGATTGAATCTATAAATGAAGAAATAGAATAAATAGAGAATAATAAGACTTGGAATCTTGTTCCAAGACTCAACAATAAAAATGTAATTGGCAAAAAGTGGGTATTCAGAAATAAGCTAAATGAAGATGGAGAAGTTTCCAAAAAGAAAGCAAGGCTAGTATGTAAAGGTTATTCTCAAGAAGAAGGTATTGGTTATGGTGAAACTTCTTATCCTGTTAAAATATTAGAAGGTGTTAGAACTTTACTAGCATATGCTACTCACAGAGGATTTAAAGTTTATCAAATGGATATAAAATCTGCATTTTTGAATGAAATTATTGATGAGGAAGTCTACATAGAACAACCTAAAGGTTTTGTAGATCCTAGAAAAAGAGATATAGTCTAAAAATTACACAATAATTGTATGGTCTCAAGAAATCTCCCAGAGCTTGGTATGAAAGACTTAATAACTACCTGATAAAGATTGGTTTTCAAAGAACAAATGATAACAATTATTTGCATATCAAAGAAGGACCATACAAGAAGATTGTGTTGGAAGAAATATTTGTGTATGACACTTTATTCATAGGAAATGATGACTTGTGCAAAGAATTTTTAGAAGAAATGAGTAAAGAATTTGAGATATCTATGTTTGGAGAGATAATATTCTTTGTTGGATTCCAGATCTAGCACAAGAAAGATGATATCTACATTACTCAATCTAAATATATCAAGGAGATACTAAAGAAGTTTGGAATGGAAGATTCAAGACTAGATGGAACTCCTATGTCTACTAGACATAAGCTTTCCAAAAATGATGATTATGAGAAGTTAGATCAGATCACATACAAATCAATGATTGGAAAACTGTAGTATGTAGGGCATACAAGGCCTGATATTGCATTAGCAGTTGGAATGGTGGCAATATTCTTAGGAAAATCCTAAAGAAAATCACATGATGGAAATCAAGAGAATTGGGACTTATGTAAAAGGTACTAAAGAATATGGATTATGGTACAAAAAAGGAGGCAATTTAGATTTGAAAGCATTCATAGATGCTGATTGGGAAGGATGTGTTGATGATAGGAAGAGCACAAGTGGTGGAGCATTCTTTCTTGGTAAAAGACTAGTGTCATGGACAACCAAAAAGTAGAATTATATTTCTCAGTCCATAGCAGAGGAAAAACATGTGGTAGCAGTAGTTAATTGTTCTAATATTGTTTGGTCCAAGCAACTGTTGGTAGGTAATGAAGATAGAGATCAAAGATTCGGTGGTTATATACTATGATAACACCAATGCAATTAATATATCAAAGAAACTTGTAATGCATACCAAAACAAAACACATTGCTATAAAATTTCATTTTCTGAGAGAATTGGTACAAGATAAAGAGCTAAGATTGGAATATTTGAATATTAAAGAACAAATTGCTAATATATTCAATAAACCATTACCTAATGATGCATTTTTGTATCTAAAATGTAAGTTAGGGGTCATTCCCAAATCTAAAACTCACTAAATGGAGTTTAGTGATGCATCAACCAAAGCATGTTTAAGATCAATCACTTGATGTAGTATTGACAAGGGCACATTGCAAATGAATGAGTACATAAGGTACATTGATATTCATTGAATATTTTCTTTAGCATGAGATGATAAAGAGGGAGAAGTTTAAGTTTCATATCTATTAGAATCTAAAAAGATTAATAACCAAGAAAACTAGTGCAAAGAATAAATATCTAAACTATGAATACAAATGATACAAAATCAAAATAACAACCCAGAGTTAGTCTCCAAGAGAGTAATGCAAATGCTAGAAGCAAAATAGAATTAAGAGGATTAAAAAATAAGAGATACAAATACAAGCCAAGTAGCATGCTTATATAGGCTAGGAAGAGGGAGGAGGTGGCAACACCAACCAATGAGGAGCAACCATCTATCAGACTAAAGATAGCAAAATATCTTCCCAAGATAGATAATGGATGCTCACATGTAGGAAGGTGACACCTCACAACCATTCACCTAATAAGATATGCTTTATTAACCTAAGTGAGATTATTAAAAGTGTAGGAGATAACTAGCCAAATAGGAAAAATAAAAAACTACAATAACAATATCTCATAGAAATTTTATAAAGATAAAGAGAAAGAAATGTCAAAGAGGAAAAATGAACTTAGTATAATATCAAAGAAAGAGTTTCTATCAAAAGAAGATGTTGAAGGTAGACTTTTGCTGATACAGGGAGAAACTGAAGGCAGAGGGAGTTTTGATGGATGAGAATCAAATTAAAACTAAGGATATGTTTCTTAATTTATTCTTTCTCTAAAAATTTCATTTCATTATGGCTCATGTTTCCATCAATGCCAAAGAGGGAGATTGTAGGAAATAATTGATTAATTGTCTATTGTCATTGATGTTACACAAAATGTCATATCATTGCCAATCACTGTATGTCAAGCTTACTTAGGCATTGAAGACAATTTTCTGTGTCTAGTGAGCATTTTAGAGTTTTCTTAGTTCAAAAGAAAATGTCTACCAAATTCACTCGAGTGAAAAAGGAAAGTTTGTAGAAGTTGAGTGTTAATAGAGCTCACTTGGTTAATGAAGGAAATGTTGGATGGAACTAGTGTTAACCAATCTCACTCGGTTACCAATGGAACTTTTGTGAATATGCAGTTTTAATCGAGTTCACTTGGTTAACACAAGAAAATCACTTTGAGTTATTATCTACCTAGCAGGGTTAGCTAACAAAGGATTTTCTTGTTTTGGCTTATTGAGTTCTATTGAATTGTTTATTGGTTCTAGCCGACTGAGAAGATGAATATTAATTATTCTAAGTTGTATTCAAGCCAACTTGATAATGTGTAAGATATAAATATAAGGTCAAGTTAAGGATTGAATGTGTGGAACATGATTGAATATTTGATGATTCTTAGAGGAAGTGAATTAGAAGGATATGCATAATATCCTTGTTGAGCCAAAAAGATACATTCGATCAGGAAGGATCAAGTATACAAGCTAGAATTAAGATATGTAATCAGCAATTTAGATGCATCAGAAATAAGGTCATCTCATTGTTACGTTCTAACCATTGTAATAGTGATCTAAATTTCTTAACAGAGTTGGCTTAACAACTATTTGTAAATCCTCTAACAAGGTGGCATTTCTATTGAAGTGTCAAAAGACCTCTAAAAATTCCACTCCTAATAGGGTGATTAAATCCTTTAATAGGGTCACACCTAATAGTGTATTTTGTAACCTTTAATAGGGTTGGCTCCTAATAGGGCTCACTTCAAAAGAGTGAAAATTGGTAATTAGTTGCAATTGATGATTTTTCCCAAATTGGGTTTCCACATTAAATCTTGGTGTTAATTGTGTTCATGTTATTTCTTTATTTCTATGCAACTAATTTAAAGTAAGATTAACCACATATAATATCTTAATAATTTCAAGTTAAGAGTTTTTTGAGTTATTTTAGTGTTTATTGAGTTACATCATTTTGCTTGTGTGTTTGTCAAGTTTTAGTAAAGTTTAGTTTTCAAAAAGTTTTGATTTGTATTGACATCGAAGGGATCTGGGATTTATTTTTGTGGTAACTGATTTGCCCCTCCCCTCTTAGTTACTCTTATATTTCCAATAGTCCTAGCCCCTAGAAATTAAACATGCAAAAAAATACAACACAAGATACAAGATTGTATACTCGGCTAGATACCTTTTTCATTAAAAAATTGATTACATGCAATGTGCTAGGCTCTAAGGCCTTCCTAGTTATGGAAAAATAAAAAGAAAGTAATAGTTTTACAAGATCCCTAAAGATCCAACCAAAAAATTAAATAGTCCAGATCTGTAACATAATAAGACTCTAGTAGACACCTCCAACAAGATCTGAACTTGTGCCAATAAGCCACCAAGATATCTCCTTATTTCCCTAGCCTTAGCTACTAGCTCTAATAAACTTATTTCCTTCTCATGTACTCTTTCGTCTCCAAGCTAGATGATTACTCTAAGACTCCACAAGACCCTATACTTATACCCAACTAAGCCACAAGTCATCCTAGAAAGTTCTAAAATTAAATAAACCCTTTTATTGAATACATATTTGAGCCACAATTGGGCCTAAAATAGATATAGATACCTTGGATGCCTTAGTTATCTTAAAACACCCATTAAATGTACCAAGGATATAAAGATACATGGCCCAAACAAGTGCACACATTCCTATGATCAATCAACATTGATATTACATGCATTAAATACACCAAGTATTTTGATCCAATCTACAAGAACTTCATACAATTCACCACACTACGAGGTGTCAGAAAAAAATCCAAGCATGAATGAGCTCGTACAAGCATTCTTGAGTTTCTCGAGTACCAAAAAACTGACACACACTGAGCAATGTAGTGAGTATTGAGAAACATAATATATGCTGATCTACTTTAGTGACCGAGCTCCTCAACCAAAATGACAACTCAATGATGACTAAGCATCAACCCCTTCTTCAACTGATCTTATTTGGTCAATCATCCAATCAAGAATACCACATGGATGCATGACCACCTCCATTCTTACACAAAAAAATGCTAAAATATTTAAGAACCTCAAATGCAAATGAATCAGATTCCTGAGCTACAAGAGGAATTGTGTTCTACACTTCTTTCTTTCATGGAAACTAGAAATCCACTTCATCTTCATAAAAGGCTTCCAATCCATGAAAAAAAAGAGGAAAAAATTCCCAAATCATCCAGACTTGTGATATCCATCCAAACACCAAAATTGTATGTATCACCACTAGCCAACCAATAGACAACTTCTCACTACAATCTATATATGAATCAAGATGCACATCTATAAAAACAACATGTATATCCAAAATAAAGTCCACATCAACATAATTATGCAAACCATCACCAAAACATACCAAACTCTTAGCACTAAGATTCTCTACAACATACAAATAATCACCCAATTCAACCTAATCATCCACAACTTCCATGTGAAACTCAACCAATTGATTATGAAAATGAATTTTCATCATTGCATCAACAAGGTGAGGAGCCTCTTCAGCAACAACCACAAATTTTTCTATATTTTTCACATCATACTTTTCAAATTGATCAATTAAATAAATCTCTACCTTGACCTTTTCATGGTCTCTTCATTCTCAAGAAAATCTCCTAACCCATTAGGAAACTCACTTCTAGATCGATAGACTCCAACTCTATAAATCTCTTTGAAACTCAATTTTTCCTTCCTTGATTCAATTGGCTAAACCAAATTCCAACTAAGAAAGTGTCTTAGTTATCTCTCCACCACATCAAAGAGATATACAATCACCCTAGGGTCCAATCTTCTTAGAGGTATCTTCCAAGATCTTCACAAACCTATGTAATAAATCTCAAACCATATCAAAACTAAACTCTTATAATATTCATCCCAAGTCTTAGTGCAAATTGTCTCATCTTTGGTAATTGGGAAAATTGAAGCTCTAGTAATACCTGACATAGTATAATGTAGGAGAATCCCCAAAGTAGATATCCTAGCCCCAAAAAGTTAATCACATAGTGGAAAGAAAACACAAGATTCAAGATGTGATACCAATATCAATCCATTATTCATAAAAAAACTCATTACATGCAATGTGTTGGGTTGTAAGGCCTTCCTAGTTATGGACAAATTTAAAGAAAGTAATAGCTCTGCAAGATCCCTCAAGATCCAACCCAAACCTTAGCTAGTCCAAATGTGTAACAAAATATCACTCTAGTAGAAACCTCCATAAAGATCTACACTTATTCTCAAAAGACACCAAGATATCTCCTTGTTTCCCAATAAACACCTACTAGCTCCAATAAATTTGTCTCCTTCTTAGCTACTTCTTCTTCTCTGAGCTAGATGGTTATC